>JAQJVK010000259.1:0-162026 GCA_035578135.1 Flexamia atlantica
ATACGGAGGTGTGCCAACATGACGTACACATAGGATGATAGAATAGGTCAAGAACTTTAATACTATACCACCCAAGTTACCGTAAAAACTTAGGTTTTGGAAATATGGGTGATTAAATTAGTCGCTATGTGATGTGCGGACAACGATTTGTCTAAGTATGACATGAAATATAATAATAAATACGGAATTGTGGATACATGACGTACACGTAGGGTGATGAAATAGGACCAGAACTTCTGTATTATACCACCCAAGTTACCGTAAAAACTTAGGTTTTGGAAATATGGCTGATTAAAGTAGTCGCATTGAGATGTGCGGACAGCGATTTGTCAAAGTATGACATGAAAAATAAAATAAATACGGAAGTGTGCCAACATGACGTACACATAGGATGATAGAATAGGTCCTGAAATTTAGTATTATACCACCCAAGTTACCTTAAAAACTTAGGTTTTGGAAATATGGGTGATTAAATTAGTCAATATGCGATGTGCGGACAACGATTTGTCTAAGTTTGACATGAAAAATAAAAATAAATACGGAATTGTGGATACATGACGTACACATAGGGTGATAGAATAGGACCAGAACTTCTGTATTATTTCACCCAAGTTACCGTAAAAACTTAGGTTTTGGAAATATGGCTGATTAAAGTAGTCGCATTGAGATGTGCGGACAGCGATTTGTCAAAGTATGACATGAAAAATAAAATAAATACGGCAGTGTGTCAGCATGACGTACACGTAGGATGAAAGAATAGGACCAGAACTTTAGTACTATACCACCCAAGTTACCTTAAAAACTTAAGTTTTGGAAATATGGGTGATTAAATTAGTCGCTATGCGATGTGCGGACAACGATTTGTCTAAGTATGACATGAAATAAAATAATAAATACAGAATTGAGGATACATTACGTACACGTAGGGTGATAGAATAGGACCAGAACTTCTGTATTATACCACCCAAGTTACCGTAAAAATTTAGGTTTTGGAAATATGGCTGATTAAAGTAGTCGCATTGAGATGTGCGGACAGAGATTTGTCGAAGTTTGAAACGAAATATAAAAAAAAAACGGAGGTGTGCTAACATGACGTACACATAGGATGATAGAATAGGTCCAGAACTTTAGTACTATACCACCCAAGTTACCGTAAAAACTTAGGTTTTGGAAATATGGCTGATTAAAGTAGTCGCATTGAGATGTGCGGACAGCGATTTGTCAAAATATGACATGAAAAATAAAATAGATACGGAAGTGTGCCAACATGACGTACACATAGGATGATAGAATAGGTCCTGAAATTTAGTATTATACCACCCAAGTTACCTTAAAAACTTAGGTTTTGGAAATATGGGTGATTAAATTAGTCACTATGCGATGTGCGGACAACGATTTGTCTAAGTTTGACATGAAATATAAAAATAAATACATAATTGTGGATACATGACGTACACATAGGGTGATAGAATAGGACCAGAACTTCTGTATTATACCACCAAAGTTACCGTAAAAACTTAGGTTTTGGAAATATGGCTGATTAAAGTAGTCGCATTGAGATGTGCGGACAGCGATTTGTCAAAGTATGACATGAAAAATAAAATAAATACGGCAGTGTGTCAGCATGACGTACACGTAGGATGAAAGAATAGGACCAGAACTTTAGTACTATACCACCCAAGTTACCTTAAAAACTTAGGTTTTGGAAATATGGGTGATTAAATTAGTCGCTATGCGATGTGCGGACAACGATTTGTCTAAGTATGACATGAAATATAATAATAAATACGGAGGTGTGCCAACATTACGTACACGTAGGGTGATAGAATAGGACCAGAACTTCTGTATTATACCACCCAAGTTACCGTAAAAACTTAGGTTTTTGAAGTATGGCTGATTAAAGTAGTCGCATTGAGATGTGCGGACAGAGATTTGTCGAAGTTTGACACGAAATATAAAAAAAATACGGAGGTGTGCCAACATGACGTACACATAGGATGATAGAATAGGTCCAGAACTTTAGTACTATACCACCCAAGTTACCTTAAAAACTTAGGTTTTGGAAATATGGCTGATTAAAGTAGTCGCATTGAGATGTGCGGACAGCGTTTTGTCAAAGTATGACATGAAAAATAAAATAAATACGGAAGTGTGCCAACATGGATGATAGAATAGGTCCTGAAATTTAGTATTATACCACCCAAGTTACCTTAAAAACTTAGGTTTTAGAAATATGGGTGATTAAATTAGTCGCTATGCGATGTGCGGACAACGATTTGTCTAAGTATGACATGAAATATAAAAATAAATACGGAATTGTGGATACATGACGTACACGTAGGGTGATAGAATAGGACCAGAACGTCTGTATTATACCACCCAAGTTACCGTAAAAACTTAGGTTTTGGAAATATGGCTGATTAAAGTAGTCGCATTGAGATGTGCGGACAGCGATTTGTCGAAGTTTGACACGAAATATAAAAAAAATACGGAGGTGTGCCAACATGACGTACACATAGGATGATAGAATAGGTCCAGAACTTTAGTACTATACCACCCAAGTTACCTTAAAAACTTAGGTTTTGGAAATATGGGTGATTAAATTAGACGCTATGCGATGTGCGGACAACGATTTGTCTAAGTTTGACATGAAATATAAAAATAAATACGGAATTGTGGATACATGACGTACACATAGGGTGATAGAATAGGACCAGAACTTCTGTATTATACCACCCAAGTTACCGTAAAATTTTAGGTTTCGGAAATATGGCTGATTAAAGAAGTCGCATTGAGATGTGCGGACAACGATTTGTCTAAGTATGACATGAAATATAATAATAAATACGGAGGTGTGCCAACATTACGTACATGTAGGGTGATAGAATAGGACCAGAACTTCTGTATTATACCACCCAAGTTACCGTAAAAACTTAGGTTTTGGAAATATGGCTGATTAAAGTAGTCGCATTGAGATGTGCGGACAGAGATTTGTCGAAGTTTGACACGAAATATAAAAAAAAATACGGAGGTGTGCCAACATGACCTACACATAGAATGATAGAATAGGTTTAGAACTTTAGTACTATACCACCCAAGTTACCTTAAAAACTTAGGTTTCGGAAATACGGGTGATTAAAATAGTCGCTTTGGATGTGTGGACAGCGATCCACCTAAGTTTGACATAAAATATAAAATAAATACGGCAGTGTGTCAGCATGACCTACACGTAGGATGAAAGAATAGGACCAGAACTTTAGTACTATACCTACCAAGTTACCTTAAAAACTTAGGTTTTGGAAATATGGGTGATTAAATTAGTCGCATTGAGATGTGCGGACAACGATTTGTCAAAGTATTGACAGGAAAAATAAAATAAATACGGCAGTGTGTCAGCATGACGTACACGTAGGATGAAAGAATAGGACCAGAACTTTAGTACTATACCACCCAAGTTACCTTAAAAACTTAAGTTTTGGAATATGGGTGATTAAATTAGTCGCTATGCGATGTGCGGACAACGATTTGTCTAAGTATGACATGAAATAAAATAATAAATACAGAATTGAGGATACATTACGTACACGTAGGGGTGATAGAATAGACCAGAACTTCTGTATTATACCACCCAAGTTACCGTAAAAATTTAGGTTTTGGAAATATGGCTGATTAAAGTAGTCGCATTGAGATGTGCGGACAGAGATTTGTCGAAGTTTGAAACGAAATATAAAAAAAAAACGGAGGTGTGCTAACATGACGTACACATAGGATGATAGAATAGGTCCAGAACTTTAGTACTATACCACCCAAGTTACCGTAAAAACTTAGGTTTTGGAAATATGGCTGATTAAAGTAGTCGCATTGAGATGTGCGGACAGCGATTTGTCAAAATATGACATGAAAAATAAAATAGATACGGAAGTGTGCCAACATGACGTACACATAGGATGATAGAATAGGTCCTGAAATTTAGTATTATACCACCCAAGTTACCTTAAAAACTTAGGTTTTGGAAATATGGGTGATTAAATTAGTCACTATGCGATGTGCGGACAACGATTTGTCTAAGTTTGACATGAAATATAAAAATAAATACATAATTGTGGATACATGACGTACACATAGGGTGATAGAATAGGACCAGAACTTCTGTATTATACCACCAAAGTTACCGTAAAAACTTAGGTTTTGGAAATATGGCTGATTAAAGTAGTCGCATTGAGATGTGCGGACAGCGATTTGTCAAAGTATGACATGAAAAATAAAATAAATACGGCAGTGTGTCAGCATGACGTACACGTAGGATGAAAGAATAGGACCAGAACTTTAGTACTATACCACCCAAGTTACCTTAAAAACTTAGGTTTTGGAAATATGGGTGATTAAATTAGTCGCTATGCGATGTGCGGACAACGATTTGTCTAAGTATGACATGAAATATAATAATAAATACGGAGGTGTGCCAACATTACGTACACGTAGGGTGATAGAATAGGACCAGAACTTCTGTATTATACCACCCAAGTTACCGTAAAAACTTAGGTTTTTGAAGTATGGCTGATTAAAGTAGTCGCATTGAGATGTGCGGACAGAGATTTGTCGAAGTTTGACACGAAATATAAAAAAAATACGGAGGTGTGCCAACATGACGTACACATAGGATGATAGAATAGGTCCAGAACTTTAGTACTATACCACCCAAGTTACCTTAAAAACTTAGGTTTTGGAAATATGGCTGATTAAAGTAGTCGCATTGAGATGTGCGGACAGCGTTTTGTCAAAGTATGACATGAAAAATAAAATAAATACGGAAGTGTGCCAACATGGATGATAGAATAGGTCCTGAAATTTAGTATTATACCACCCAAGTTACCTTAAAAACTTAGGTTTTAGAAATATGGGTGATTAAATTAGTCGCTATGCGATGTGCGGACAACGATTTGTCTAAGTATGACATGAAATATAAAAATAAATACGGAATTGTGGATACATGACGTACACGTAGGGTGATAGAATAGGACCAGAACGTCTGTATTATACCACCCAAGTTACCGTAAAAACTTAGGTTTTGGAAATATGGCTGATTAAAGTAGTCGCATTGAGATGTGCGGACAGCGATTTGTCGAAGTTTGACACGAAATATAAAAAAAATACGGAGGTGTGCCAACATGACGTACACATAGGATGATAGAATAGGTCCAGAACTTTAGTACTATACCACCCAAGTTACCTTAAAAACTTAGGTTTTGGAAATATGGGTGATTAAATTAGACGCTATGCGATGTGCGGACAACGATTTGTCTAAGTTTGACATGAAATATAAAAATAAATACGGAATTGTGGATACATGACGTACACATAGGGTGATAGAATAGGACCAGAACTTCTGTATTATACCACCCAAGTTACCGTAAAATTTTAGGTTTCGGAAATATGGCTGATTAAAGAAGTCGCATTGAGATGTGCGGACAACGATTTGTCTAAGTATGACATGAAATATAATAATAAATACGGAGGTGTGCCAACATTACGTACATGTAGGGTGATAGAATAGGACCAGAACTTCTGTATTATACCACCCAAGTTACCGTAAAAACTTAGGTTTTGGAAATATGGCTGATTAAAGTAGTCGCATTGAGATGTGCGGACAGAGATTTGTCGAAGTTTGACACGAAATATAAAAAAAAATACGGAGGTGTGCCAACATGACCTACACATAGAATGATAGAATAGGTTTAGAACTTTAGTACTATACCACCCAAGTTACCTTAAAAACTTAGGTTTCGGAAATACGGGTGATTAAAATAGTCGCTTTGGATGTGTGGACAGCGATCCACCTAAGTTTGACATAAAATATAAAATAAATACGGCAGTGTGTCAGCATGACCTACACGTAGGATGAAAGAATAGGACCAGAACTTTAGTACTATACCTACCAAGTTACCTTAAAAACTTAGGTTTTGGAAATATGGGTGATTAAATTAGTCGCATTGAGATGTGCGGACAACGATTTGTCTAAGTATGACATGAAATATAATAATAAATACGGAGGTGTGCCAACATTACCTACATGAAGGGTGATAGAATAGGACCAGAACTTCTGTATTATACCACCCAAGTTACCGTAAAAACTTAGGTTTTGGAAATATGGCTGATTAAAGTAGTCGCATTGAGATGTGCGGACAGAGATTTGTCGAAGTTTGACACGAAATATAAAAAAAATACGGAGGTGTGCCAACATGACCTACACATAGAATGATAGAATAGGTTTAGAACTTTAGTACTATACCACCCAAGTTACCTTAAAAACTTAGGTTTTGGAAATACGGGTGATTAAAATAGTCGCTTTGGATGTGTGGACAGCGATCCACCTAAGTTTGACATAAAATATAAAATAAATACGGCAGTGTGTCAGCATGACCTACACGTAGGATGAAAGAATAGGACCAGAACTTTAGTACTATACCTACCAAGTTACCTTAAAAACTTAGGTTTTGGAAATATGGGTGATTAAATTAGTCGCGTTGAGATGTGCGGACAACGATTTGTCTAAGTATGACATGAAATATAATAATAAATACGGAGGTGTGCCAACATTACGTACATGAAGGGTGATAGAATAGGACCAGAACTTCTGTATTATACCACCCAAGTTACCGTAAAAACTTAGGTTTTGGAAATATGGCTGATTAAAGTAGTCGCATTGAGATGTGCGGACAGAGATTTGTCGAAGTTTGACACGAAATATAAAGAAAATACGGAGGTGTGCCAACATGACGTACACATAGGATGATAGAATAGGTCAAGAACTTTAATACTATACCACCCAAGTTACCGTAAAAACTTAGGTTTTGGAAATATGGGTGATTAAATTAGTCGCTATGCGATGTGCGGACAACGATTTGTCTAAGTATGACATGAAATATAATAATAAATACGGAATTGTGGATACATGACGTACACGTAGGGTGATAGAATAGGACCAGAATTTCTGTATTATACCACCCAAGTTACCGTAAAAACTTAGGTTTTGGAAATATGGCTGATTTAAGTAGTCGCATTGAGATGTGCGGACAGCGATTTGTCAAAGTATGACATGAAAAATAAAATAAATACGGAAGTGTGCCAACATGACGTACACATAGGATGATAGAATAGGTCCTGAAATTTAGTATTATACCACCCAAGTTACCTTAAAAACTTAGGTTTTGGAAATATGGGTGATTAAATTAGTCGCTATGCGATGTGCGGACAACGATTTGTCTAAGTTTGACATGAAATATAAAAATAAATACGGAATTGTGGATACATGACGTACACATAGGGTGATAGAATAGGACCAGAACTTCTGTATTATACCACCCAAGTTACCGTAATAACTTAGGTTTTGGAAATATGGCTGATTAAATTAGTCGCATTGAGATGTACGGACAGAGATTTGTCGAAGTATGACATGAAAAATAAAATAAATACGGAAGTGTGCCAACATGACGTACACATAGGATGATAGAATAGGTCAAGAACTTTAATACTATACCACCCAAGTTACCGTAAAAACTTAGGTTTTGGAAATATTGGTGATTAAATTAGTCGCTATGCGATGTGCGGACAACGATTTGTCTAAGTATGACATGAAATATAATAATAAATACGGAATTGTGGATACATGACGTACACGTAGGGTGATAGAATAGGACCAGAACTTCTGTATTATACCACCCAAGTTACCGTAAAAACTTAGGTTTTGGAAATATGGCTGATTTAAGTAGTCGCATTGAGATGTGCGGACAGCGATTTGTCAAAGTATGACATGAAAAATAAAATAAATACGGAAGTGTGCCAACATGACGTACACATAGGATGATACAATAGGTCCTGAAATTTAGTATTATACCACCCAAGTTACCTTAAAAACTTAGGTTTTGGAAATGTGGGTGATTAAATTAGTCGCTATGCGATGTGCGGACAACGATTTGTCTAAGTTTGACATGAAATATAAAAATAAATACGGAATTGTGGATACATGACGTACACATAGGGTGATAGAATAGGACCAGAACTTCTGTATTATACCACCCAAGTTACCGTAAAAACTTAGGTTTTGGAAATATGGCTGATTAAAGTAGTCGCATTGAGATGTGCGGACAGAGATTTGTCGAAGTATGACATGAAATATAAAAAAAATACGGAGGTGTGCCAACATGACCTACACATAGAATGATAGAATAGGTTTAGAACTTTAGTACTATACCACCCAAGTTACCTTAAAAACTTAGGTTTTGGAAATACGGGTGATTAAAATAGTCGCTTTGGATGTGTGGACAGCGATCCACCTAAGTTTGACATAAAATATAAAATAAATACGGCAGTGTGTCAGCATGACCTACACGTAGGATGAAAGAATAGGACCAGAACTTTAGTACTATACCTACCAAGTTACCTTAAAAACTTAGGTTTTGGAAATATGGGTGATTAAATTAGTCGCATTGAGATGTGCGGACAACGATTTGTCTAAGTATGACATGAAATATAATAATAAATACGGAGGTGTGCCAACATTACGTACATGAAGGGTGATAGAATAGGACCAGAACTTCTGTATTATACCACCCAAGTTACCGTAAAAACTTAGGTTTTGGAAATATGGCTGATTAAAGTAGTCGCCTTGAGATGTGCGGACAGAGATTTGTCGAAGTTTGACACGAAATATAAAAAAAATACGGAGGTGTGCCAACATGACCTACACATAGAATGATAGAATAGGTTTAGAACTTTAGTACTATACCACCCAAGTTACCTTAAAAACTTAGGTTTTGGAAATACGGGTGATTAAAATAGTCGCTTTGGATGTGTGGACAGCGATCCACCTAAGTTTGACATAAAATATAAAATAAATACGGCAGTGTGTCAGCATGACCTACACGTAGGATGAAAGAATAGGACCAGAACTTTAGTACTATACCTACCAAGTTACCTTAAAAACTTAGGTTTTGGAAATATGGGTGATTAAATTAGTCGCGTTGAGATGTGCGGACAACGATTTGTCTAAGTATGACATGAAATATAATAATAAATACGGAGGTGTGCCAACATTACGTACATGAAGGGTGATAGAATAGGACCAGAACTTCTGTATTATACCACCCAAGTTACCGTAAAAACTTAGGTTTTGGAAATATGGCTGATTAAAGTAGTCGCATTGAGATGTGCGGACAGAGATTTGTCGAAGTTTGACACGAAATATAAAGAAAATACGGAGGTGTGCCAACATGACGTACACATAGGATGATAGAATAGGTCAAGAACTTTAATACTATACCACCCAAGTTACCGTAAAAACTTAGGTTTTGGAAATATGGGTGATTAAATTAGTCGCTATGCGATGTGCGGACAACGATTTGTCTAAGTATGACATGAAATATAATAATAAATACGGAATTGTGGATACATGACGTACACGTAGTGTGATAGAATAGGACCAGAACTTCTGTATTATACCACCCAAGTTACCGTAAAAACTTAGGTTTTGGAAATATGGCTGATTTAAGTAGTCGCATTGAGATGTGCGGACAGCGATTTGTCAAAGTATGACATGAAAAATAAAATAAATACGGAAGTGTGCCAACATGACGTACACATAGGATGATAGAATAGGTCCTGAAATTTAGTATTATACCACCCAAGTTACCTTAAAAACTTAGGTTTTGGAAATATGGGTGATTAAATTAGTCGCTATGCGATGTGCGGACAACGATTTGTCTAAGTTTGACATGAAATATAAAAATAAATACGGAATTGTGGATACATGACGTACACATAGGGTGATAGAATAGGACCAGAACTTCTGTATTATACCACCCAAGTTACCGTAATAACTTAGGTTTTGGAAATATGGCTGATTAAATTAGTCGCATTGAGATGTACGGACAGAGATTTGTCGAAGTATGACATGAAAAATAAAATAAATACGGAAGTGTGCCAACATGACGTACACATAGGATGATAGAATAGGTCAAGAACTTTAATACTATACCACCCAAGTTACCGTAAAAACTTAGGTTTTGGAAATATGGGTGATTAAATTAGTCGCTATGCGATGTGCGGACAACGATTTGTCTAAGTATGACATGAAATATAATAATAAATACGGAATTGTGGATACATGACGTACACGTAGGGTGATAGAATAGGACCAGAACTTCTGTATTATACAACCCAAGTTACCGTAAAAACTTAGGTTTTGGAAATATGGCTGATTTAAGTAGTCGCATTGAGATGTGCGGACAGCGATTTGTCATAGTATGACATGAAAAATAAAATAAATACGGAAGTGTGCTAACATGACGTACACATAGGATGATAGAATAGGTCCTGAAATTTAGTATTATACCACCCAAGTTACCTTAAAAACTTAGGTTTTGGAAATGTGGGTGATTAAATTAGTCGCTATGCGATGTGCGGACAACGATTTGTCTAAGTTTGACATGAAATATAAAAATAAATACGGAATTGTGGATACATGACGTACACATAGGGTGATAGAATAGGACCAGAACTTCTGTATTATACCACCCAAGTTACCGTAAAAACTTAGGTTTTGGAAATATGGCTGATTAAAGTAGTCGCATTGAGATGTGCGGACAGAGATTTGTCGAAGTATGACATGAAATATAAAAAAAATACGGAGGTGTGCCAACATGACCTACACATAGAATGATAGAATAGGTTTAGAACTTTAGTACTATACCACCCAAGTTACCTTAAAAACTTAGGTTTTGGAAATACGGGTGATTAAAATAGTCGCTTTGGATGTGTGGACAGCGATCCACCTAAGTTTGACATAAAATATAAAATAAATACGGCAGTGTGTCAGCATGACCTACACGTAGGATGAAAGAATAGGACCAGAACTTTAGTACTATACCTACCAAGTTACCTTAAAAACTTAGGTTTTGGAAATATGGGTGATTAAATTAGTCGCATTGAGATGTGCGGACAACGATTTGTCTAAGTATGACATGAAATATAATAATAAATACGGAGGTGTGCCAACATTACGTACATGAAGGGTGATAGAATAGGACCAGAACTTCTGTATTATACCACCCAAGTTACCGTAAAAACTTAGGTTTTGGAAATATGGCTGATTAAAGTAGACGCATTGAGATGTGCGGACAGAGATTTGTCGAAGTTTGACACGAAATATAAAGAAAATACGGAGGTGTGCCAACATGACGTACACATAGGATGATAGAATAGGTCAAGAACTTTAATACTATACCACCCAAGTTACCGTAAAAACTTAGGTTTTGGAAATATGGGTGATTAAATTAGTCGCTATGCGATGTGCGGACAACGATTTGTCTAAGTATGACATGAAATATAATAATAAATACGGAATTGTGGATACATGACGTACACGTAGGGTGATAGAATAGGACCAGAACTTCTGTATTATACCACCCAAGTTACCGTAAAAACTTATGTTTTGGAAATATGGCTGATTTAAGTAGTCGCATTGAGATGTGCGGACAGCGATTTGTCAAAGTATGACATGAAAAATAAAATAAATACGGAAGTGTGCCAACATGACGTACACATAGGATGATAGAATAGGTCCTGAAATTTAGTATTATACCACCCAAGTTACCTTAAAAACTTAGGTTTTGTTAATATGGGTGATTAAATTAGTCGCTATGCGATGTGCGGACAACGATTTGTCTAAGTTTGACATGAAATATAAAAATAAATACGGAATTGTGGATACATGACGTACACATAGGGTGATAGAATAGGACCAGAACTTCTGTATTATACCACCCAAGTTACCGTAATAACTTAGGTTTTGGAAATATGGCTGATTAAATTAGTCGCATTGAGATGTACGGACAGAGATTTGTCGAAGTATGACATGAAAAATAAAATAAATACGGAAGTGTGCCAACATGACGTACACATAGGATGATAGAATAGGTCCTGAAATTTAGTACTATACCACCCAAGTTACCTTAAAAACTTAGGTTTTGGAAATATGGGTGATTAAATTAGTCGCTATGCGATGTGCGGACAACGATTTGTCTAAGTTTGACATGAAATATAAAAATAAATACGGAATTGTGGATACATGACGTACACGTAGGGTGATAGAATAGGACCAGAACTTCTGTATTATACCACCCAAGTTACCGTAAAAACTTAGGTTTTGGAAATATGGCTGATTAAAGTAGTCGCATTGAGATGTGCGGACAGCGATTTGTCAAAGTATGACATGAAAAATAAAATAAATACGGAAGTGTGCAAATATGACGTATACATAGGATGATAGAATAGGTCCTGAAATTTAGTATTATACCACCCAAGTTACCTTAAAAACTTAGGTTTTGGAAATATGGGTGATTAAATTAGTCGCTATGCGATGTGCGGACAACGATTTGTCTAAGTTTGACATGAAATATAAAAATAAATACGGAATTCTGGATACATGACGTACACATAGGGTGATAGAATAGGACCAGAACTTCTGTATTATACCACCCAAGTTACCGTAAAAACTTAGGTTTTGGAAATATGGCTGATTAAAGTAGTCGCATTGAGATGTGCGGACAGAGATTTGTCGAAGTTTGACACGAAATATAAAAAAAATACGGAGGTGTGCCAACATGACGTACACATAGGATGATAGAATAGGTCCAGAACTTTAGTACTATACCACCCAAGTTACCTTAAAAACTTAGGTTTTGGAAATACGGGTGATTAAAATAGTCGCTTTGGATGTGTGGACAGTGATCCACCTAAGTTTGACATAAAATATAAAATAAATACGGCAGTGTGTCAGCATGACGTACACGTAGGGTGATGAAATAGGACCAGAACTTCTGTATTATACCACCCAAGTTACCGTAAAAACTTAGGTTTTGGAAATATGGCTGATTAAAGTAGTCGCATTGAGATGTGCGGACAGCGATTTGTCAAAGTATGACGTGAAAAATACAATAAATACGGAAGTGTGCCAACATGACGTACACATAGGATGATGGAATAGGTCCTGAAATTTAGTATTATACCACCCAAGTTACCTTAAAAACTTAGGTTTTGGAAATATGGGTGATTAAATTAGTCAATATGCGATGTGCGGACAACGATTTGTCTAAGTTTGACATGAAATATAAAAATAAATACGGAATTGTGGATACATGACGTACACATAGGGTGATAGAATAGGACCAGAACTTCTGTATTATACCACCCAAGTTACCGTAAAAACTTAGGTTTTGGAAATATGGCTGATTAAAGTATTCGCATTGAGATGTGCGGACAGCGATTTGTCAAAGTATGACATGAAAAATAAAATAAATACGGCAGTGTGTCAGCATGACGTACACGTAGGATGAAAGAATAGGACCAGAACTTTAGTACTATACCACCCAAGTTACCTTAAAAACTTAGGTTTTGGAAATATGGGTGATTAAATTAGTCGCTATGCGATGTGCGGACAACGATTTGTCTAAGTATGACATGAAATATAATAATAAATACGGAATTGTGGATACATTACGTACACGTAGGGTGATAGAATAGGACCAGAACTTCTGTATTATACCACCCAAGTTACCGTAAAAACTTAGGTTTTGGAAATATGGCTGATTAAAGTAGTCGCATTGAGATGTGCGGACAGAGATTTGTCGAAGTTTGACACGAAATATAAAAAAAAAACGGAGGTGTGCTAACATGACGTACACATAGGATGATAGAATAGGTCCAGAACTTTAGTACTATACCACCCAAGTTACCGTAAAAACTTAGGTTTTGGAAATATGGCTGATTAAAGTAGTCGCATTGAGATGTGCGGACAGCGATTTGTCAAAGTATGACATGAAAAATAAAATAGATACGGAAGTGTGCCAACATGACGTACACATAGGATGATAGAATAGGTCCTGAAATTTAGTATTATACCACCCAAGTTACCTTAAAAACTTAGGTTTTGGAAATATGGGTGATTAAATTAGTCACTATGCGATGTGCGGACAACGATTTGTCTAAGTTTGACATGAAATATAAAAATAAATACGGAATTGTGGATACATGACGTACACATAGGGTGATAGAATAGGACCAGAACTTCTGTATTATACCACCAAAGTTACCGTAAAAACTTAGGTTTTGGAAATATGGCTGATTAAAGTAGTCGCATTGAGATGTGCGGACAGCGATTTGTCAAAGTATGACATGAAAAAAAAAATAAATACGGCAGTGTGTCAGCATGACGTACACGTAGGATGAAAGAATAGGACCAGAACTTTAGTACTATACCACCCAAGTTACCTTAAAAACTTAGGTTTTGGAAATATGGGTGATTAAATTAGTCGCTATGCGATGTGCGGACAACGATTTGTCTAAGTATGACATGAAATATAATAATAAATACGGAGGTGTGCCAACATTACGTACACGTAGGGTGATAGAATAGGACCAGAACTTCTGTATTATACCACCCAAGTTACCGTAAAAACTTAGGTTTTTGAAGTATGGCTGATTAAAGTAGTCGCATTGAGATGTGCGGACAGAGATTTGTCGAAGTTTGACACGAAATATAAAAAAAATACGGAGGTGTGCCAACATGACGTACACATAGGATGATAGAATAGGTCCAGAACTTTAGTACTATACCACCCAAGTTACCTTAAAAACTTAGGTTTTGGAAATACGGGTGATTAAAATAGTCGCTTTGGATGTGTGGACAGTGATCCACCTAAGTTTGACATAAAATATAAAATAAATACGGCAGTGTGTCAGCATGACGTACACGTAGGGTGATGAAATAGGACCAGAACTTCTGTATTATACCACCCAAGTTACCGTAAAAACTTAGGTTTTGGAAATATGGCTGATTAAAGTAGTCGCATTGAGATGTGCGGACAGCGATTTGTCAAAGTATGACATGAAAAATAAAATAAATACGGAAGTGTGCCAACATGACGTACACATAGGATGATAGAATAGGTCCTGAAATTTAGTATTATACCACCCAAGTTACCTTAAAAACTTAGGTTTTGGAAATATGGGTGATTAAATTAGTCAATATGCGATGTGCGGACAACGATTTGTCTAAGTTTGACATGAAAAATAAAAATAAATACGGAATTGTGGATACATGACGTACACAT
The DNA here is from genome assembly GCA_035578135.1 of Flexamia atlantica. NCBI lineage: Eukaryota > Metazoa > Arthropoda > Insecta > Hemiptera > Cicadellidae > Flexamia > Flexamia atlantica. The sequence continues at coordinate 15,168 of JAQJVK010000259.1, forward strand.
AGGGTGATAGAATAGGTCCAGAACTTCTGTATTATACCACCCAAGTTACCGTAAAAACTTAGGTTTTGGAAATATGGCTGATTAAAGTAGTCGCATTGAGATGTGCGGACAGCGATTTGTCAAAGTATGACATGAAAAATAAAATAAATACGGAAGTGTGCCAACATGACGTACACATAGGATGATAGAATAGGTCCTGAAATTTAGTATTATACCACCCAAGTTACCTTAAAAACTTAGGTTTTAGAAATATGGGTGATTAAATTAGTCGCTATGCGATGTGCGGACAACGATTTGTCTAAGTATGACATGAAATATAAAAATAAATACGGAATTGTGGATACATGACGTACACGTAGGGTGATAGAATAGGACCAGAACGTCTGTATTATACCACCCAAGTTACCGTAAAAACTTAGGTTTTGGAAATATGGCTGATTAAAGTAGTCGCATTGAGATGTGCGGACAGCGATTTGTCGAAGTTTGACACGAAATATAAAAAAAATACGGAGGTGTGCCAACATGACCTACACATAGAATGATAGAATAGGTCCAGAACTTTAGTACTATACCACCCAAGTTACCTTAAAAACTTAGGTTTTGGAAATACGGGTGATTAAAATAGTCGCTTTGGATGTGTGGACAGCGAACCACCTAAGTTTGACATAAAATATAAAATAAATACGGCAGTGTGTCAGCATGACCTACACGTAGGATGAAAGAATAGGACCAGAACTTTAGTACTATACCTACCAAGTTACCTTAAAAACTTAGGTTTTGGAAATATGGGTGATTAAATTAGTCGCATTGAGATGTGCGGACAACGATTTGTCTAAGTATGACATGAAATATAATAATAAATACGGAGGTGTGCCAACATTACGTACATGAAGGGTGATAGAATAGGTCAAGAACTTTAATACTATACCACCCAAGTTACCGTAAAAACTTAGGTTTTGGAAATATGGGTGATTAAATTAGTCGCTATGCGATGTGCGGACAACGATTTGTCTAAGTATGACATGAAATATAATAATAAATACGGAATTGTGGATACATGACGTACACGTAGGGTGATAGAATAGGACCAGAAGTTCTGTATTATACCACCCAAGTTACCGTAAAAACTTAGGTTTTGGAAATATGGCTGATTAAAGTAGTCGCATTGAGATGTGCGGACAGCGATTTGTCAAAGTATGACATGAAAAATAAAATAAATATGGAAGTGTGCCAACATGCTGTACACATAGGATGATAGAATAGGTCCTGAAATTTAGTATTATACCACCCAAGTTACCTTAAAAACTTAGGTTTTGGAAATATGGGTGATTAAATTAGTCGCTATGCGATGTGCGGACAACGATTTGTCTAAGTATGACATGAAATATAAAAATAAATACGGAATTGTGGATACATGACGTACACGTAGGGTGATAGAATAGGACCAGAACGTCTGTATTATACCACCCAAGTTACCGTAAAAACTTAGGTTTTGGAAATATGGCTGATTAAAGTAGTCGCATTGAGATGTGCGGACAGCGATTTGTCGAAGTTTGACACGAAATATAAAAAAAATACGGAGGTGTGCCAACATGACCTACACATAGAATGATAGAATAGGTCCAGAACTTTAGTACTATACCACCCAAGTTACCTTAAAAACTTAGGTTTTGGAAATACGGGTGATTAAAATAGTCGCTTTGGATGTGTGGACAGCGAACCACCTAAGTTTGACATAAAATATAAAATAAATACGGCAGTGTGTCAGCATGACCTACACGTAGGATGAAAGAATAGGACCAGAACTTTAGTACTATACCTACCAAGTTACCTTAAAAACTTAGGTTTTGGAAATATGGGTGATTAAATTAGTCGCATTGAGATGTGCGGACAACGATTTGTCTAAGTATGACATGAAATATAATAATAAATACGGAGGTGTGCCAACATTACGTACATGAAGGGTGATAGAATAGGTCAAGAACTTTAATACTATACCACCCAAGTTACCGAAAAACTTAGGTTTTGGAAATATGGGTTATTAAATTAGTCGCTATGCGATGTGCGGACAACGATTTGTCTAAGTATGACATGAAATATAATAATAAATACGGAATTGTGGATACATGACGTACACGTAGGGTGATAGAATAGGACCAGAAGTTCTGTATTATACCACCCAAGTTACCGTAAAAACTTAGGTTTTGGAAATATGGCTGATTAAAGTAGTCGCATTGAGATGTGCGGACAGCGATTTGTCAAAGTATGACATGAAAAATAAAATAAATATGGAAGTGTGCCAACATGCTGTACACATAGGATGATAGAATAGGTCCTGAAATTTAGTATTATACCACCCAAGTTACCTTAAAAACTTAGGTTTTGGAAATATGGGTGATTAAATTAGTCGCTATGCGATGTGCGGACAACGATTTGTCTAAGTTTGACATGAAATATAAAAATAAATACGGAATTGTGGATACATGACGTACACATAGGGTGATAGAATAGGACCAGAACTTCTGTATTATACCACCCAAGTTACCGTAATAACTTAGGTTTTGGAAATATGGCTGATTAAAGTAGTCGCATTGAGATGTACGGACAGAGATTTGTCGAAGTATGACATGAAAAATAAAATAAATACGGAAGTGTGCCAACATGACGTACACATAGGATGATAGAATAGGTCCTGAAATTTAGTACTATACCACCCAAGTTACCTTAAAAACATAGGTTTTGGAAATATGGGTGATTAAATTAGTCGCTATGCGATGTGCGGACAACGATTTGTCTAAGTTTGACATGAAATATAAAAATAAATACGGAATTGTGGATACATGACGTACACATAGGGTGATAGAATAGGTCCAGAACTTCTGTATTATACCACCCAAGTTACCGTAAAAACTTAGGTTTTGGAAATATGGCTGATTAAAGTAGTCGCTATGCGATGTGCGGACAGAGATTTGTCAAAGTATGACATGAAAAATAAATTAAATACGGCAATGTGTCAGCATGACGTACACGTAGGATGAAAGAATAGGTCCTGAAATTTAGTATTATACCACCCAAGTTACCTTAAAAACTTAGGTTTTGGAAATATGGGTGATTAAATTAGTCGCTATGCGATGTGCGGACAACGATTTGTCTAAGTTTGACATGAAATATAAAAATAAATACGGAATTGTGGATACATGACGTACACGTAGAGTGATAGAATAGGACCAGAACTTCTGTATTATACCACCCAAGTTACCGTAAAAACTTAGGTTTTGGAAATATGGCTGATTAAAGTAGTCGCATTGAGATGTGCGGACAGCGATTTGTCAAAGTATGACATGAAAAATAAAATAAATACGGCAGTGTGTCAGCATGACGTACACGTAGGATGAACGAATAGGACCAGAACTTTAGTACTATACCACCCAAGTTACCTTAAAAACTTAGGTTTTGGAAATATGGGTGATTAAATTAGTCGCTATGCGATGTGCGGACAACGATTTGTCTAAGTATGACATGAAATATAATAATAAATACGGAGGTGTGCCAACATTACGTACACGTAGGGTGATAGAATAGGACCAGAACTTCTGTATTATACCACCCAAGTTACCGTAAAAACTTAGGTTTTTGAAGTATGGCTGATTAAAGTAGTCGCATTGAGATGTGCGGACAGAGATTTGTCGAAGTTTGACACGAAATATAAAAAAATACGGAGGTGTGCCAACATGACGTACACATAGGATGATAGAATAGGTCCAGAACTTTAGTACTATACCACCCAAGTTACCTTAAAAACTTAGGTTTTGGAAATACGGGTGATTAAAATAGTCGCTTTGGATGTGTGGACAGTGATCCACCTAAGTTTGACATAAAATATAAAATAAATACGGCAGTGTGTCAGCATGACGTACACGTAGGGTGATGAAATAGGACCAGAACCTCTGTATTATACCACCCAAGTTACCGTAAAAACTTAGGTTTTGGAAATATGGCTGATTAAAGTAGTCGCATTGAGATGTGCGGACAGCGATTTGTCAAAGTATGACATGAAAAATAAAATAAATACGGAAGTGTGCCAACATGACGTACACATAGGATGATAGAATAGGTCCTGAAATTTAGTATTATACCACCCAAGTTACCTTAAAAACTTAGGTTTTGGAAATATGGGTGATTAAATTAGTCAATATGCGATGTGCGGACAACGATTTGTCTAAGTTTGACATGAAAAATAAAAATAAATACGGAATTGTGGATACATGACGTACACATAGGGTGATAGAATAGGACCAGAACTTCTGTATTATACCACCCAAGTTACCGTAAAAACTTAGGTTTTGGAAATATGGCTGATTAAAGTAGTCGCATTGAGATGTGCGGACAGCGATTTGTCAAAGTATGACATGAAAAATAAAATAAATACGGCAGTGTGTCAGCATGACGTACACGTAGGATGAAAGAATAGGACCAGAACTTTAGTACTATACCGACCAAGTTACCTTAAAAACTTAGGTTTTGGAAATATGGGTGATTAAATTAGTCGCTATGCGATGTGCGGACAACGATTTGTCTAAGTATGACATGAAATATAATAATAAATACGGAATTGTGGATACATTACGTACACGTAGGGTGATAGAATAGGACCAGAACTTCTGTATTATACCACCCAAGTTACCGTAAAAACTTAGGTTATGGAAATATGGCTGATTAAAGTAGTCGCATTGAGATGTGCGGACAGAGATTTGTCGAAGTTTGACACGAAATATAAAAAAAAAACGGAGGTGTGCTAACATGACGTACACATAGGATGATAGAATAGGTCCAGAACTTTAGTACTATACCACCCAAGTTACCGTAAAAACTTAGGTTTTGGAAATATGGCTGATTAAAGTAGTCGCATTGAGATGTGCGGACAGCGATTTGTCAAAGTATGACATGAAAAATAAAATAGATACGGAAGTGTGCCAACATGACGTACACATAGGATGATAGAATAGGTCCTGAAATTTAGTATTATACCACCCAAGTTACCTTAAAAACTTAGGTTTTGGAAATATGGGTGATTAAATTAGTCACTATGCGATGTGCGGACAACGATTTGTCTAAGTTTGACATGAAATATAAAAATAAATACGGAATTGTGGATACATGACGTACACATAGGGTGATAGAATAGGACCAGAACTTCTGTATTATACCACCAAAGTTACCGTAAAAACTTAGGTTTTGGAAATATGGCTGATTAAAGTAGTCGCATTGAGATGTGCGGACAGCGATTTGTCAAAGTATGACATGAAAAAAAAAAATAAATACGGCAGTGTGTCAGCATGACGTACACGTAGGATGAAAGAATAGGACCAGAACTTTAGTACTATACCACCCAAGTTACCTTAAAAACTTAGGTTTTGGAAATATGGGTGATTAAATTAGTCGCTATGCGATGTGCGGACAACGATTTGTCTAAGTATGACATGAAATATAATAATAAATACGGAGGTGTGCCAACATTACGTACACGTAGGGTGATAGAATAGGACCAGAACGTCTGTATTATACCACCCAAGTTACCGTAAAAACTTAGGTTTTTGAAGTATGGCTGATTAAAGTAGTCGCATTGAGATGTGCGGACAGAGATTTGTCGAAGTTTGAGACGAAATATAAAAAAAATACGGAGGTGTGCCAACATGACGTACACATAGGATGATAGAATAGGTCCAGAACTTTAGTACTATACCACCCAAGTTACCTTAAAAACTTAGGTTTTGGAAATACGGGTGATTAAAATAGTCGCTTTGGATGTGTGGACAGTGATCCACCTAAGTTTGACATAAAATATAAAATAAATACGGCAGTGTGTCAGCATGACGTACACGTAGGGTGATGAAATAGGACCAGAACCTCTGTATTATACCACCCAAGTTACCGTAAAAACTTAGGTTTTGGAAATATGGCTGATTAAAGTAGTCGCATTGAGATGTGCGGACAGCGATTTGTCAAAGTATGACATGAAATATAATAATAAATACGGAGGTGTGCCAACATTACGTACATGAAGGGTGATAGAATAGGACCAGAACTTCTGTATTATACCACCCAAGTTACCGTAAAAACTTAGGTTTTGGAAATATGGCTAATTAAAGTAGTCGCATTGAGATGTGCGGACAGAGATTTGTCGAAGTTTGACACGAAATATAAAGAAAATACGGAGGTGTGCCAACATGACGTACACATAGGATGATAGAATAGGTCAAGAACTTTAATACTATACCACCCAAGTTACCGTAAAAACTTAGGTTTTGGAGATATGGGTGATTAAATTAGTCGCTATGCGATGTGCGGACAACGATTTGTCTAAGTATGACATGAAATATAATAATAAATACGGAATTGTGGATACATGACGTACACGTAGGGTGATAGAATAGGACCAGAACTTCTGTATTATACCACCCAAGTTACCGTAAAAACTTAGGTTTTGGAAATATGGCTGATTAAAGTAGTCGCATTGAGATGTGCGGACAGCGATTTGTCAAAGTATGACATGAAAAATAAAATAAATATGGAAGTGTGCCAACATGCTGTACACATAGGATGATAGAATAGGTCCTGAAATTTAGTATTATACCACCCAAGTTACCTTAAAAACTTAGGTTTTGGAAATATGGGTGATTAAATTAGTCGCTATGCGATGTGCGGACAACGATTTGTCTAAGTTTGACATGAAATATAAAAATAAATACGGAATTGTGGATACATGACGTACACATAGGGTGATAGAATAGGACCACAACTTCTGTATTATACCACCCAAGTTACCGTAATAACTTAGGTTTTGGAAATATGGCTGATTAAAGTAGTCGCATTGAGATGTACGGACAGAGATTTGTCGAAGTATGACATGAAAAATAAAATAAATACGGAAGTGTGCCAACATGACGTACACATAGGATGATAGAATAGGTCCTGAAATTTAGTACTATACCACCCAAGTTACCTTAAAAACTTAGGTTTTGGAAATATGGGTGATTAAATTAGTCGCTATGCGATGTGCGGACAACGATTTGTCTAAGTTTGACATGAAATATAAAAATAAATACGGAATTGTGGATACATGACGTACACATAGGGTGATAGAATAGGTCCAGAACGTCTGTATTATACCACCCAAGTTACCGTAAAAACTTAGGTTTTGGAAATATGGCTGATTAAAGTAATCGCTATGCGATGTGCGGACAGAGATTTGTCAAAGTATGACATGAAAAATAAATTAAATACGGCAATGTGTCAGCATGACGTACACGTAGGATGAAAGAATAGGTCCTGAAATTTAGTATTATACCACCCAAGTTACCTTAAAAACTTAGGTTTTGGAAATATGGGTGATTAAATTAGTCGCTATGCGATGTGCGGACAACGATTTGTCTAAGTTTGACATGAAATATAAAAATAAATACGGAATTGTGGATACATGACGTACACGTAGGGTGATAGAATAGGACCAGAACTTCTGTATTATACCACCCAAGTTACCGTAAAAACTTAGGTTTTGGAAATATGGCTGATTAAAGTAGTCGCATTGAGATGTGCGGACAGCGATTTGTCAAAGTATGACATGAAAAATAAAATAAATACGGCAGTGTGTCAGCATGACGTACACGTAGGATGAAAGAATAGGACCAGAACTTTAGTACTATACCACCCAAGTTACCTTAAAAACTTAGGTTTTGGAAATATGGGTGATTAAATTAGTCGCTATGCGATGTGCAGACAACGATTTGTCTAAGTATGACATGAAATATAATAATAAATACGGAGGTGTGCCAACATTACGTACACGTAGGGTGATAGAATAGGACCAGAACTTCTGTATTATACCACCCAAGTTACCGTAAAAACTTAGGTTTTTGAAGTATGGCTGATTAAAGTAGTCGCATTGAGATGTGCGGACAGAGATTTGTCGAAGTTTGACACGAAATATAAAAAAAATACGGAGGTGTGCCAACATGACGTACACATAGGATGATAGAATAGGTCCAGAACTTTAGTACTATACCACCCAAGTTACCTTAAAAACTTAGGTTTTGGAAATACGGGTGATTAAAATAGTCGCTTTGGATGTGTGGACAGTGATCCACCTAAGTTTGACATAAAATATAAAATAAATACGGCAGTGTGTCAGCATGACGTACACGTAGGGTGATGAAATAGGACCAGAACCTCTGTATTATACCACCCAAGTTACCGTAAAAACTTAGGTTTTGGAAATATGGCTGATTAAAGTAGTCGCATTGAGATGTGCGGACAGCGATTTGTCAAAGTATGACATGAAAAATAAAATAAATACGGAAGTGTGCCAACATGACGTACACATAGGATGATAGAATAGGTCCTGAAATTTAGTATCATACCACCCAAGTTACCTTAAAAACTTAGGTTTTGGAAATATGGGTGATTAAATTAGTCGCTATGCGATGTGCGGACAACGATTTGTCTAAGTTTGACATGAAATATAAAAATAAATACGGAATTGTGGATACATGACGTACACATAGGGTGATAGAATAGGACCAGAACTTCTGCATTATACCACCCAAGTTACCGTAAAAACCTAGGTTTTGGAAATATGGCTGATTAAAGTAGTCGCATTGAGATGTGCGGACAGCGATTTGTCAAAGTATGACATGAAAAATAAAATAAATACGGAAGTGTGCCAACATGACGTACACATAGGATGATAGAATAGGTCCTGAAATTTAGTATTATACCACCCAAGTTACCTTAAAAACTTAGGTTTTAGAAATATGGGTGATTAAATTAGTCGCTATGCGGTGTGCGGACAACGATTTGTCTAAGTATGACATGAAATATAAAAATAAATACGGAATTGTGGATACATGACGTACACGTAGGGTGATAGAATAGGACCAGAACGTCTGTATTATACCACCCAAGTTACCGTAAAAACTTAGGTTTTGGAAATATGGCTGATTAAAGTAGTCGCATTGAGATGTGCGGACAGCGATTTGTCGAAGTTTGACACGAAATATAAAAAAAATACGGAGGTGTGCCAACATGACATACACATAGAATGATAGAATAGGTCCAGAACTTTAGTACTATACCACCCAAGTTACCTTAAAAACTTAGGTTTTGGAAATACGGGTGATTAAAATAGTCGCTTTGGATGTGTGGACAGCGAACCACCTAAGTTTGACATAAAATATAAAATAAATACGGCAGTGTGTCAGCATGACCTACACGTAGGATGAAAGAATAGGACCAGAACTTTAGTACTATACCTACCAAGTTACCTTAAAAACTTAGGTTTTGGAAATATGGGTGATTAAATTAGTCGCATTGAGATGTGCGGACAACGATTTGTCTAAGTATGACATGAAATATAATAATAAATACGGAGGTGTGCCAACATTACGTACATGAAGGGTGATAGAATAGGACCAGAACTTCTGTATTATACCACCCAAGTTACCGTAAAAACTTAGGTTTTGGAAATATGGCTAATTAAAGTAGTCGCATTGAGATGTGCGGACAGAGATTTGTCGAAGTTTGACACAAAATATAAAGAAAATACGGAGGTGTGCCAACATGACGTACACATAGGATGATAGAATAGGTCAAGAACTTTAATACTATACCACCCAAGTTACCGTAAAAACTTAGGTTTTGGAAATATGGGTGATTAAATTAGTCGCTATGCGATGTGCGGACAACGATTTGTCTAAGTATGACATGAAATATAATAATAAATACGGAATTGTGGATACATGACGTACACGTAGGGTGATAGAATAGGACCAGAACTTCTGTATTATACCACCCAAGTTACCGTAAAAACTTAGGTTTTGGAAATATGGCTGATTAAAGTAGTCGCATTGAGATGTGCGGACAGCGATTTGTCAAAGTATGACATGAAAAATAAAATAAATATGGAAGTGTGCCAACATGCTGTACACATAGGATGATAGAATAGGTCCTGAAATTTAGTATTATACCACCCAAGTTACCTTAAAAACTTAGGTTTTGGAAATATGGGTGATTAAATTAGTCGCTATGCGATGTGCGGACAACGATTTGTCTAAGTTTGACATGAAATATAAAAATAAATACGGAATTGTGGATACATGACGTACACATAGGGTGATAGAATAGGACCAGAACTTCTGTATTATACCACCCAAGTTACCGTAATAACTTAGGTTTTGGAAATATGGCTGATTAAAGTAGTCGCATTGAGATGTACGGACACAGATTTGTCGAAGTATGACATGAAAAATAAAATAAATACGGAAGTGTGCCAACATGACGTACACATAGGATGATAGAATAGGTCCTGAAATTTAGTACTATACCACCCAAGTTACCTTAAAAACTTAGGTTTTGGAAATATGGGTGATTAAATTAGTCGCTATGCGATGTGCGGACAACGATTTGTCTAAGTTTGACATGAAATATAAAAATAAATACGGAATTGTGGATACATGACGTACACATAGGGTGATAGAATAGGTCCAGAACTTCTGTATTATACCACCCAAGTTACCGTAAAAACTTAGGTTTTGGAAATATGGCTGATTAAAGTAGTCGCTATGCGATGTGCGGACAGAGATTTGTCAAAGTATGACATGAAAAATAAATTAAATACGGCAATGTGTCAGCATGGCGTACACGTAGGATGAAAGAATAGGTCCTGAAATTTAGTATTATACCACCCAAGTTACCTTAAAAACTTAGGTTTTGGAAATATGGGTGATTAAATTAGTCGCTATGCGATGTGCGGACAACGATTTGTCTAAGTTTGACATGAAATATAAAAATAAATACGGAATTGTGGATACATGACGTACACGTAGGGTGATAGAATAGGACCAGAACTTCTGTATTATACCACCCAAGTTACCGTAAAAACTTAGGTTTTGGAAATATGGCTGATTAAAGTAGTCGCATTGAGATGTGCGGACAGCGATTTGTCAAAGTATGACATGAAAAATAAAATAAATACGGAAGTGTGCCAACATGACGTACACATAGGATGATAGAATAGGTCCTGAAATTTAGTATTATACCACCCAAGTTACCTTAAAAACTTAGGTTTTGGAAATATGGGTGAATAAATTAGTCGCTATGCGATGTGCGGACAACGATTTGTCTAAGTTTGACATGAAATATAAAAATAAATACGGAATTCTGGATACATGACGTACACATAGGGTGATAGAATAGGACCAGAACTTCTGTATTATACCACCCAAGTTACCGTAAAAACTTAGGTTTTGGAAATATGGCTGATTAAAGTAGTCGCATTGAGATGTGCGGACAGAGATTTGTCGAAGTTTGACACGAAATATAAAAAAAATACGGAGGTGTGCCAACATGACGTACACATAGGATGATAGAATAGGTCCAGAACTTTAGTACTATACCACCCAAGTTACCTTAAAAACTTAGGTTTTGGAAATACGGGTGATTAAAATAGTCGCTTTGGATGTGTGGACAGTGATCCACCTAAGTTTGACATAAAATATAAAATAAATACGGCAGTGTGTCAGCATGACGTACACGTAGGGTGATGAAATAGGACCAGAACTTCTGTATTATACCACCCAAGTTACCGTAAAAACTTAGGTTTTGGAAATATGGCTGATTAAAGTAGTCGCATTGAGATGTGCGGACAGCGATTTGTCAAAGTATGACATGAAAAATAAAATAAATACGGAAGTGTGCCAACATGACGTACACATAGGATGATAGAATAGGTCCTGAAATTTAGTATTATACCACCCAAGTTACCTTAAAAACTTAGGTTTTGGAAATATGGGTGATTAAATTAGTCAATATGCGATGTGCGGACAACGATTTGTCTAAGTTTGACATGAAAAATAAAAATAAATACGGAATTGTGGATACATGACGTACACATAGGGTGATAGAATAGGACCAGAACTTCTGTATTATACCACCCAAGTTACCGTAAAAACTTAGGTTTTGGAAATATGGCTAATTAAAGTAGTCGCATTGAGATGTGTGGACAGCGATTTGTCAAAGTATGACATGAAAAATAAAATAAATACGGCAGTGTGTCAGCATGACGTACACGTAGGATGAAAGAATAGGACCAGAACTTTAGTACTATACCACCCAAGTTACCTTAAAAACTTAGGTTTTGGAAATATGGGTGATTAAATTAGTCGCTATGCGATGTGCGGACAACGATTTGTCTAAGTATGACATGAAATATAATAATAAATACGGAATTGTGGATACATTACGTACACGTAGGGTGATAGAATAGGACCAGAACTTCTGTATTATACCACCCAAGTTACCGTAAAAACTTAGGTTTTGGAAATATGGCTGATTAAAGTAGTCGCATTGAGATGTGCGGACAGAGATTTGTCGAAGTTTGACACGAAATATAAAAAAAAACGGAGGTGTGCTAACATGACGTACACATAGGATGATAGAATAGGTCCAGAACTTTAGTACTATACCACCCAAGTTACCGTAAAAACTTAGGTTTTGGAAATATGGCTGATTAAAGTAGTCGCATTGAGATGTGCGGACAGCGATTTGTCAAAGTATGACATGAAAAATAAAATAGATACGGAAGTGTGCCAACATGACGTACACATAGGATGATAGAATAGGTCCTGAAATTTAGTATTATACCACCCAAGTTACCTTAAAAACTTAGGTTTTGGAAATATGGGTGATTAAATTAGTCACTATGCGATGTGCGGACAACGATTTGTCTAAGTTTGACATGAAATATAAAAATAAATACGGAATTGTGGATACATGACGTACACATAGGGTGATAGAATAGGACCAGAACTTCTGTATTATACAACCAAAGTTACCGTAAAAACTTAGGTTTTGGAAATATGGCTGATTAAAGTAGTCGCATTGAGATGTGCGGACAGCGATTTGTCAAAGTATGACATGAAAAATAAAATAAATACGGCAGTGTGTCAGCATGACGTACACGTAGGATGAAAGAATAGGACCAGAACTTTAGTACTATACCGCCCAAGTTACCTTAAAAACTTAGGTTTTGGAAACATGGGTGATTAAATTAGTCGCTATGCGATGTGCGGACAACGATTTGTCTAAGTATGACATGAAATATAATAATAAATACGGAGGTGTGCCAACATTACGTACACGTAGGGTGATAGAATAGGACCAGAACTTCTGTATTATACCACCCAAGTTACCGTAAAAACTTAGGTTTTGGAAATATGGCTGATTAAAGTAGTCGCATTGAGATGTGCGGACAGCGATTTGTCAAAGTATGACATGAAAAATAAAATAAATACGGAAGTGTGCCAACATGACGTACACATAGGATGATAGAATAGGTCCTGAAATTTAGTATCATACCACCCAAGTTACCTTAAAAACTTAGGTTTTGGAAATATGGGTGATTAAATTAGTCGCTATGCGATGTGCGGACAACGATTTGTCTAAGTTTGACATGAAATATAAAAATAAATACGGAATTGTGGATACATGACGTACACATAGGGTGATAGAATAGGACCAGAACTTCTGTATTATACCACCCAAGTTACCGTAAAAACTTAGGTTTTGGAAATATGGCTGATTAAAGTAGTCGCATTGAGATGTGCGGACAGCGATTTGTCAAAGTATGACATGAAAAATAAAATAGATACGGAAGTGTGCCAACATGACGTACACATAGGATGATAGAATAGGTCCTGAAATTTAGTATTATACCACCCAAGTTACCTTAAAAACTTAGGTTTTAGAAATATGGGTGATTAAATTAGTCGCTATGCGATGTGCGGACAACGATTTGTCTAAGTATGACATGAAATATAAAAATAAATACGGAATTGTGGATACATGACGTACACGTAGGGTGATAGAATAGGACCAGAACGTCTGTATTATACCACCCAAGTTACCGTAAAAACTTAGGTTTTGGAAATATGGCTGATTAAAGTAGTCGCATTGAGATGTGCGGACAGCGATTTGTCAAAGTATGACATGAAAAATAAAATAAATACGGAAGTATGCCAACATTACGTACACATAGGATGATAGAATGGGACCTGAAATTTAGTATTATACCACCCAAGTTACCTTAAGAACTTAGGTTTTGGAAATATGGGTGATTAAATTAGTCGCTATGCGATGTGCGGACAACGATTTGTCTAAGTTTGACATGAAATATAAAAATAAATACGGAATTGTGGATACATGACGTACACATAGGGTGATAGAATAGGACTAGAACTTCTGTATTATACCACCCAAGTTACCGTAAAAACTTAGGTTTTGGAAATATGGCTGATTAAAGTAGTCGCTATGCGATGTGCGGACAACGATTTGTCTAAGTTTGACATGAAATATAAAATAAATACGGAAGTGTGCCAACATGACGTACACATAGGATGATAGAATAGGTCTTGAAATTTAGTATTATACCACCCAAGTTACCTTAAAAACTTAGGTTTTAGAAATATGGGTGATTAAATTAGTCGCTATGCGATGTGCGGACAACGATTTGTCTAAGTTTGACATGAAATACATAAATAAATACGGAATTGTGGATACATGACGTACACATAGGGTGATAGAATAGGACCAGAACTTCTGTATTATACCACCCAAGTTACCGTAAAAACTTAGGTTTTGGAAATATGGCTGATTAAAGTAGTCGCATTGAGATGTGCGGACAGCGATTTGTCAAAGTATGACATGAAAAATAAAATAAATACGGAAGTGTGCCAACATGACGTACACATAGGATGATAGAATAGGTCCTGAAATTTAGTATTATACCACCCAAGTTACCTTAAAAACTTAGGTTTTGGAAATATGGGTGATTAAATTAGTCGCTATGCGATGTGCGGACAACGATTTGTCTAAGTTTGACATGAAATATAATAATAAATACGGAATTGTGGATACAAGACGTACACATAGGGTGATAGAGTAGGACCAGAACTTCTTTATTATACCACCCAAGTTACCGTAAAAACTTAGGTTTTGGAAATATGGGTGATTAAATCAGTCGCTATGCGATGTGCGGACAACGATTTGTCTAAGTTTGACATGATATATAAAAATAAATACGGAATTGTGGATACATGACGTACACATAGGGTGATAGAATAGGACCAGAACTTCTGTATTATACCACCCAAGTTACCGTAAAAACTTAGGTTTTGGAAATATGGGTGATTAAAGTAGTCGCTATGCGATGTGCGGACAACGATTTGTCTAAGTATGACATGAAATATAATAATAAATACGGAGGT
Source organism: Flexamia atlantica (assembly GCA_035578135.1). Classification (NCBI taxonomy): domain Eukaryota; kingdom Metazoa; phylum Arthropoda; class Insecta; order Hemiptera; family Cicadellidae; genus Flexamia; species Flexamia atlantica. The sequence goes on from JAQJVK010000259.1 coordinate 30,485, forward strand.
GTGCCAACATTACGTACACGTAGGGTGATAGAATAGGACCAGAACTTCTGTATTATACCACCCAAGTTACCGTAAAAACGTAGGTTTTGGAAATATGGGTGATTAAATTAGTCGCTATGCGATGTGCGGACAACGATTTGTCGAAGTTTGACACGAAATATAAAAAAAATACGGAGGTGTGCCAACATGACGTACACATAGGATGATAGAATAGGTCCAGAACTTCTGTATTATACCACCCAAGTTACCGTAAAAACTTAGGTTTTGGAAATATGGGTGATTAAAGTAGTCGCATTGAGATGTGCGGACAGCGATTTGTCTAAGTTTGACATGAAATATAAAAATAAATACGGAATTGTGGATACATGACGTACACATAGGGTGATAGAATAGGACCAGAACTTCTGTATTATACCACCCAAGTTACCGTAAAAACTTAGGTTTTGGAAATATGGGTGATTAAATTAGTCGCTATGCGATGTGCGGACAACGATTTGTCTAAGTTTGACATGAAATATAAAAATAAATACGGAATTGTGGATACATGACGTACACATAGGGTGATAGAATAGGACCAGAACTTCTGTATTATACCACCCAAGTTACCGTAAAAACTTAGGTTTTGGAAATATGGCTGATTAAAGTAGTCGCATTGAGATGTGCGGACAGCGATTTGTCAAAGTATGACATGAAAAATAAAATAAATACGGAAGTGTGCCAACATGAAGTACACATAGGATGAAAGAATAGGACCAGAACCTTAGTACTATACCACCCAAGTTACCTTAAAAACTTAGGTTTTGGAAATATGGGTGATTAAATTAGTCGCTATGCGATGTGCGGACAACGATTTGTCTAAGTATGACATGAAATATAATAATAAATATGGAGGTGTGCCAACATTACGTACACGTAGGGTGATAGAATAGTACCAGAACTTCTGTATTATACCACCCAAGTTACCTTAAAAACTTAGGTTTTGGAAATATGGCTGATTAAAGTAGTCGCATTGAGATGTGCGGACAGAGATTTGTCGAAGTTTGACACGAAATATAAAAAAAATACGGAGGTGTACCAACATGACGTACACATAGGATGATAGAATAGGTCCAGAACTTTAGTACTATACCAAGCAAGTTACCGGAAAAACTTAGGTTTTGGAAATATGGCTGATTAAAATAGTCGCATTGAGATGTGCGGACAGCGATTTGTCTAAGTTTGACATGAAATATAAAAATAAATACGGAATTGTGGATACATGACGTACACATAGGGTGATAGAATAGGACCAGAACTTCTGTATTATACCATCCAAGTTACCGTAAAAACTTAGGTTTTGGAAATATGGGTGATTAAATTAGTCGCTATGCGATGTGCGGACAACGATTTGTCTAAGTTTGACATGAAATATAAAAATAAATACGGAATTGTGGATACATGACGTACACATAGGGTGATAGAATAGGACCAGAACTTCTGTATTATACCACCCAAGTTACCGTAAAAACTTAGGTTTTGGAAATATAAGTGATTAAATTAGTCGCTATGCGATGTGCGGACAACGATTTGTCTAAGTATGACATGAAATATAATAATAAATACGGAGGTGTGCCAACATTACGTACACGTAGGGTGATAGAATAGGACCAGAACTTCTGTATTATACCACCCAAGTTACCGTAAAAACTTAGGTTTTGGAAATATGGGTGATTAAATTAGTCGCTATGCGATGTGCGGACAACGAATTGTCGAAGTGACACGAAATATAAAAAAAATACGGAAGTGTGCCAACATGACGTACACATAGGATGATAGAATAGGTCCAGAACTTTAGTACTATACCACCCAAGTTACCGTAAAAACTCAGGTTTTGGAAATATGGGTGATTAAATTAGTCGCTATGCGATGTGCGGACAACGATTTGTCTAAGTTTGACATGAAATATAAAAATAAATACGGAGGTGTGCCAACATTACGTACACGTAGGATGAAAGAATAGGACCAGAACTTTAGTACTATACCACCCAAGTTACCTTTAAAACTTAGGTTTTGGAAATATAGTTGATTAAATTAGTCGCTATGCGATGTGCGGACAACGATTTGTCAAAGTATGACATGAAAAATAAAATAAATACGGAAGTGTGCCAACATGACGTACACATAGGATGATAGAATAGGTCCTGAAATGTAGTATTATACCACCCAAGTTACCTTAAAAAATTAGGTTTTGGAAATATGGGTGATTAAATTAGTCGCTATGCGATGTGCGGACAACGATTTGTCTAAGTTTGACATGAAAAATAAAAATAAATACGGAATTGTGGATACATGACGTACACATAGGGTGATAGAATAGGACCAGAACTTTTGTATTATACCACCCAAGTTACCTTAAAAACTTAGGTTTTGGAAATATGGCTGATTAAAGTAGTCGCATTGAGATGTGCGGACAGAGATTTGTCGAAGTTTGACACGAAATATAAAAAAAATACGGAGGTGTGCCAACATGACGTACACATAGGATGATAGAATAGGTCCAGAACTTTAGTACTATACCAACCAAGTTACCGGAAAAACTTAGGTTTTGGAAATATGGCTGATTAAAGTAGTCGCATTGAGATGTGCGGACAGAGATTTGTCGAAGTTTGACACGAAATATAAAAAAAATACGGAGGTGTGCCAACATGACGTACACATATGATGATAGAATAGCTCCAGAACTTTAGTACTATACCATCCAAGTTACCGTAAAAACTTAGGTTTTGGAAATATGGCTGATTAAAGTAGTCGCATTGAGATGTGCGGACAGCGATTTGTCAAAGTATGACATGAAAAATAAAATAAATACGGAAGTGTGCCAACATGAAGTACACATAGGATGAAAGAATAGGACCAGAACTTTAGTACTATACCACCCAAGTTACCTTAAAAACTTAGGTTTTGGAAATATGGGTGATTAAATTAGTCGCTATGCGATGTGCGGACAACGATTTGTCTAAGTATGACATGAAATATAATAATAAATACGGAGGTGTGCTAACATTACGTACACGTAGGGTGATAGAATAGGACCAGAACTTCTGTATTATACCACCCAAGTTACCTTAAAAACTTAGGTTTTGGAAATATGGCTGATTAAAGTAGTCGCATTGAGATGTGCGGACAGAGATTTGTCGAAGTTTGACACGAAATATAAAAAAATACGGAGGTGCGCCAACATGACGTACACATAGGATGATAGAATAGGTCCAGAACTTTAGTGCTATACCAACCAAATTACCGGAAAAACTTAGGTTTTGGAAATATGGCTGATTAAATTAGTCGCATTGAGATGTGCAAACAGCGATTTGTCTAAGTTTGACATGAAATATAAAAATAAATACGGAATTGTGGATACATGACATACACATAGGGTGATAGAATAGGACCAGAACTTCTGTATTATACCACCCAAGTTACCGTAAAAACTTAGGTTTTGGAAATATGGGTGATTAAATTATTCGCTATGCGATGTGCGGACAACGATTTGTCTAAGTTTGACATGAAATATAAAAATAAATACGGAATTGTGGATACATGACGTACACATAGGGTGATAGAATAGGACCAGAACTTCTGTATTATACCACCCAAGTTACCGTAAAAACTTAGGTTTTGGAAATATGGGTGATTAAATTAGTCGCTATGCGATGTGCGGACAACGATTTGTCTAAGTATGACATGAATTATAATAATAAATACGGAGGTGTGCCAACATTACGTACACGTAGGGTGATAGAATAGGACCAGAACTTCTGTATTATACCACCCAAGTTACCGTAAAAACTTAGGTTCTGGAAATATGGGTGATTAAATTAGTCGCTATGCGATGTGCGGACAACGATTTGTCGAAGTGACACGAAATATAAAAAAAATACGGAAGTGTGCCAACATGACGTACACATAGGATGATAGAATAGGTCCAGAACTTTAGTACTATACCACCCAAGTTACCGTAAAAACTTAGGTTTTGGAAATATGGGTGATTAAATTAGTCGCTATGCGATGTGCGGACAACGATTTGTCTAAGTTTGACATGAAATATAAAAATAAATACGGAGGTGTGCCAACATTACGTACACGTAGGATGAAAGAATAGGACCAGAACTTAAGTACTATACCACCCAAGTTAGCTTAAAAACTTAGGTTTTGGAAATATGGGTGATTAAATTAGTCGCTATGCGATGTGCGGACAACGATTTGTCTAAGTATGACATGAAATATAATAATAAATACGGAGGTGTGCCAACATTACGTACACGTAGGGTGATAGAATAGGACCAGAACTTCTGTATTATACCACCCAAGTTACCGTAAAAACTTAGGTTTTGGAAATATGGCTGATTAAAGTAGTCGCATTGAGATGTGCGGACAGCGATTTGTCAAAGTATGACATGAAAAATAAAATTAATACGGAAGTGTGCCAACATGACGTACACATAGGATAATAGAATAGGTCCTGAAATTTAGTATTATACCACCCAAGTTACCTTAAAAACATAGGTTTTGGAAATATGGGTGATTAAATTAGTCGCTATGCGATGTGCGGACAACGATTTGTCTAAGTTTGACATGAAATATAAAAATAAATACGGAATTGTGGATACATGACGTACACATAGGGTGATAGAATAGGACCAGAACCTCTGTATTATACCACCCAAGTTACCGTAAAAACTTAGGTTTTGGAAATATGGCTGATTAAAGTAGTCGCATTGAGATGTGCGGACAGCGATTTGTCAAAGTATGACATGAAAAATAAAATAAATACGGAAGTGTGCCAACATGACGTACACATAGGATGATAGAATAGGTCCTGAAATTTAGTATTATACCACCCAAGTTACCTTAAAAACTTAGGTTTTGGAAATATGGGTGATTAAATTAGTCGCTATGCGATGTGCGGACAACGATTTGTCTAAGTTTGACATGAAAAATAAAAATAAATACGGAATTGTGGATACATGACGTACACATAGGGTGATAGAATAGGACCAGAACTTCTGTATTATACCACCCAAGTTACGTTAAAAACTTAGGTTTTGGAAATATGGCTGATTAAATTAGTCGCATTGAGATGTGCGGACAGAGATTTGTCGAAGTTTGACACGAAATATAAAAAAAATACGGAGGTGTGCCAACATTACGTACACATAGGATGATAGAATAGGTCCAGAACTTTAGTACTATACCAACCAAGTTACCGGAAAAACTTAGGTTTTGGAAATATGGCTGATTAAAGTAGTCGCATTGAGATGTGCGGACAGAGATTTGTCGAAGTTTGACACGAAATATAAAAAAAATACGGAGGTGTGCCAACATGACGTACACATAGGATGATAGAATAGGTCCAGAACTTTAGTACTATACCACCCAAGTTACCGTAAAAACGTAGGTTTTGGAAATATGGATGATTAAAGTAGTCGCATTGAGATGTGCGGACAGCGATTTGTCTAAGTTTGACATGAAATATAAAAATAAATACGGAATTGTGGATACATGACGTACACATAGGGTGATAGAATAGGACCAGAACTTCTGTATTATACCACCCAAGTTACCGTAAAAACTTAGGTTTTGGAAATATGGGTGATTAAATTATTCGCTATGCGATGTGCGGACAACGATTTGTCTAAGTATGACATGAAATATAAAAATAAATACGGAATTGTGGATACATGACGTACACATAGGGTGATAGAAAAGGACCAGAACTTCTGTATTATACCACCCAAGTTACCGTATAAACTTAGGTTTTGGAAATATGGCTGATTAAAGTAGTCGCATTGAGATGTGCGGACAGACATTTGTCGAAGTTTGACACGAAATATAAAAGAAATACGGAGGTGTGCCAACATGACGTACACATAGGATGATAGAATAGGTCCAGAACTTTAGTACTATACCACCCAAGTTACCTTAAAAACTTAGGTTGGAAATATGGGTGATTAAATTAGTCGCTATGCGATGTGCGGACAACGATTTGTCTAAGTATGACATGAAATATAATAATAAATACGGAGGTGTGCCAACATTACGTGCACGTAGGGTGATAGAATAGGACCAGAACTTCTGTATTATACCACCCAAGTTACCGTAAAAACTTAGGTTTTGGAAATATGGCTGATTAAAGTAGTCGCATTGAGATGTGCGGACAGAGATTTGTCGAAGTTTGACATGAAATATAAAATAAATACTGAAGTGTTTTAACATGACGTACACATAGGATGATAGAATAGGTCCAGAACTTTAGTACTATACCACCCAAGTTACCTTATAAACTTAGGTTTTGGAAATGTGGGTGATTAAATTAGTCGCTATGCGATGTGCGGACAACGATTTGTCAAAGTATGACATGAAATATAAAAATAAATACGGAATTGTGAATACATGACTTTCACATAGGGTGATAAAATAGGACCAGAAATTTAGTATTATACCACCCAAGTTACCTTAAAAACGTAGGTTTTGGAAATATGGGTGATTGAATTAGTTGCTTTGCGATGTGCGGAGAGGGATTTTTCTAAGTTTGACATGAAATATAAAATAAATACGGAAGTGTGTCAGCATGACATACACGTAGGATGAAAGAATAGGACCAGAACTTTAGTACTATACCACCCAAGTTACCTTAAAAACTTAGGTTTTGGAAATATGGGTGATTAAATTAGTCGATATGCGATGTGCGGACAACGATTTGTCTAAGTATGACATGAAATATAATAATAAATACGGAGGTATGCCAACATTACGTACACGTAGGGTGATAGAATAGGACCAGAACTTCTGTATTATACCACCCAAGTTACCGTAAAAACTTAGGTTTTGGAAATATGGCTGATTAAAGTAGTCGCATTGAGATGTGCGGACAGAGATTTGTCGAAGTTTGACATGAAATATAAAATAAATACTGAAGTGTTCCAACATGACGTACACATAGGATGATAGAATAGGTCCAGAACTTTAGTACTATACCACCCAAGTTACCTTATAAACTTAGGTTTTGGAAATGTGGGTGATTAAATTAGTCGCTATGCGATGTGCGGACAACGATTTGTCAAAGTATGACATGAAATATAAAAATAAATACGGAATTGTGAATACATGACGCTCACATAGGGTGATAAAATAGGACCAGAAATTTAGTATTATACCACCCAAGTTACCTTAAAAACGTAGGTTTTGGAAATATGGGTGATTGAATTAGTTGCTTTGCGATGTGCGGAGAGGGATTTTTCTAAGTTTGACATGAAATATAATAATAAATACGGAGGTGTGCCAACATTACGTACACGTAGGGTGATAGAATAGGACCAGAACTTCTGTATTATACCACCCAAGTTACCGTAAAAACTTAGGTTTTGGAAATATGGCTGATTAAAGTAGTCGCATTGAGATGTGCGGACAGAGATTTGTCGAAGTTTGACACGAAATATAAAAAAAATACGGAGGTGTGCCAACATGACGTACACATAGGATGATAGAATAGGTCCAGAACTTTAGTACTATACCACCCAAGTTACCTTAAAAACATAGGTTTTGGAAATACGGGTGATTAAAATAGTCGCTTTGGATGTGTGGACAGCGATCCACCAAAGTTTGACATAAAATATAAAATAAATACGGCAGTGTGTCAGCATGACGTACACGTAGGATGAAAGAATAGGACCAGAACTTTAGTACTATACCACCCAATTTACCTTAAAAACTTAGGTTTTGGAAATATGGGTGATTAAATTAGTCGCTATGCGATGTGCGGACAACGATTTGTCTAAGTATGACATGAAATATAATAATAAATACGGAGGTGTGCCAACATTACGTACACGTAGGGTGATAGAATAGGACCAGAACTTCTGTATTATACCACCCAAGTTACCGTAAAAACTTAGGTTTTGGAAATATGGCTGATTAAAGTAGTCGCATTGAGATGTGCGGACAGAGATTTGTCGAAGTTTGACACGAAATATAAAAAAAATACGGAGGTGTGCCAACATGACGTACACATAGGATGATAGATAGGTCCAGAACTTTAGTACTATACCACCCAAGTTACCTTAAAAACTTAGGTTTTGGAAATACGGGTGATTAAAATAGTCGCTTTGGATGTGTGGACAGTGATCCACCTAAGTTTGACATAAAATATAAAATAGATACGGCATAGTGTCAGCATGACGTACACGTAGGGTGATAGAATAGGACCAGAACTTCTGTATTATACCACCCAAGTTACCGTAAAAACTTAGGTTTTGGAAATATGGCTGATTAAAATAGTCGCATTGAGATGTGCGGACAGAGATTTGTCGAAGTTTGACACGAAAAATAAAATAAATACGGAAGTGTGCCAACATGACGTACACATAGGATGATAGAATAGGTCCTGAAATTTAGTATTATACCACCCAAGTTACCTTAAAAACTTAGGTTTTGGAAATATGGGTGATTAAATTAGTCGCTATGCGATGTGCGGACAACGATTTGTCTAAGTTTGACATGAAAAATAAAAATAAATACGGAATTGTGGATACATGACCTACACATAGGGTGATAGAATAGGACCAAAACTTCTGTATTATACCACCCAAGTTACCGTAAAAACTTAGGTTTTGGAAATATGGCTGATTAAAGTAGTCGCATTGAGATGTGCGGACAGCGATTTGTCAAAGTATGACATGAAAAATAAAATAAATACGGCAGTGTGTCAGCATGACGTACACGTAGGATGAAAGAATAGGACCAGAACTTTAGTACTATACCACCCAAGTTACCTTAAAAACTTAGGTTTTGGAAATATGGGTGATTAAATTAGTCGCTATGCGATGTGCGGACAACGATTTGTCTAAGTATGACATGAAATATAATAATAAATACGGAATTGTGGATACATTACGTACACGTAGGGTGATAGAATAGGACCAGAACTTCTGTATTATACCACCCAAGTTACCGTAAAAACTTAGGTTTTGGAAATATGGCTGATTAAAGTAGTCGCATTGAGATGTGCGGACAGAGATTTGTCGAAGTTTGACACGAAATATAAAAAAAAACGGAGGTGTGCCAACATGACGTACACATAGGATGATAGAATAGGTCCAGAACTTTAGTACTATACCACCCAAGTTACCGTAAAAACTTAGGTTTTGGAAATATGGCTGATTAAAGTAGTCGCATTGAGATGTGCGGACAGAGATTTGTCAAAGTATGACATGAAAAATAAAATAAATACGGAAGTGTGCCAACATGACGTACACATAGGATGATAGAATAGGTCCTGAAATTTAGTATTATACCACCCAAGTTACCTTAAAAACTTAGGTTTTGGAAATATGGGTGATTAAATTAGTCACTATGCGATGTGCGGACAACGATTTGTCTAAGTTTGACATGAAATATAAAAATAAATACGGAATTGTGGATACATGACGTACACATAGGGTGATAGAATAGGACCAGAACTTCTGTATTATACCACCAAAGTTACCGTAAAAACTTAGGTTTTGGAAATATGGCTGATTAAAGTAGTCGCATTGAGATGTGCGGACAGCGATTTGTCAAAGTATGACATGAAAAATAAAATAAATACGGCAGTGTGTCAGCATGACGTACACGTAGGATGAAAGAATAGGACCAGAACTTTAGTACTATACCACCCAAGTTACCTTAAAAACTTAGGTTTTGGAAATATGGGTGATTAAATTAGTCGCTATGCGATGTGCGGACAACGATTTGTCTAAGTATGACATGAAATATAATAATAAATACGGAGGTGTGCCAATATTACGTACACGTAGGGTGATAGAATAGGACCAGAACTTCTGTATTATACCAACCAAGTTACCGTAAAAACTTAGGTTTTTGAAATATGGCTGATTAAAGTAGTCGCATTGAGATGTGCGGACAGAGACTTGTCGAAGTTTGACACGAAATATAAAAAAAATACGGAGGTGTGCCAACATGACGTACACATAGGATGATACAATAGGTCCAGAACTTTAGTACTATACCACCCAAGTTACCTTAAAAACTTAGGTTTTGGAAATACGGGTGATTAAAATAGTCGCTTTGGATGTGTGTAGTGATCCACCTAAGTTTGACATAAAATATAAAAAAAATACGGAGGTGTGCCAACATGACGTACACATAGGATGATAGAATAGGTCCAGAACTTTAGTACTATACCACCCAAGTTACCTTAAAAACTTAGGTTTTGGAAATATGGGTGATTAAATTAGTCGCTATGCGATGTGCGGACAACGATTTGTCTAAGTTTGACATGAAATATAAAAATAAATACGGAATTGTGGATACATGACGTACACATAGGGTGATAGAATAGGACCAGAACTTCTGTATTATACCACCCAAGTTACCGTAAAAACTTAGGTTTTGGAAATATGGCTGATTAAAGTAGTCGCATTGAGATGTGCGGACAGCGATTTGTCAAAGTATGACATGAAAAATAAAATAAATACAGAAGTGTGCCAACATGGCGTACACATAGGATGATAGAATAGGTCCTGAAATTTAGTATTATACCACCCAAGTTACCTTAAAAACTTAGGTTTTGGAAATATGGGTGATTAAATTAGTCGCTATGCGATGTGCGGACAACGATTTGTCTAAGTATGACATGAAATATAAAAATAAATACGGAATTGTGGATACATGACGTACACGTAGGGTGAAAGAATAGGACCAGAACGTCTGTATTATACCACCCAAGTTACCGAAAAAACTTAGGTTTTGGAAATATGGGTGATTAAATTAGTCGCTATGCAAAGTGCGGACAACGATTTGTCTAAGTTTGACATGAAATATAAAATAAATACGGAAGTGTGCCAACATGACGTACACATAGGATGATAGAATAGGTCTTGAAATTTAGTATTATACCACCCAAGTTACCTTAAAAACTTAGGTTTTGGAAATATGGGTGATTAAATTAGTCGCTATGCGATGTCCGGACAACGATTTGTCTAAGTTTGACATGAAATATAAAAATAAATACGGAATTGTGGATACATGACGTACACATAGGGTGATAGAATAGGACCAGAACTTCTGTATTATACCACCCAAGTTACCGTAAAAACGTAGGTTTTGGAAATATGGGTGATTAAATTAGTCGCTATGCGATGTGCGGACAACGATTTGTCTAAGTTTGACATGAAATATAAAAATAAATACGGAATTGTGGATACATGACGTACACATAGGGTGATAGAATAGGACCAGAACGTCTGTATTATACCACCCAAGTTACCGTAAAAACTTAGGTTTTGGAAATATGGCTGATTAAAGTAGTCGCATTGAGATGTGCGGACAGCGATTTGTCAAAGTATGACATGAAAAATAAAATAAATACGGAAGTGTGCCAACATGACGTACACATAGGATGATAGAATAGGTCCTGAAATTTAGTATTATACCACCCAAGTTACCTTAAAAACTTAGGTTTTGGAAATATGGGTGATTAAAGTAGTCGCTATGCGATGTGCGGACAACGATTTGTCTAAGTATGACATGAAATATAATAATAAATACGGAGGTGTGCAAACATTACGTACACGAAGGGTGATAGAATAGGACCAGAACTTCTGCATTATACCACCCAAGTTACCGTAAAAACGTAGGTTTTGGAAATATGGGTGATTAAATTAGTCGCTATGCGATGTGCGGACAACGATTTGTCAAAGTTTGACACGAAATATAAAAAAAATACGGAGGTGTGCCAACATGACGTACACATAGGATGATAGAATAGGTCCAGAACTTTAGTACTATACCACCCAAGTTACCGTAAAAACTTAGGTTTTGGAATATGGGTGATTAAAGTAGTCGCATTGAGATGTGCGGACAGCGATTTGTCTAAGTTTGACATGAAATATAAAAATAAATACGGAATTGTGGATACATGACGTACACATAGGGTGATAGAATAGGACCAGAACTTCTGTATTATACCACCCAAGTTACCTTAAAAACTTAGGTTTTGGAAATATGGGTGATTAAATCAGTCGCTATGCGATGTGCGGACAACGATTTGTCTAAGTTTGACATGAAATATAAAAATAAATACGGAATTGTGGATACATGACGTACACATAGGGTGATAGAATAGGACCAGAACTTCTGTATTATACCACCCAAGTTACCGTAAAATCTTAGGTTTTGGAAATATGGCTGATTAAAGTAGTCTCATTGAGATGTGCGGACAGCGATTTGTCAAAGTATGACATGAAAAATAAAATAAATACGGAAGTTTGCCAACATGAAGTACACATAGGATGAAAGAATAGGACCAGAACTTTAGTACTATACCACCCAAGTTACCTTAAAAACTTAGGTTTTGGAAATATGGGTGATTAAATTAGTCGCTATGCGATGTGCGGACAACGATTTGTCTAAGTATGACATGAAATATAATAATAAATACGGAGGTGTGCCAACATTACGTACACGTAGGGTGATAGAATAGGACCAGAACTTCTGTATTATACCACCCAAGTTACCTTAAAAACTTAGGTTTTGGAAATATGGCTGATTAAAGTAGTCGCATTGAGATGTGCGGACAGAGATTTGTCGAAGTTTGACACGAAATATAAAAAAAATACGGAGGTGTGCCAACATGACGTACACATAGGATGATATAATAGGTCCAGAACTTTAGTACTATACCAACCAAGTTACCGGAAAAACTTAGGTTTTGGAAATATGGCTGATTAAAGTAGTCGCATTGAGATGTGCGGACAGAGATTTGTCGAAGTTTGACACGAAATATAAAAATAAATACGGAATTGTGGATACATGACGTACACATAGGGTGATAGAATAGGACCAGAACTTCTGTATTATACCACCCAAGTTACCTTAAAAACTTAGGTTTTGGAAATATGGGTGATTAAATCAGTCGCTATGCGATGTGCGGACAACGATTTGTCTAAGTTTGACATGAAATATAAAAATAAATACGGAATTGTGGATACATGACGTACACATAGGGTGATAGAATAGGACCAGAACTTCTGTATTATACCACCCAAGTTACCGTAAAATCTTAGGTTTTGGAAATATGGCTGATTAAAGTAGTCTCATTGAGATGTGCGGACAGCGATTTGTCAAAGTATGACATGAAAAATAAAATAAATACGGAAGTTTGCCAACATGAAGTACACATAGGATGAAAGAATAGGACCAGAACTTTAGTACTATACCACCCAAGTTACCTTAAAAACTTAGGTTTTGGAAATATGGGTGATTAAATTAGTCGCTATGCGATGTGCGGACAACGATTTGTCTAAGTATGACATGAAATATAATAATAAATACGGAGGTGTGCCAACATTACGTACACGTAGGGTGATAGAATAGGACCAGAACTTCTGTATTATACCACCCAAGTTACCTTAAAAACTTAGGTTTTGGAAATATGGCTGATTAAAGTAGTCGCATTGAGATGTGCGGACAGAGATTTGTCGAAGTTTGACACGAAATATAAAAAAAATACGGAGGTGTGCCAACATGACGTACACATAGGATGATATAATAGGTCCAGAACTTTAGTACTATACCAACCAAGTTACCGGAAAAACTTAGGTTTTGGAAATATGGCTGATTAAAGTAGTCGCATTGAGATGTGCGGACAGAGATTTGTCGAAGTTTGACACGAAATATAAAAATAAATAGGGAATTGTGGATACATGACGTACACATAGGGTGATAGAATAGGACCAGAACTTCTGTATTATACCACCAAAGTTACCGTAAAAACTTAGGTTTTGGAAATATGGCTGATTAAAGTAGTCGCATTGAGATGTGCGGACAACGATTTGTCTAAGTTTGACATGAAATATAAAATAAATACGGAAGTGTGCCAACATGACGTACACATAGGATGATAGAATAGGTCTTGAAATTTAGTATTATACCACCCAAGTTACCTTAAAAACTTAGGTTTTGGAAATATGGGTGATTAAATTAGTCGCTATGCGATGTGCGGACAACGATTTGTCTAAGTTTGACATGAAATATAAAAATAAATACGGAATTGTGGATACATGACGTACACATAGGGTGATAGAATAGGACCAGAACTTCTGTATTATACCACCAAAGTTACCGTAAAAACTTAGGTTTTGGAAATATGGCTGATTAAAGTAGTCGCATTGAGATGTGCGGACAGCGATTTGTCAAAGTATGACATGAAAAATAAAATAAATACGGCAGTGTGTCAGCATGACGTACACGTAGGATGAAAGAATAGGACCAGAACTTTAGTACTATACCACCCAAGTTACCTTAAAAACTTAGGTTTTGGAAATATGGGTGATTAAATTAGTCGCTATGCGATGTGCGGACAACGATTTGTCTAAGTATGACATGAAATATAATAATAAATACGGAGGTGTGCCAATATTACGTACACGTAGGGTGATAGAATAGGACCAGAACTTCTGTATTATACCAACCAAGTTACCGTAAAAACTTAGGTTTTTGAAATATGGCTGATTAAAGTAGTCGCATTGAGATGTGCGGACAGAGACTTGTCGAAGTTTGACACGAAATATAAAAAAAATACGGAGGTGTGCCAACATGACGTACACATAGGATGATACAATAGGTCCAGAACTTTAGTACTATACCACCCAAGTTACCTTAAAAACTTAGGTTTTGGAAATACGGGTGATTAAAATAGTCGCTTTGGATGTGTGTAGTGATCCACCTAAGTTTGACATAAAATATAAAAAAAATACGGAGGTGTGCCAACATGACGTACACATAGGATGATAGAATAGGTCCAGAACTTTAGTACTATACCACCCAAGTTACCTTAAAAACTTAGGTTTTGGAAATATGGGTGATTAAATTAGTCGCTATGCGATGTGCGGACAACGATTTGTCTAAGTTTGACATGAAATATAAAAATAAATACGGAATTGTGGATACATGACGTACACATAGGGTGATAGAATAGGACCAGAACTTCTGTATTATACCACCCAAGTTACCGTAAAAACTTAGGTTTTGGAAATATGGCTGATTAAAGTAGTCGCATTGAGATGTGCGGACAGCGATTTGTCAAAGTATGACATGAAAAATAAAATAAATACAGAAGTGTGCCAACATGGCGTACACATAGGATGATAGAATAGGTCCTGAAATTTAGTATTATACCACCCAAGTTACCTTAAAAACTTAGGTTTTGGAAATATGGGTGATTAAATTAGTCGCTATGCGATGTGCGGACAACGATTTGTCTAAGTATGACATGAAATATAAAAATAAATACGGAATTGTGGATACATGACGTACACGTAGGGTGAAAGAATAGGACCAGAACGTCTGTATTATACCACCCAAGTTACCGAAAAAACTTAGGTTTTGGAAATATGGGTGATTAAATTAGTCGCTATGCAAAGTGCGGACAACGATTTGTCTAAGTTTGACATGAAATATAAAATAAATACGGAAGTGTGCCAACATGACGTACACATAGGATGATAGAATAGGTCTTGAAATTTAGTATTATACCACCCAAGTTACCTTAAAAACTTAGGTTTTGGAAATATGGGTGATTAAATTAGTCGCTATGCGATGTGCGGACAACGATTTGTCTAAGTTTGACATGAAATATAAAAATAAATACGGAATTGTGGATACATGACGTACACATAGGGTGATAGAATAGGACCAGAACTTCTGTATTATACCACCCAAGTTACCGTAAAAACGTAGGTTTTGGAAATATGGGTGATTAAATTAGTCGCTATGCGATGTGCGGACAACGATTTGTCTAAGTTTGACATGAAATATAAAAATAAATACGGAATTGTGGATACATGACGTACACATAGGGTGATAGAATAGGACCAGAACGTCTGTATTATACCACCCAAGTTACCGTAAAAACTTAGGTTTTGGAAATATGGCTGATTAAAGTAGTCGCATTGAGATGTGCGGACAGCGATTTGTCAAAGTATGACATGAAAAATAAAATAAATACGGAAGTGTGCCAACATGACGTACACATAGGATGATAGAATAGGTCCTGAAATTTAGTATTATACCACCCAAGTTACCTTAAAAACTTAGGTTTTGGAAATATGGGTGATTAAAGTAGTCGCTATGCGATGTGCGGACAACGATTTGTCTAAGTATGACATGAAATATAATAATAAATACGGAGGTGTGCAAACATTACGTACACGAAGGGTGATAGAATAGGACCAGAACTTCTGCATTATACCACCCAAGTTACCGTAAAAACGTAGGTTTTGGAAATATGGGTGATTAAATTAGTCGCTATGCGATGTGCGGACAACGATTTGTCAAAGTTTGACACGAAATATAAAAAAAATACGGAGGTGTGCCAACATGACGTACACATAGGATGATAGAATAGGTCCAGAACTTTAGTACTATACCACCCAAGTTACCGTAAAAACTTAGGTTTTGGAATATGGGTGATTAAAGTAGTCGCATTGAGATGTGCGGACAGCGATTTGTCTAAGTTTGACATGAAATATAAAAATAAATACGGAATTGTGGATACATGACGTACACATAGGGTGATAGAATAGGACCAGAACTTCTGTATTATACCACCCAAGTTACCTTAAAAACTTAGGTTTTGGAAATATGGGTGATTAAATCAGTCGCTATGCGACGTGCGGACAACGATTTGTCTAAGTTAGACATGAAATATAAAAATAAATACGGAATTGTGGATACATGACGTACACATAGGGTGATAGAATAGGACCAGAACTTCTGTATTATACCACCCAAGTTACCGTAAAATCTTAGGTTTTGGAAATATGGCTGATTAAAGTAGTCTCATTGAGATGTGCGGACAGCGATTTGTCAAAGTATGACATGAAAAATAAAATAAATACGGAAGTTTGCCAACATGAAGTACACATAGGATGATATAATAGGTCCAGAACTTTAGTACTATACCAACCAAGTTACCGGAAAAACTTAGGTTTTGGAAATATGGTTGATTAAAGTAGTCGCATTGAGATGTGCGGACAGAGATTTGTCGAAGTTTGACACGAAATATAAAAATAAATACGGAATTGTGGATACATGACGTACACATAGGGTGATAGAATAGGACCAGAACTTCTGTATTATACCACCCAAGTTACCGTAAAAACTTAGGTTTTGGAAATATGGGTGATTAAATTAGTCGCTATGCGATGTGCGGACAACGATTTGTCTAAGTTTGACATGAAATATAAAAATAAATACGGAATTGTGGATACATGAGTACACATAGGGTGATAGAATAGGACCAGAACTTCTGTATTATACCACCCAAGTTACCGTAAAAACTTAGGTTTTGGAAATATGGGTGATTAAATTAGTCGCTATGCGATGTGCGGACAACGATTTGTCTAAGTATGACATGAAATATAATAATAAATAGGGAGGTGTGCCAAAATTACGTACACGTAGGGTGATAGAATAGGACCAGAACTTCTGTATTATACCACCCAAGTTACCGTAAAAACTTAGGTTTTGGAAATATGGGTGATTAAATTAGTCGCTATGCGATGTGCGGACAACGATTTGTCGAAGTGACACGAAATATAAAAAAAATACGGAAGTGTGCCAACATGACGTACACATAGGATGATAGAATAGGTCCAGAACTTTAGTACTATACCACCCAAGTTACCGTAAAAACTTAGGTTTTGGAAATATGGGTGATTAAATTAGTCGCTATGCGATGTGCGGACAACGATTTATCTAAGTTTGACATGAAATATAAAAATAAATACGGAGGTGTGCCAACATTACGTACACGTAGGATGAAAGAATAGGACCAGAACTTTAGTACTATACCACCCAAGTTACCTTAAAAACTTAGGTTTTGGAAATATGGGTGATTAAATTAGTCGCTATGCGATGTGCGGACAACGATTTGTCTAAGTATGACATGAAATATAATAATAAATACGGAGGTGTGCCAACATTACGTACACGTAGGGTGATAGAATAGGACCAGAACTTCTGTATTATACCACCCAAGTTACCGTAAAAACTTAGGTTTTGGAAATATGGCTGATTAAATTAGTCGCATTGAGATGTGCGGACAGCGATTTGTCGAAGTATGACATGAAAAATAAAATAAATACGGAAGTGTGCCAACATGACGTACACATAGGATAATAGAATAGGTCCTGAAATTTAGTATTATACCACCCAAGTTACCTTAAAAACTTAGGTTTTGGAAATATGGGTGATTAAATTAGTCGCTATGCGATGTGCGGACAACGATTTGTCTAAGTTTGACATGAAATATAAAAATAAATACGGAATTGTGGATACATGACGTACACATAGGGTGATAGAATAGGACCAGAACTTCTGTATTATACCACCCAAGTTACCGTAAAAACTTAGGTTTTGGAAATATGGCTGATTAAAGTAGTCGCATTGAGATGTGCGGACAGCGATTTGTCAAAGTATGACATGAAAAAGAAAATAAATACGGAAGTGTGCCAACATGACGTACACATAGGATGATAGAATAGGTCCTGAAATTTAGTATTATACCACCCAAGTTACCTTAAAAACTTAGGTTTTGGAAATATGGGTGATTAAATTAGTCACTATGCGATGTGCGGACAACGATTTGTCTAAGTTTGACATGAAATATAAAAATAAATACGGAATTGTGGATACATGACGTACACATAGGGTGATAGAATAGGACCAGAACTTCTGTATTATACCACCAAAGTTACCGTAAAAACGTAGGTTTTGGAAATATGGCTGATTAAAGTAGTCGCATTGAGATGTGCGGACAGCGATTTGTCAAAGTATGACATGAAAAATAAAATAAATTCGGCAGTGTGTCAGCATGACGTACACGTAGGATGAAAGAATAGGACCAGAACTTTAGTACTATACCACCCAAGTTACCTTAAAAACTTAGGTTTTGGAAATATGGGTGATTAAATTAGTCGCTATGCGATGTGCGGACAACGATTTGTCGAAGTTTGACACGAAATATAAAAAAAATACGGAGGTGTGCCAACATGACGTACACATAGGATGATAGAATAGGTCCAGAACTTTAGTACTATACCACCCAAGTTACCGTAAAAACTTAGGTTTTGGAAATATGGCTGATTAAAGTAGTCGCATTGAGATGTGCGGACAGAGATTTGTCGAAGTTTGACACGAAATATAAAAATAAATACGGAATTGTGGATACATGACGTACACATAGGGTGATAGAATAGGACCAGAACTTCTGTATTATACCACCCAAGTTACCGTAAAAACTTAGGTTTTGGAAATATGGGTGATCAAAGTAGTCGCTATGCGATGTGCGGACAACGATTTGTCTAAGTTTGACATGAAATATAAAAATAAATACGGAATTGTGGATACATGACGTACACATAGGGTGATAGAATAGGACCAGAACTTCTGTATTATACCACCCAAGTTACCGTAAAAACTTAGGTTTTGGAAATATGGCTGATTAAAGTAGTCGCATTGAGATGTGCGGACAGCGATTTGTCAAAGTATGACATGAAAAATAAAATAAATACGGAAGTGTGCCAACATGAAGTACACATAGGATGAAAGAATAGGACCAGAACCTTAGTACTATACCACCCAAGTTACCTTAAAAACTTAGGTTTTGGAAATATGGGTGATTAAATTAGTCGCTATGCGATGTGCGAACAACGATTTGTCTAAGTATGACATGAAATATAATAATAAATACGGAGACGTGCCAACATTACGTACACGTAGGGTGATAGAACAGGACCAGAACTTCTGTATTATACCACCCAAGTTACCGTAAAAACTTAGGTTTTGGAAATATGGCTGATTAAAGTAGTCGCATTGAGATGTGCGGACAGATATTTGTCTAAGTTTGACATGAAATATAAAAATAAATACGGAATTGTGGATACATGACGTAAACATAGGGTGATAGAATAGGACCAGAACTTCTGTATTATACCACCCAAGTTACCGTAAAAACTTAGGTTTTGGAAATATGGGTGATTAAATTAGTCGCTATGCGATGTGCGGACAACGATTTGTCTAAGTATGACATGAAATATAATAATAAATACGGAGGTGTGCCAACATTACGTATACGTAGGGTGATAGAATAGGACCAGAACTTCTGTATTATACCACCCAAGTTACCGTAAAAACTTAGGTTTTGGAAATATGGGTGATTAAATTAGTCGCTATGCGATGTGCGGACAACGATTTGTCGAAGTGACACGAAATATAAAAAAAATACGGAAGTGTGCCAACATGACGTACACATAGGATGATAGAATAGGTCCAGAACTTTAGTACTATACCACCCAAGTTACCGTAAAAACTTAGGTTTTGGAAATATGGGTGATTAAATTAGTCGCTATGCGATGTGCGAACAACGATTTGTCTAAGTATGACATGAAATATAATAATAAATACGGAGACGTGCCAACATTACGTACACGTAGGGTGATAGAACAGGACCAGAACTTCTGTATTATACCACCCAAGTTACCGTAAAAACTTAGGTTTTGGAAATATGGCTGATTAAAGTAGTCGCATTGAGATGTGCGGACAGATATTTGTCTAAGTTTGACATGAAATATAAAAATAAATACGGAATTGTGGATACATGACGTAAACATAGGGTGATAGAATAGGACCAGAACTTCTGTATTATACCACCCAAGTTACCGTAAAAACTTAGGTTTTGGAAATATGGGTGATTAAATTAGTCGCTATGCGATGTGCGGACAACGATTTGTCTAAGTATGACATGAAATATAATAATAAATACGGAGGTGTGCCAACATTACGTATACGTAGGGTGATAGAATAGGACCAGAACTTCTGTATTATACCACCCAAGTTACCGTAAAAACTTAGGTTTTGGAAATATGGGTGATTAAATTAGTCGCTATGCGATGTGCGGACAACGATTTGTCGAAGTGACACGAAATATAAAAAAAATACGGAAGTGTGCCAACATGACGTACACATAGGATGATAGAATAGGTCCAGAACTTTAGTACTATACCACCCAAGTTACCGTAAAAACTTAGGTTTTGGAAATATGGGTGATTAAATTAGTCGCTATGCGATGTGCGGACAACGATTTGTCTAAGTTTGACATGAAATATAAAAATAAATACGGAGGTGTGCCAACATTACGTACACGTAGGATGAAAGAATAGGACCAGAACTTTAGTACTATACCACCCAAGTTACCTTAAAAACTTAGGTTTTGGAAATATGGGTGATTAAATTAGTCGCTATGCGATGTGCGGACAACGATATGTCTAAGTATGACATGAAATATAATAATAAATACGGAGGTGTGCCAACATTACGTACACGTAGGGTGATAGAATAGGACTAGAACTTCTGTATTATACCACCCAAGTTACCGTAAAAACTTAGGTTTTGGAAATATGGCTGATTAAACTAGTCGCATTGAGATGTGCGGACAGCGATTTGTCAAAGTATGACATGAAAAATAAAATAAATACGGAAGTGTGCCAACATGACGTACACATAGGATAATAGAATAGGTCCTGAAATTTAGTATTATACCACCCAAGTTACCTTAAAAACTTAGGTTTTGGAAATATGGGTGATTAAATTAGTCGCTATGCGATGTGCGGACAACGATTTGTCTAAGTTTGACATGAAATATAAAAATAAATACGGAATTGTGGATACATGACGTACACATAGGGTGATAGATTAGGACCAGAACCTCTGTATTATACCACCCAAGTTACCGTAAAAACTTAGGTTTTGGAAATATGGCTGATTAAAGTAGTCGCATTGAGATGTGCGGACAGCGATTTGTCAAAGTATGACATGAAAAATAAAAGAAATACGGAAGTGTGCCAACATGACGTACACATAGGATGATAGAATAGGTCCTGAAATTTAGTATTATACCACCCAAGTTACCTTAAAAACTTAGGTTTTGGAAATATGGGTGATTAAATTAGTCGCTATGCGATGTGCGGACAACGGTTTGTCTAAGTTTGACATGAAAAATATAACTAAATACGGAATTGTGGATACATGACGTACACATAGGGTGATAGAATAGGACCAGAACTTCTGTATTATACCACCCAAGTTACCTTAAAAACTTAGGTTTTGGAAATATGGCTGATTAAAGTAGTCGCATTGAGATGTGCTGACAGAGATTTGTCGAAGTTTGACACGAAATATAAAAAAAATACGGAGGTGTGCCAACATGACGTACCCATAGGATGATAGAATAGGTCCAGAACTTTAGTACTATACCAACCAAGTTACCGGAAAAACTTAGGTTTTGGAAATATGGCTGATTAAAGTAGTCGCATTGAGATGTGCGGTCAGAGATTTGTCGAAGTTTGACACGAAATATAAAAAAAAATACGGAGGTGTGCCAACATGACGTACACATAGGATGATAGAATAGGTCCAGAACTTTAGTACTATACCACCCAAGTTACCGTAAAAACTTAGGTTTTGGAAATATGGCTGATTAAAGTAGTCGCATTGAGATGTGCGGACAGCGATTTGTCAAAGTATGACATGAAAAATAAAATAAATACGGAAGTGTGCCAACATGAAGTACACATAGGATGAAAGAATAGGACAAGAACTTTAGTACTATACCACCCAAGTTACCTTAAAAACTTAGGTTTTGGAAATATGGGTGATTAAATTAGTCGCTATGCGATGTGCGGACAACGATTTGTCTAAGTATGACATGAAATATAATAATAAATACGGAGGTGTGCTAACATTACGTACACGTACGGTGATAGAATAGGACCAGAACATCTGTATTATACCACCCAAGTTACCTTAAAAACTTAGGTTTTGGAAATATGGCTGATTAAAGTAGTCGCATTGAGATGTGCGGACAGAGATTTGTCGAAGTTTGACACGAAATATAAAAAAAATACGGAGGTGCGCCAACATGACGTACACATAGGATGATAGAATATGTCCAGAACTTTAGTACTATACCAACCAAGTTACCGGAAAAACTTAGGTTTTGGAAATATGGCTGATTAAATTAGTCGCATTGAGATGTGCGGACAGAGATTTGTCGAAGTTTGACACGAAATATAAAAAAAATACGGAGGTGTGCCAACATGACGTACATATAGGATGATAGAATGGGTCCAGAACTTTAGTACTATACCACCCAAGTTACTGTAAAAACTTAGGTTTTGGAAATGTGGCTGATTAAAGTAGTCGCATTGAGATGTGCGGACAGCGATTTGTCTAAGTTTGACATGAAATATAAAAATAAATACGGAATTGTGGATACATGACGTACACATAGGGTGATAGAATAGGACCAGAACTTCTGTATTATACCACCCAAGTTACCGTAAAAACTTAGGTTTTGGAAATATGGGTGATTAAATTAGTCGCTATGCGATGTGCGGACAACGATTTGTCGAAGTGACACGAAATATAAAAAAAATACGGAAGTGTGCCAACATGACGTACACATAGGATGATAGAATAGGTCCAGAACTTTAGTACTATACCACCCAAGTTACCGTAAAAACCTAGGTTTTGGAAATATGGGTGATTAAATTAGTCGCTATGCGATGTGCGGACAACGATTTGTCTAAGTTTGACATGAAATATAAAAATAAATACGGAGGTGTGCCAACATTACGTACACGTAGGATGAAAGAATAGGACCAGAACTTTAGTACTATACCACCCAAGTTACCTTAAAAACTTAGGTTTTGGAAATATGGGTGATTAAATTAGTCGCTATGCGATGTGCGGACAACGATTTGACTAAGTATGACATGAAATATAATAATAAATACGGAGGTGTGCCAACATTACGTACACGTAGGGTGATAGAATAGGACCAGAACTTTTGTATTATACCACCCAAGTTACCGTAAAAACTTAGGTTTTGGAAATATGGCTGATTAAAGTAGTCGCATTGAGATGTGCGGACAGCGATTTGTCAAAGTATGACATGAAAAATAAAAGAAATACGGAAGTGTGCCAACATGACGTACACATAGGATGATAGAATAGGTCCTGAAATTTAGTATTATACCACCCAAGTTACCTTAAAAACTTAGGTTTTGGAAATATGGGTGATTAAATTAGTCGCTATGCGATGTGCGGACAACGATTTGTCGAAGTGACACGAAATATAAAAAAAATACGGAAGTGTGCCAACATGACGTACACATAGGATGATAGAATAGGTCCAGAACTTTAGTACTATACCACCCAAGTTACCGTAAAAACTTAGGTTTTGGAAATATGGGTGATTAAATTAGTCGCTATGCGATGTGCGGACAACGATTTGTCTAAGTTTGACATGAAATATAAAAATAAATACGGAGGTGTGCCAACATTACGTACACGTAGGATGAAAGAATAGGACCAGAACTTTAGTACTATACCACCCAAGTTACCTTAAAAACTTAGGTTTTGGAAATATGGGTGATTAAATTAGTCGCTATGCGATGTGCGGACAACGATATGTCTAAGTATGACATGAAATATAATAATAAATACGGAGGTGTGCCAACATTACGTACACGTAGGGTGATAGAATAGGACTAGAACTTCTGTATTATACCACCCAAGTTACCGTAAAAACTTAGGTTTTGGAAATATGGCTGATTAAACTAGTCGCATTGAGATGTGCGGACAGCGATTTGTCAAAGTATGACATGAAAAATAAAATAAATACGGAAGTGTGCCAACATGACGTACACATAGGATAATAGAATAGGTCCTGAAATTTAGTATTATACCACCCAAGTTACCTTAAAAACTTAGGTTTTGGAAATATGGGTGATTAAATTAGTCGCTATGCGATGTGCGGACAACGATTTGTCTAAGTTTGACATGAAATATAAAAATAAATACGGAATTGTGGATACATGACGTACACATAGGGTGATAGATTAGGACCAGAACCTCTGTATTATACCACCCAAGTTACCGTAAAAACTTAGGTTTTGGAAATATGGCTGATTAAAGTAGTCGCATTGAGATGTGCGGACAGCGATTTGTCAAAGTATGACATGAAAAATAAAAGAAATACGGAAGTGTGCCAACATGACGTACACATAGGATGATAGAATAGGTCCTGAAATTTAGTATTATACCACCCAAGTTACCTTAAAAACTTAGGTTTTGGAAATATGGGTGATTAAATTAGTCGCTATGCGATGTGCGGACAACGGTTTGTCTAAGTTTGACATGAAAAATATAACTAAATACGGAATTGTGGATACATGACGTACACATAGGGTGATAGAATAGGACCAGAACTTCTGTATTATACCACCCAAGTTACCTTAAAAACTTAGGTTTTGGAAATATGGCTGATTAAAGTAGTCGCATTGAGATGTGCTGACAGAGATTTGTCGAAGTTTGACACGAAATATAAAAAAAATACGGAGGTGTGCCAACATGACGTACACATAGGATGATAGAATAGGTCCAGAACTTTAGTACTATACCAACCAAGTTACCGGAAAAACTTAGGTTTTGGAAATATGGCTGATTAAAGTAGTCGCATTGAGATGTGCGGTCAGAGATTTGTCGAAGTTTGACACGAAATATAAAAAAAAATACGGAGGTGTGCCAACATGACGTACACATAGGATGATAGAATAGGTCCAGAACTTTAGTACTATACCACCCAAGTTACCGTAAAAACTTAGGTTTTGGAAATATGGCTGATTAAAGTAGTCGCATTGAGATGTGCGGACAGCGATTTGTCAAAGTATGACATGAAAAATAAAATAAATACGGAAGTGTGCCAACATGAAGTACACATAGGATGAAAGAATAGGACAAGAACTTTAGTACTATACCACCCAAGTTACCTTAAAAACTTAGGTTTTGGAAATATGGGTGATTAAATTAGTCGCTATGCGATGTGCGGACAACGATTTGTCTAAGTATGACATGAAATATAATAATAAATACGGAGGTGTGCTAACATTACGTACACGTACGGTGATAGAATAGGACCAGAACATCTGTATTATACCACCCAAGTTACCTTAAAAACTTAGGTTTTGGAAATATGGCTGATTAAAGTAGTCGCATTGAGATGTGCGGACAGAGATTTGTCGAAGTTTGACACGAAATATAAAAAAAATACGGAGGTGCGCCAACATGACGTACACATAGGATGATAGAATATGTCCAGAACTTTAGTACTATACCAACCAAGTTACCGGAAAAACTTAGGTTTTGGAAATATGGCTGATTAAATTAGTCGCATTGAGATGTGCGGACAGAGATTTGTCGAAGTTTGACACGAAATATAAAAAAAATACGGAGGTGTGCCAACATGACGTACATATAGGATGATAGAATGGGTCCAGAACTTTAGTACTATACCACCCAAGTTACTGTAAAAACTTAGGTTTTGGAAATGTGGCTGATTAAAGTAGTCGCATTGAGATGTGCGGACAGCGATTTGTCTAAGTTTGACATGAAATATAAAAATAAATACGGAATTGTGGATACATGACGTACACATAGGGTGATAGAATAGGACCAGAACTTCTGTATTATACCACCCAAGTTACCGTAAAAACTTAGGTTTTGGAAATATGGGTGATTAAATTAGTCGCTATGCGATGTGCGGACAACGATTTGTCGAAGTGACACGAAATATAAAAAAAATACGGAAGTGTGCCAACATGACGTACACATAGGATGATAGAATAGGTCCAGAACTTTAGTACTATACCACCCAAGTTACCGTAAAAACCTAGGTTTTGGAAATATGGGTGATTAAATTAGTCGCTATGCGATGTGCGGACAACGATTTGTCTAAGTTTGACATGAAATATAAAAATAAATACGGAGGTGTGCCAACATTACGTACACGTAGGATGAAAGAATAGGACCAGAACTTTAGTACTATACCACCCAAGTTACCTTAAAAACTTAGGTTTTGGAAATATGGGTGATTAAATTAGTCGCTATGCGATGTGCGGACAACGATTTGACTAAGTATGACATGAAATATAATAATAAATACGGAGGTGTGCCAACATTACGTACACGTAGGGTGATAGAATAGGACCAGAACTTTTGTATTATACCACCCAAGTTACCGTAAAAACTTAGGTTTTGGAAATATGGCTGATTAAAGTAGTCGCATTGAGATGTGCGGACAGCGATTTGTCAAAGTATGACATGAAAAATAAAAGAAATACGGAAGTGTGCCAACATGACGTACACATAGGATGATAGAATAGGTCCTGAAATTTAGTATTATACCACCCAAGTTACCTTAAAAACTTAGGTTTTGGAAATATGGGTGATTAAATTAGTCGCTATGCGATGTGCGGACAACGATTTGTCTAAGTTTGACATGAAAAATATAACTAAATACGGAATTGTGGATACATGACGTACACATAGGGTGATAGAATAGGACCAGAACTTCTGTATTATACCACCCAAGTTACCTTAAAAACTTAGGTTTTGGAAATATGGCTGATTAAAGTAGTCGCATTGAGATGTGCTGACAGA
This sequence comes from Flexamia atlantica, assembly GCA_035578135.1. Lineage (NCBI taxonomy): Eukaryota > Metazoa > Arthropoda > Insecta > Hemiptera > Cicadellidae > Flexamia > Flexamia atlantica. Next base: position 58,082 of record JAQJVK010000259.1, read on the forward strand.
GATTTGTCGAAGTTTGACACGAAATATAAAAAAAATACGGAGGTGTGCCAACATGACGTACACATAGGATGATAGAATAGGTCCAGAACTTTAGTACTATACCAACCAAGTTACCGGAAAAACTTAGGTTTTGGAAATATGGCTGATTAAAGTAGTCGCATTGAGATGTGCGGTCAGAGATTTGTCGAAGTTTGACACGAAATATAAAAAAAAAATACGGAGGTGTGCCAACATGACGTACACATAGGATGATAGAATAGGTCCAGAACTTTAGTACTATACCACCCAAGTTACCGTAAAAACTTAGGTTTTGGAAATATGGCTGATTAAAGTAGTCGCATTGAGATGTGCGGACAGCGATTTGTCAAAGTATGACATGAAAAATAAAATAAATACGGAAGTGTGCCAACATGAAGTACACATAGGATGAAAGAATAGGACAAGAACTTTAGTACTATACCACCCAAGTTACCTTAAAAACTTAGGTTTTGGAAATATGGGTGATTAAATTAGTCGCTATGCGATGTGCGGACAACGATTTGTCTAAGTATGACATGAAATATAATAATAAATACGGAGGTGTGCTAACATTACGTACACGTAGGGTGATAGAATAGGACCAGAACATCTGTATTATACCACCCAAGTTACCTTAAAAACTTAGGTTTTGGAAATATGGCTGATTAAAGTAGTCGCATTGAGATGTGCGGACAGAGATTTGTCGAAGTTTGACACGAAATATAAAAAAAATACGGAGGTGCGCCAACATGACGTACACATAGGATGATAGAATATGTCCAGAACTTTAGTACTATACCAACCAAGTTACCGGAAAAACTTAGGTTTTGGAAATATGGCTGATTAAATTAGTCGCATTGAGATGTGCGGACAGAGATTTGTCGAAGTTTGACACGAAATATAAAAAAAATACGGAGGTGTGCCAACATGACGTACACATAGGATGATAGAATGGGTCCAGAACTTTAGTACTATACCACCCAAGTTACTGTAAAAACTTAGGTTTTGGAAATGTGGCTGATTAAAGTAGTCGCATTGAGATGTGCGGACAGCGATTTGTCTAAGTTTGACATGAAATATAAAAATAAATACGGAATTGTGGATACATGACGTACACATAGGGTGATAGAATAGGACCAGAACTTCTGTATTATACCACCCAAGTTACCGTAAAAACTTAGGTTTTGGAAATATGGGTGATTAAATTAGTCGCTATGCGATGTGCGGACAACGATTTGTCGAAGTGACACGAAATATAAAAAAAATACGGAAGTGTGCCAACATGACGTACACATAGGATGATAGAATAGGTCCAGAACTTTAGTACTATACCACCCAAGTTACCGTAAAAACCTAGGTTTTGGAAATATGGGTGATTAAATTAGTCGCTATGCGATGTGCGGACAACGATTTGTCTAAGTTTGACATGAAATATAAAAATAAATACGGAGGTGTGCCAACATTACGTACACGTAGGATGAAAGAATAGGACCAGAACTTTAGTACTATACCACCCAAGTTACCTTAAAAACTTAGGTTTTGGAAATATGGGTGATTAAATTAGTCGCTATGCGATGTGCGGACAACGATTTGTCTAAGTATGACATGAAATATAATAATAAATACGGAGGTGTGCCAACATTACGTACACGTAGGGTGATAGAATAGGACCAGAACTTTTGTATTATACCACCCAAGTTACCGTAAAAACTTAGGTTTTGGAAATATGGCTGATTAAAGTAGTCGCATTGAGATGTAGGGACAGCGATTTGTCAAAGTATGACATGAAAAATAAAATAAATACGGAAGTGTGCCAACATGACGTACACATAGGATAATAGAATAGGTCCTGAAATTTAGTATTATACCACCCAAGTTACCTTAAAAACTTAGGTTTTGGGAATATGGGTGATTAAATTAGTCGCTATGCGATGTGCGGACAACGATTTGTCTAAGTTTGACATGAAATATAAAAATAAATACGGAATTGTGGATACATGACGTACATATAGGGTGATAGAATAGGACCAGAACTTCTGTATTATACCACCCAAGTTACCGTAAAAACTTAGGTTTTGGAAATATGGCTGATTAAAGTAGTCGCATTGAGATGTGCGGACAGCGATTTGTCAAAGTATGACATGAAAAATAAAATAAATACGGCAGTGTGTCAGCATGACGTACACGTAGGATGAAAGAATAGGACCAGAACTTTAGTACTATACCACCCAAGTTACCTTAAAAACTTAGGTTTTGGAAATATGGGTGATTAAATTAGTCGCTATGCGATGTGCGGACAACGATTTGTCGAAGTTTGACACGAAATATAAAAAAAATACGGAGGTGTGCCAACATGACGTACACATAGGATGATAGAATAGGTCCAGAACTTTAGTACTATACCACCCAAGTTACCGTAAAAACTTAGGTTTTGGAAATATGGCTGATTAAAGTAGTCGCATTGAGATGTGCGGACAGAGATTTGTCGAAGTTTGACACGAAATATAAAAATAAATACGGAATTGTGGATACATGACGTACACCTAGGGTGATAGAATAGGACCAGAACTTCTGTATTATACCACCCAAGTTACCGTAAAAACTTAGGTTTTGGAAATATGGGTGATCAAAGTAGTCGCTATGCGATGTGCGCACAACGATTTGTCTAAGTATGACATGAAATATAATAATAAATACGGAGACGTGCCAACATTACGGACACGTAGGGTGATAGAATAGGACCAGAACTTCTGTATTATACCACCCAAGTTACCTTAAAAACTTAGGTTTTGGAAATATGGCTGATTAAAGTAGTCGCATTGAGATGTGCGGACAGATATTTGTCTAAGTTTGACATGAAATATAAAAATAAATACGGAATTGTGGATACATGACGTACACATAGGGTGATAGAATAGGACCAGAACTTCTGTATTATACCACCCAAGTTACCTTAAAAACATAGGTTTTGGAAATATGGCTGATTAAATTAGTCGCTATGCGATGTGCGGACAACGATTTGTCTAAGTATGACATGAAATATAATAATAAATACGGAGGTGTGCTAACATTACGTACACGTAGGGTGATAGAATAGGACCAGAACTTCTGTATTATACCACCCAAGTTACCGTAAAAACTTAGGTTTTGGAAATATGGCTGATTAAAGTAGTCGCATTGAGATGTGCGGACAGAGATTTGTCGAAGTTTGACACGAAATATAAAAAAAATACGGAGGTGTGCCAACATGACGTACACATAGGATGATAGAATAGGTCCAGAACTTTAGTACTATACCACCCAAGTTACCGTAAAAACTTAGGTTTTGGAAATGTGGCTGATTAAAGTAGTCGCATTGAGATGTGCGGACAGCGATTTGTCTAAGTTTGACATGAAATATAAAAATAAATACGGAATTGTGGATACATGACGTACACATAGGGTGATAGAATAGGACCAGAACTTCTGTATTATACCACCCAAGTTACCGTAAAAACTTAGGTTTTGGAAATATGGGTGATTAAATTAGTCGCTATGCGATGTGCGGAAAACGATTTGTCTAAGTATGACATGAAATATAATAATAAATACGGAGGTGTGCCAACATTACGTACACGTAGGGTGATAGAATAGGACCAGAACTTCTGTATTATACCACCCAAGTTACCGTAAAAACTTAGGTTTTGGAAATATGGGTGATTAAATTAGTCGCTATGCGATGTGCGGACAACGATTTGTCGAAGTGACACGAAATATAAAAAAATACGGAAGTGTGCCAACATGACGTACACATAGGATGATAGAATAGGTCCAGAACTTTAGTACTATACCACCCAAGTTACCGTTAAAACCTAGGTTTTGGAAATATGTGTGATTAAATTAGTCGCTATGCCTTGTGCGGACAACGATTTGTCTAAGTTTGACATGAAATATAAAAATAAATACGGAGGTGTGCCAACATTACGTACACGTAGGATGAAAGAATAGGACCAGAACTTTAGTACTATACCACCCAAGTTACCTTAAAAACTTAGGTTTTGGAAATATGGGTGATTAAATTAGTCGCTATGCGATGTGCGGACAACGATTTGTCTAAGTATGACATGAAATATAATAATAAATACGGAGGTGTGCCAACATTACGTACACGTAGGGTGATAGAATAGGACCAGAACTTCTGTATTATACCACCCAAGTTACCGTAAAAACTTAGGTTTTGGAAATATGGCTGATTAAAGTAGTCGCATTGAGATGTAGGGACAGCGATTTGTCAAAGTATGACATGAAAAATAAAATAAATACGGAAGTGTGCCAACATGACGTACACATAGGATAATAGAATAGGTCCTGAAATTTAGTATTATACCACCCAAGTTACCTTAAAAACTTAGGTTTTGGAAATATGGGTGATTAAATTAGTCGCTATGCGATGTGCGGACAACGATTTGTCTAAGTTTGACATGAAATATAAAAATAAATACGGAATTGTGGATACATGACGTACACATAGGGTGATAGAATAGGACCAGAAATTCTGTATTATACCACCCAAGTTACCGTAAAAACTTAGGTTTTGGAAATATGGGTGATTAAATTAGTCGCTATGCGATGTGCGGACAACGATTTGTCTAAGTATGACATGAAATATAATAATAAATACGGAGGTGTGCCAACATTACGTAGACGTAGGGTGATAGAATAGGACCAGAACTTCTGTATTATACCACCCAAGTTACCGTAAAAACTTAGGTTTTGGAAATATGGGTGATTAAATTAGTCGCTATGCGATGTGCGGACAACGATTTGTCGAAGTGACACGAAATATAAAAAAATACGGAAGTGTGCCAACATGACGTACACATAGGATGATAGAATAGGTCCAGAACTTTAGTACTATACCACCCAAGTTACCGTAAAAACTTAGGTTTTGGAAATATGGCTGATTAAAGTAGTCGCATTGAGATGTGCGGACAGAGATTTGTCGAAGTTTGACACGAAATATAAAAAAAATACGGAGGTGTGCCAACATTACGTACACATAGGATGATAGAATAGGTCCAGAACTTTAGTACTATACCACCCAAGTTACCTTAAAAACTTAGGTTTTGGAAATACGGGTGATTAAAATAGTCGCTTTGGATGTGTGGACAGTGATCCACCTAAGTTTGACATAAAATATAAAATAAATACGGCAGTGTGTCAGCATGACGTACACGTAGGGTGATGAAATAGGACCAGAACTTCTGTATTATACCACCCAAGTTACCGTAAAAACTTAGGTTTTGGAAATATGGCAGATTAAAGTAGTCGCATTGAGATGTGCGGACAGCGATTTGTCAAAGTATGACATGAAAAATAAAATAAATACGGAAGTGTGCCAACATGACGTACACATAGGATGATAGAATAGGTCCTGAAATTTAGTATTATACCACCTAAGTTACCTTAAAAACTTAGGTTTTGGAAATATGGGTGATTAAATTAGTCGCTATGCGATGTGCGGACAACGATTTGTCTAATTTGACATGAAAAATAAAAATAAATACGGAATTGTGGATACATGACGTACACATAGGGTGATAGAATAGGACCAGAACTTCTGTATTATACCACCCAAGTTACCTTAAAAACTTAGGTTTTGGAAATATGGCTGATTAAAGTAGTCGCATTGAGATGTGCGGACAGAGATTTGTCTAAGTATGACATGAAATATAATAATAAATACGGAGGTGTGCCAACATTACGTACACGTAGGGTGATAGAATAGGACCAGAACTTCTGTATTATACCACCCAAGTTACCGTAAAAACTTTGGTTTTGGAAATATGGCTGATTAAAGTAGTCGCATTGAGATGTGCGGACAGAGATTTGTCGAAGTTTGACATGAAATATAAAATAAATACGGAAGTGTTCCAACATGACGTACACATAGGATGATAGAATAGGTCCAGAACTTTAGTACTATACCACCCAAGTTACCTTATAAACTTAGGTTTTGGAAATGTGGGTGATTAAATTAGTCGCTATGCGATGTGCGGACAACGATTTGTCAAAGTATGACATGAAATATAAAAATAAATACGGAATTGTGAATACATGACGTTCACATAGGGTGATAAAATAGGACCAGAAATTTAGTATTATACCACCTAAGTTATCTTAAAAACGTAGGTTTTGGAAATATGGGTGATTGAATTAGTTGCTTTGCGATGTGCGGAGAGGGATTTTTCTAAGTTTGACATGAAATATAAAATAAATACGGAAGTGTGTCAGCATGACATACACGTAGGATGAAAGAATAGGACCAGAACTTTAGTACTATACCACCCAAGTTACCTTAAAAACTTAGGTTTTGGAAATATGGCTGATTAAAGTAGTCGCATTGAGATGTGCGGACAGAGATTTGTCGAAGTTTGACACGAAATATAAAAAAAATACGGAGGTGTGCCAACATGACGTACACATAGGATGATAGAATAGGTCCAGAACTTTAGTACTATACCACCCAAGTTACCTTAAAAACATAGGTTTTGGAAATACGGGTGATTAAAATAGTCGCTTTGGATGTGTGGACAACGATCCACCTAAGTTTGACATAAAATATAAAATAAATACGGCAGTGTGTCAGCATGACGTACACGTAGGATGAAAGAGAAGGACCAGAACTTTAGTACTATACCACCCAATTTACCTTAAAAACTTAGGTTTTGGAAATAAGGGTGATTAAATTAGTCGCTTTGCGATGTGCGGACAACGATTTGTCTAAGTATGACATGAAATATAATAATAAATACGGAGGTGTGCCAACATTACGTACACGTAGGGCGATAGAATAGGACCAGAACTTCTGTATTATACCACCCAAGTTACCGTAAAAACTTAGGTTTTGGAAATATGGCTGATTAAAGTAGTCGCATTGAGATGTGCGGACAGAGATTTGTCGAAGTTTGACACGAAATATAAAAAAATACGGAGGTGTGCCAACATGACGTACACATAGGATGATAGAATAGGTCCTGAAATTTAGTATTATACCACCCAAGTTACCTTAAAACTTAGGTTTTGGAAATACGGGTGATTAAAATAGTCGCTTTGGATGTGTGGACAGTGATCCACCTAAGTTTGACATAAAATATAAAATAAATACGGCATAGTGTCAGCATGACGTACACATAGGGTGATAGAATAGGACCAGAACTTCTGTATTATACGACCCAAGTTACCGTAAAAACTTAGGTTTTGGAAATATGGCTAATTAAAGTAGTCGCATTGAGATGTGCCGACAGCGATTTGTCAAAGTATGACATGAAAAATAAAATAAATACGGAAATGTGCCAACATGACGTACACATAGGATGATAGAATAGGTCCTGAAATTTAGTATTATACCACCCAAGTTACCTTAAAAACTTAGGTTTTGGAAATATGGGTGATTAAATTAGTCGCTATGCGATGTGCGGACAACGATTTGTCTAAGTTTGACATGAAATATAAAAATAAATACGGAATTGTGGATACATGACGTACACATAGGGTGATAGAATAGGACCAGAACTTCTGTATTATACCACCCAAGTTACCGTAAAAACTTAGGTTTTGGAAATATGGGTGATTAAATTAGTCGCTATGCGATGTGCGGACAACGATTTGTCTAAGTTTGACATGAAATATAAAAATAAATACGGAATTGTGGATACATGACGTACACATAGGGTGATAGAATAGGACCAGAACTTCTGTATTATACCACCCAAGTTACCGTAAAAACTTAGGTTTTGGAAATATGGGTGATTAAATTAGTCGCTATGCGATGTGCGGACAACGATTTGTCTAAGTATGACATGAAATATAATAATAAATACGGAGGTGTGCCAACATTACGTTCACGTAGGGTGATAGAATAGGACCAGAACTTCTGTATTATACCACCCAAGTAACCGTAAAAACTTAGGTTTTGGAAATATGGGTGATTAAATTAGTCGCTATGCGATGTGCGGACAACGATTTGTCGAAGTGACACGAAATATAAAAAAAATACGGAAGTGTGCCAACATGACGTACACATAGGATGATAGAATAGGTCCAGAACTTTAGTACTATACCACCCAAGTTACCGTAAAAACTTAGGTTTTGGAAATATGGGTGATTAAATTAGTCGCTATGCGATGTGCGGACAACGATTTGACTAAGTTTGACATGAAATATAAAAATAAATACGGAGGTGTGCCAACATTACGTACAAGTAGGATGAAAGAATAGGACCAGAACTTTAGTACTATACCACCCAAGTTACCTTAAAAACTTAGGTTTTGGAAATATGGGTGATTAAATTAGTCGCTATGCGATGTGCGGACAACGATTTGTCTAAGTATGACATGAAATATAATAATAAATACGGAGGTGTGCCAACATTACGTACACGTAGGGTGATAGAATAGGACAAGAACTTCTGTATTATACCACCCAAGTTACCGCAAAAACTTAGGTTTTGGAAATATGGCTGATTAAAGTAGTCGCATTGAGATGTGCGGACAGCGATTTGTCAAACTATGACATGAAAAATAAAATAAATACGGAAGTGTGCCAACATGACGTACACATAGGATGATAGAATAGGTCCTGAAATTTAGTATTATACCACCCAAGTTACCTTAAAAACTTAGGTTTTGGAAATATGGGTGATTAAATTAGTCGCTATGCGATGTGCGGACAACGATTTGTCTAGGTTTGACATGAAAAATAAAAATAAATACGGAATTGTGGATACATGACGTACACATAGGGTGATAGAATAGGACCAGAACTTCTGTATTATACCACCCAAGTTACCGTAAAAACTTAGGTTTTGGAAATATGGCTGATTAAAGTAGTCGCATTGAGATGTGCGGACAGCGATTTGTCAAAGTATGACATGAAAAATAAAATAAATACGGAAGTGTGCCAACATGACGTACACATAGGATGATAGAATAGGTCCTGAAATTTAGTATTATACCACCCAAGTTACCTTAAAAACTTAGGTTTTGGAAATATGGGTGATTAAATTAGTCGCTATGCGATGTGCGGACAACGATTTGTCTAAGTTTGACATGAAATATAAAAATAAATACGGAATTGTGGATACATGACGTACACATAGGGTGATAGAATAGGACCAGAACTTCTGTATTATACCACCCAAGTTACCGTAAAAACTTAGGTTTTGGAAATATGGCTGATTAAAGTAGTCGCATTGAGATGTGCGGACAGCGATTTGTCAAAGTATGACATGAAAAATAAAATAAATACGGAAGTGTGCCAACATGACGTACACATAGGATGATAGAATAGGTCCTGAAATTTAGTATTATACCACCCAAGTTACCTTAAAAACTTAGGGTTTAGAAATATGGGTGATTAAATTAGTCGCTATGCGATGTGCGGACAACGATTTGTCTAAGTTTGACATGAAATATAAAAATAAATACGGAATTGTGGATACATGACGTACACATAGGGTGATAGAATAGGACCAGAACCTCTGTATTATACCACCCAAGTTACCGTAAAAACTTAGGTTTTGGAAATATGGCTGATTAAAGTAGTCGCATTGAGATGTGCGGACAGAGATTTGTCGAAGTTTGACACGAAATATAAAAAAATACGGAAGTTTGACAACATGACGTACACATAGGATGATAGAATAGGTCCAGAACTTTAGTACTATACCACCCAAGTTACCTTATAACCGTAGGTTTTGGAAATGTGGGTGATTAAATTAGTCGCTATGCGATGTGCGGACAACGATTTGTCAAAGTATGACATGAAATATAAAAATAAATACGGAATTGTGAATACATGACGTTCACATAGGGTGATAAAATAGGACCAGAAATTTAGTATTATACCACCTAAGTTACCTTAAAAACGTAGGTTTTGGAAATATGGGTGATTGAATTAGTTGCTTTGCGATGTGCGGAGAGGGATTTTTCTAAGTTTGACATGAAATATAAAATAAATACGGAAGTTTGTCAGCATGACATACACGTAGGATGAAAGAATAGGACCAGAACTTTAGTACTATACCACCCAAGTTACCTTAAAAACTTAGGTTTTGGAAATATGGCTGATTAAAGTAGTCGCATTGAGATGTGCGGACAGAGATTTGTCGAAGTTTGACACGAAATATAAAAAAAATACGGAGGTGTGCCAACATGACGTACACATAGGATGATAGAATAGGTCCAGAACTTTAGTACTATACCACCCAAGTTACCTTAAAAACATAGGTTTTGGAAATACGGGTGATTAAAATAGTCGCTTTGGATGTGTGGACAGCGATCCACCTTAGTTTGACATAAAATATAAAATAAATACGGCAGTGTGTCAGCATGACGTACACGTAGGATGAAAGAATAGGACCAGAACTTTATTACTATACCACCCAATTTACCTTAAAAACTTAGGTTTTGGAAATATGGGTGATTAAATTAGTCGCTTTGCGATGTGCGGACAACGATTTGTCTAAGTATGACATGAAATATAATAATAAATACGGAGGTGTGCCAACATTACGTACACGTAGGGCGATAGAATAGGACCAGAACTTCTGTATTATACCACCCAAGTTACCGTAAAAACTTAGGTTTGGAAATATGGCTAATTAAAGTAGTCGCATTGAGATGTGCGGACAGCGATTTGTCAAAGTATGACATGAAAAATAAAATAAATACGGAAGTGTGCCAACATGACGTACACATAGGATGATAGAATAGGTCCTGAAATTTAGTATTATACCACCCAAGTTACCTTAAAAACTTAGGTTTTGGAAATATGGGTGATTAAATTAGTCGCTATGCGATGTGCGGACAACGATTTGTCTAAGTTTGACATGAAATATAAAAATAAATACGGAATTGTGGATACATGACGTACACATAGGGTGATAGAATAGGACCAGAACTTCTGTATTATACCACCCAAGTTACCGTAAAAACTTAGGTTTTGGAAATATGGGTGATTAAATTAGTCGCTATGCGATGTGCGGACAACGATTTGTCTAAGTTTGACATGAAATATAAAAATAAATACGGAATTGTGGATACATGACGTACACATAGGGTGATAGAATAGGACCAGAACTTCTGTATTATACCACCCAAGTTACCGTAAAAACTTAGGTTTTGGAAATATGGGTGATTAAATTAGTCGCTATGCGATGTGCGGACAACGATTTGTCTAAGTATGACATGAAATATAATAATAAATACGGAGGTGTGCCAACATTACGTTCACGTAGGGTGATAGAATAGGACCAGAACTTCTGTATTATACCACCCAAGTAACCGTAAAAACTTAGGTTTTGGAAATATGGGTGATTAAATTAGTCGCTATGCGATGTGCGGACAACGATTTGTCGAAGTGACACGAAATATAAAAAAATACGGAAGTGTGCCAACATGACGTACACATAGGATGATAGAATAGGTCCAGAACTTTAGTACTATACCACAAAAGTTACCGTAAAAACTTAGGTTTTGGAAATATGGGTGATTAAATTAGTCGCTATGCGATGTGCGGACAACGATTTGACTAAGTATGACATGAAATATAATAATAAATACGGAGGTGTGCCAACATTACGTACACGTAGGGTGATAGAATAGGACCAGAACTTCTGTATTATACCACCCAATTTACCGCAAAAACTTAGGTTTTGGTAATATGGCTGATTAAAGTAGTCGCATTGAGATGTGCGGACAGCGATTTGTCAAACTATGACATGAAAAATAAAATAAATACGGAAGTATGCTAACATGACGTACACATAGGATGATAGAATAGGTCCTGAAATTTAGTATTATACCACCCAAGTTACCTTAAAAACTTAGGTTTTGGAAATATGGGTGATTAAATTAGTCGCTATGCGATGTGCGGACAACGATTTGTCTAAGTTTGACATGAAATATAAAAATAAATACGGAATTGTGGATACATGACGTACACATAGGGTGATAGAATAGGACCAGAACTTCTGTATTATACCACCCAAGTTACCGTAAAAACTTAGGTTTTGGAAATATGGCTGATTAAAGTAGTCGCATTGAGATGTGCGGACAGCGATTTGTCAAAGTATGACATGAAAAATAAAATAAATACGGAAGTGTGCCAACATGACGTACACATAGGATGATAGAATAGGTCCTGAAATTTAGTATTATACCACCCAAGTTACCTTAAAAACTTAGGTTTTGGAAATATGGGTGATTAAAGTAGTCGCTATGCGATGTGCGGACAACGATTTGTCTAAGTTTGACATGAAATATAAAAATAAATACGGAATTGTGGATACATGACGTACACATAGGGTGATAGAATAGGACCAGAACTTCTGTATTATACCACCCAAGTTACCGTAAAAACTTAGGTTTTTGAAATATGGCTGATTAAAGTAGTCTCATTGAGATGTGCGGACAGCGATTTGTCAAAGTATGACATGAAAAATAAAATAAATACGGAAGTGTGCCAACATGACGTACACATAGGATGATAGAATAGGTCCTGAAATTTAGTATTATACCACCCAAGTTACCTTAAAAACTTAGGGTTTAGAAATATGGGTGATTAAATTAGTCGCTATGCGATGTGCGGACAACGATTTGTCTAAGTTTGACATGAAATATAAAAATAAATACGGAATTGTGGATACATGACGTACACATAGGGTGATAGAATAGGACCAGAACCTCTGTATTATACCACCCAAGTTACCGTAAAAACTTAGGTTTTGGAAATATGGCTGATTAAAGTAGTCGCATTGAGATGTGCGGACAGCGATTTGTCAAAGTATGACATGAAAAATAAAATAAATACGGAAGTGTGCCAACATGACGTACACATAGGATGATAGAATAGGTCCTGAAATTTAGTATTATACCACCCAAGTTACCTTAAAAACTTAGGTTTTGGAAATATGGGTGATTAAATTAGTCGCTATGCGATGTGCGGACAACGATTTGTTTAAGTTTGACATGAAAAATAAAAATAAATACGGAATTGTGGATACATGACGTACACATAGGGTGATAGAATAGGACCAGAACTTCTGTATTATACCATTCAAGTTACCGTAAAAACTTAGGTTTTGGAAATATGGCTGATTAAAGTAGTCGCATTGAGATGTGCGAACAGCGATTTGTCGAAGTATGACATGAAAAATAAAATAAATACGGAAGTGTGCCAACATGACGTACACATAGGATGATAGAATAGGTCCTGAAATTTAGTATTATACCACCCAAGTTACCTTAAAAACTTAGGTTTTGGAAATATGGGTGATTAAATTAGTCGCTATGCGATGTGCGGACAACGATTTGTCTAAGTTTGACATGAAATATAAAAATAAATACGGAATTGTGGATACATGACGTACACATAGGGTGATAGAATAGGACCAGAACTTCTGTATTATACCACCCAAGTTACCGTAAAAACTTAGGTTTTGGAAATATGGCTGATTAAAGTAGTCGCATTGAGATGTGCGGACAGCGATTTGTCAAAGTATGACATGAAAAATAAAATAAATACGGAAGTGTGCCAACATGACGTACACATAGGATGATAGAATAGGTCCTGAAATTTAGTATTATACCACCCAAGTTACCTTAAAAACGTAGGGTTTAGAAATATGGGTGATTAAATTAGTCGCTATGCGATGTGCGGACAACGATTTGTCTAAGTTTGACATGAAATATAAAAATAAATACGGAATTGTGGATACATGACGTACACATAGGGTGATAGAATAGGACCAGAACTTCTGTATTATACCACCCAAGTTACCGTAAAAACTTAGGTTTTGGAAATATCGGTGATTAAATTAGTCGCTATGCGATGTGCGGACAACGATTTGTCGAAGTGACACGAAATATAAAAAAATACGGAAGTGTGCCAACATGACGTACAAATAGGATGATAGAATAAGTCCAGAACTTTAGTACTATACCACCCAAGTTACCGTAAAAACTTAGGTTTTGGAAATATGGGTGATTAAATTAGTCGCTATGCGATGTGCGGACAACGATTTGTCTAAGTTTGACATGAAATATAAAAATAAATACGGAGGTGTGCCAACATTACGTACACGTAGGATGAAAGAATAGGACCAGAACTTTAGTACTATACCACCCAAGTTACCTTAAAAACTTAGGTTTTGGAAATATGGGTGATTAAATTAGTCGCTATGCGATGTGCGGACAACGATTTGTCTAAGTATGACATGAAACATAATAATAAATACGGAGGTGTGCCAACATTACGTACACGTAGGGTGATAGAATAGGACCAGAACTTCTGTATTATACCACCCAAGTTACCGTAAAAACTTAGGTTTTGGAAATATGGGTGATTAAATTAGTCGCTATGCGATGTGCGGACAACGATTTGTCTAAGTTTGACATGAAATATAAAGATAAATACGGAATTGTGGATACATGACGTAAACATAGGGTGATAGAATAGGACCAGAACTTCTGTATTATATCACCCAAGTTACCGTAAAAACTTAGGTTTTGGAAATATGGCTGATTAAAGTAGTCGCATTGAGATGTGCGGACAGCGATTTGTCAAAGTATGACATGAAAAATAAAATAAATACGGAAGTGTGCCAACATGACGTACACATAGGATGATAGAATAGGTCCTGAAATTTAGTATTATACCACCCAAGTTACCTTAAAAACTTAGGGTTTGGAAATATGGGTGATTAAATTAGTCGCTATGCGATGTGCGGACAACGATTTGTCTACGTTTGACATGAAATATAAAAATAAATACGGAATTGTGGATACATGACGTACACATAGGGTGATAGAATAGGACCAGAACTTCTGTATTATACCACCCAAGTTACCGTAAAAACTTAGGTTTTGGAAATATGGGTGATTAAATTAGTCGCTATGCGATGTGCGGACAACGATTTGTCTAAGTTTGACATGAAATATAAAAATAAATACGGAATTGTGGATACATGACGTACACATAGGGTGATAGAATAGGACCAGAACTTCTGTATTATACCACCCAAGTTACCGTAAAAACTTAGGTTTTGGAAATATGGGTGATTAAATTAGTCGCTATGTGATGTGCGGACAACGATTTGTCTAAGTATGACATGAAATATAATAATAAATACGGAGGTGTGCCAACATTACGTACACGTAGGGTGATAGAATAGGACCAGAACTTCTGTATTATACCACCCAAGTTACCGTAAAAACTTAGGTTTTGGAAATAAGGGTGATTAAATTAGTCGCTATGCGATGTGCGGACAACGATTTGTCGAAGTGACACGAAATATAAAAGAAATACGGAAGTGTGCCAACATGACGTACACATAGGATGATAGAATAGGTCCAGAACTTTAGTACTATACCACCCAAGTAACCTTAAAAACTTAGGTTTTGGAAATATGGGTGATTAAATTAGTCGCTATGCGATGTGCGGACAACGATTTGTCTAAGTATGACATGAAATATAATAATAAATACGGAGGTGTGCCAACATTACGTACACGTAGGGTGATAGAATAGGACCAGAACTTCTGTATTATACCACCCAAGTTATACCGTAAAAACTTAGGTTTTGGAAATATGGGTGATTAAATTAGTCGCTATGCGATGTGCGGACAACGATTTGTCGAAGTGACACGAAATATAAAAAAATACGGAAGTGTGCAAACATGACGTACACATAGGATGATAGAATAGGTCCAGAACTTTAGTACTATACCACCCAAGTTACCGTAAAAACTTAGGTTTTGGAAATATGGGTGATTAAATTAGTCGCTATGCGATGTGCGGACAACGATTTGTCTAAGTTTGACATGAAATATAAAAATAAATACGGAGGTGTGCCAACATTACGTACACGTAGGATGAAAGAATAGGACCAGAACTTTAGTACTATACCACCCAAGTTACCTTAAAAACTTAGGTTTTGGAAATATGGGTGATTAAATTAGTCGCTATGCGATGTGCGGACAACGATTTGTCTAAGTATGACATGAAATATAATAATAAATACGGAGGTGTGCCAACATTACGTACACGTAGAGTGATAGAATAGGACCAGAACTTCTGTATTATACCACCCAAGTTACCGTAAAAACTTAGGTTTTGGAAATATGGCTGATTAAAATAGTCGCATTGAGATGTGCGGACAGCGATTTGTCAAAGTATGACATGAAAAATAAAATAAATACGGAAGTGTGCCAACATGACGTACACATAGGATAATAGAATAGGTCCTGAAATTTAGTATTATACCACCCAAGTTACCTTAAAAACTTAGGTTTTGGAAATACGGGTGATTAAAATAGTCGCTTTAGATGTGTGGACAGCGATCCACCTAAGTTTGACATAAAATATAAAATAAATACGGCAGTTTGTCAGCATGACGTACACGTAGGATGAAAGAATAGGACCAGAACTTTAGTACTATACCACCCAAGTTACCGTAAAAACTTAGGTTTTGGAAATATGGCTGATTAAAGTAGTCGCATTGAGATGTGCGGACAGCAATTTGTCAAAGTATGACATGAAAAATAAAATAAATACGGAAGTGTGCCAACATGACGTACACATAGGATGATAGAATAGGTCCTGAAATTTAGTATTATACTACCCAAGTTACCTTAAAAACTTAGGGTTTGGAAATATGGGTGATTAAATTAGTCGCTATGCGATGTGCGGACAACGATTTGTCTAAGTTTGACATGAAATATAAAAATAAATACGGAATTGTGGATACATGACGTACACATAGGGTGATAGAATAGGACCAGAACTTCTGTATTATACCACCCAAGTTACCGTAAAAACTTAGGTTTTGGAAATATGGGTGATTAAATTAGTCGCTATGCGATGTGCGGACAACGATTTGTCTAAGTTTGACATGAAATATAAAAATAAATACGGAATTTTGGATACATGACGTACACATTGGGTGATAGAATAGGATTAGAACTATATTATTATACCACTCAGGTTACCGTCAAAACTTAGGTTTTTGAAATACGGGTGATTAAAATAGTCGCTTTGGATGTGTGCACAGCGATCCACCTAAGTTTGACATAAAATATAAAATAAATACGGCAGTGTGTCAGCATGACGTACACGTAGGATGAAAGAATAGGACCAGAACTTTAGTACTATACCACCCAAGTTACCTTAAAAACTTAGGTTTTGGAAATATGGGTGATTAAATTAGTCGCTATGCGATGTGCGGACAACGAATTGTCTAAGTATGACATGAAATATAATAATAAATACGGAGTTGTGCCAACATTACGTACACGTAGGGTGATAGAATAGGACCAGAACTTCTGTATTACACCACCCAAGTTACCGTAAAAACTTAGGTTTTGGAAATATGGCTGATTAATGTAGTCGCATTGAGATGTGCGGACAGAGATTTGTCGAAGTTTGACACGAAATATAAAAAAAATACGGAGGTGTGCCAACATGACGTACACATAGGATGATAGAATAGGTCCAGAACTTTAGTACTATACCACCCAAGTTACCTTAAAAACTTAGGTTTTGGAAATACGGGTGATTAAAATAGTCGCTTTAGATGTGTGGACAGCGATCCACCTAAGTTTGACATAAAATATAAAATAAATACGGCAGTTTGTCAGCATGACGTACACGTAGGATGAAAGAATAGGACCAGAACTTTAGTACTATACCACCCAAGTTACCTTAAAAACTTAGGTTTTGGAAATACGGGTGATTAAAATAGTCGCTTTAGATGTGTGGACAGCGATCCACCTAAGTTTGACATAAAATATAAAATAAATACGGCAGTTTGTCAGCATGACGTACACGTAGGATGAAAGAATAGGACCAGAACTTTAGTACTATACCACCCAAGTTACCGTAAAAACTTAGGTTTTGGAAATATGGCTGATTAAAGTAGTCGCATTGAGATGTGCGGACAGCAATTTGTCAAAGTATGACATGAAAAATAAAATAAATACGGAAGTGTGCCAACATGACGTACACATAGGATGATAGAATAGGTCCTGAAATTTAGTATTATACTACCCAAGTTACCTTAAAAACTTAGGGTTTGGAAATATGGGTGATTAAATTAGTCGCTATGCGATGTGCGGACAACGATTTGTCTAAGTTTGACATGAAATATAAAAATAAATACGGAATTGTGGATACATGACGTACACATAGGGTGATAGAATAGGACCAGAACTTCTGTATTATACCACCCAAGTTACCGTAAAAACTTAGGTTTTGGAAATATGGGTGATTAAATTAGTCGCTATGCGATGTGCGGACAACGATTTGTCGAAGTGACACGAAATATAAAAAAATACGGAAGTGTGCAAACATGACGTACACATAGGATGATAGAATAGGTCCAGAACTTTAGTACTATACCACCCAAGTTACCGTAAAAACTTAGGTTTTGGAAATATGGGTGATTAAATTAGTCGCTATGCGATGTGCGGACAACGATTTGTCTAAGTTTGACATGAAATATAAAAATAAATACGGAGGTGTGCCAACATTACGTACACGTAGGATGAAAGAATAGGACCAGAACTTTAGTACTATACCACCCAAGTTACCTTAAAAACTTAGGTTTTGGAAATATGGGTGATTAAATTAGTCGCTATGCGATGTGCGGACAACGATTTGTCTAAGTATGACATGAAATATAATAATAAATACGGAGGTGTGCCAACATTACGTACACGTAGAGTGATAGAATAGGACCAGAACTTCTGTATTATACCACCCAAGTTACCGTAAAAACTTAGGTTTTGGAAATATGGCTGATTAAAATAGTCGCATTGAGATGTGCGGACAGCGATTTGTCAAAGTATTACATGAAAAATAAAATAAATACGGAAGTGTGCCAACATGACGTACACATAGGATAATAGAATAGGTCCTGAAATTTAGTATTATACCACCCAAGTTACCTTAAAAACTTAGGTTTTGGAAATACGGGTGATTAAAATAGTCGCTTTAGATGTGTGGACAGCGATCCACCTAAGTTTGACATAAAATATAAAATAAATACGGCAGTTTGTCAGCATGACGTACACGTAGGATGAAAGAATAGGACCAGAACTTTAGTACTATACCACCCAAGTTACCGTAAAAACTTAGGTTTTGGAAATATGGCTGATTAAAGTAGTCGCATTGAGATGTGCGGACAGCAATTTGTCAAAGTATGACATGAAAAATAAAATAAATACGGAAGTGTGCCAACATGACGTACACATAGGATGATAGAATAGGTCCTGAAATTTAGTATTATACTACCCAAGTTACCTTAAAAACTTAGGGTTTGGAAATATGGGTGATTAAATTAGTCGCTATGCGATGTGCGGACAACGATTTGTCTAAGTTTGACATGAAATATAAAAATAAATACGGAATTGTGGATACATGACGTACACATAGGGTGATAGAATAGGACCAGAACTTCTGTATTATACCACCCAAGTTACCGTAAAAACTTAGGTTTTGGAAATATGGGTGATTAAATTAGTCGCTATGCGATGTGCGGACAACGATTTGTCTAAGTTTGACATGAAATATAAAAATAAATACGGAATTTTGGATACATGACGTACACATTGGGTGATAGAATAGGACCAGAACCTCTGTATTATACCACCCAAGTTACCGTAAAAACTTAGGTTTTGGAAATATGGCTGATTAAAGTAGTCGCATTGAGATGTGCGGACAGAGATTTGTCGAAGTTTGACACGAAATATAAAAAAAATACGGAGGTGTGCCAACATGACGTACACATAGGATGATAGAATAGGTCCAGAACTTTAGTACTATACCACCCAAGTTACCTTAAAAACTTAGGTTTTGGAAATACGGGTGATTAAAATAGTCGCTTTAGATGTGTGGACAGCGATCCACCTAAGTTTGACATAAAATATAAAATAAATACGGCAGTTTGTCAGCATGACGTACACGTAGGATGAAAGAATAGGACCAGAACTTTAGTACTATACCACCCAAGTTACCTTAAAAACTTAGGTTTTGGAAATACGGGTGATTAAAATAGTCGCTTTAGATGTGTGGACAGCGATCCACCTAAGTTTGACATAAAATATAAAATAAATACGGCAGTTTGTCAGCATGACGTACACGTAGGATGAAAGAATAGGACCAGAACTTTAGTACTATACCACCCAAGTTACCGTAAAAACTTAGGTTTTGGAAATATGGCTGATTAAAGTAGTCGCATTGAGATGTGCGGACAGCAATTTGTCAAAGTATGACATGAAAAATAAAATAAATACGGAAGTGTGCCAACATGACGTACACATAGGATGATAGAATAGGTCCTGAAATTTAGTATTATACTACCCAAGTTACCTTAAAAACTTAGGGTTTGGAAATATGGGTGATTAAATTAGTCGCTATGCGATGTGCGGACAACGATTTGTCTAAGTTTGACATGAAATATAAAAATAAATACGGAATTGTGGATACATGACGTACACATAGGGCGATAGAATAGGACCAGAACTTCTGTATTATACCACCCAAGTTACCGTAAAAACTTAGGTTTTGGAAATATGGGTGATTAAATTAGTCGCTATGCGATGTGCGGACAACGATTTGTCTAAGTATGACATGAAATATAATAATAAATACGGAGGTGTACCAACATTACGTACACGTAGGGTGATAGAATAGGATCAGAACTTCTGTATTATACCACCCAAGTTACCGTAAAAACTTAGGTTTTGGAAATATGTGTGATTAAATTAGTCGCTATGCGATGTGCGGACAACGATTTGTCGAAGTGACACGAAATATAAAAAAAAATACGGAAGTGTGCCAACAAGACGTACACATAGGATGATAGAATAGGTCCAGAACTTTAGTACTATACCACCCAAGTTACCTTAAAAACTTAGGTTTTGGAAATATGGGTGATTAAATTAGTCGCTATGCGATGTGCGGACAACGATTTGTCTAAGTATGACATGAAATATAATAATAAATACGGAGGTGTGCCAACATTACGTACACGTAGAGTGATAGAATAGGACCAGAACTTCTGTATTATACCACCCAAGTTACCGTAAAAACTTAGGTTTTGGAAATATGGCTGATTAAAATAGTCGCATTGAGATGTGCGGACAGCGATTTGTCAAAGTATTACATGAAAAATAAAATAAATACGGAAGTGTGCCAACATGACGTACACATAGGATAATAGAATAGGTCCTGAAATTTAGTATTATACCACCCAAGTTACCTTAAAAACTTAGGTTTTGGAAATACGGGTGATTAAAATAGTCGCTTTAGATGTGTGGACAGCGATCCACCTAAGTTTGACATAAAATATAAAATAAATACGGCAGTTTGTCAGCATGACGTACACGTAGGATGAAAGAATAGGACCAGAACTTTAGTACTATACCACCCAAGTTACCGTAAAAACTTAGGTTTTGGAAATATGGCTGATTAAAGTAGTCGCATTGAGATGTGCGGACAGCAATTTGTCAAAGTATGACATGAAAAATAAAATAAATACGGAAGTGTGCCAACATGACGTACACATAGGATGATAGAATAGGTCCTGAAATTTAGTATTATACTACCCAAGTTACCTTAAAAACTTAGGGTTTGGAAATATGGGTGATTAAATTAGTCGCTATGCGATGTGCGGACAACGATTTGTCTAAGTTTGACATGAAATATAAAAATAAATACGGAATTGTGGATACATGACGTACACATAGGGTGATAGAATAGGACCAGAACTTCTGTATTATACCACCCAAGTTACCGTAAAAACTTAGGTTTTGGAAATATGGGTGATTAAATTAGTCGCTATGCGATGTGCGGACAACGATTTGTCTAAGTTTGACATGAAATATAAAAATAAATACGGAATTTTGGATACATGACGTACACATTGGGTGATAGAATAGGACCAGAACCTCTGTATTATACCACCCAAGTTACCGTAAAAACTTAGGTTTTGGAAATATGGCTGATTAAAGTAGTCGCATTGAGATGTGCGGACAGAGATTTGTCGAAGTTTGACACGAAATATAAAAAAAATACGGAGGTGTGCCAACATGACGTACACATAGGATGATAGAATAGGTCCAGAACTTTAGTACTATACCACCCAAGTTACCTTAAAAACTTAGGTTTTGGAAATACGGGTGATTAAAATAGTCGCTTTAGATGTGTGGACAGCGATCCACCTAAGTTTGACATAAAATATAAAATAAATACGGCAGTTTGTCAGCATGACGTACACGTAGGATGAAAGAATAGGACCAGAACTTTAGTACTATACCACCCAAGTTACCTTAAAAACTTAGGTTTTGGAAATACGGGTGATTAAAATAGTCGCTTTAGATGTGTGGACAGCGATCCACCTAAGTTTGACATAAAATATAAAATAAATACGGCAGTTTGTCAGCATGACGTACACGTAGGATGAAAGAATAGGACCAGAACTTTAGTACTATACCACCCAAGTTACCGTAAAAACTTAGGTTTTGGAAATATGGCTGATTAAAGTAGTCGCATTGAGATGTGCGGACAGCAATTTGTCAAAGTATGACATGAAAAATAAAATAAATACGGAAGTGTGCCAACATGACGTACACATAGGATGATAGAATAGGTCCTGAAATTTAGTATTATACTACCCAAGTTACCTTAAAAACTTAGGGTTTGGAAATATGGGTGATTAAATTAGTCGCTATGCGATGTGCGGACAACGATTTGTCTAAGTTTGACATGAAATATAAAAATAAATACGGAATTGTGGATACATGACGTACACATAGGGTGATAGAATAGGACCAGAACTTCTGTATTATACCACCCAAGTTACCGTAAAAACTTAGGTTTTGGAAATATGGGTGATTAAATTAGTCGCTATGCGATGTGCGGACAACGATTTGTCTAAGTTTGACATGAAATATAAAAATAAATACGGAATTGTGGATACATGACGTACACATAGGGCGATAGAATAGGACCAGAACTTCTGTATTATACCACCCAAGTTACCGTAAAAACTTAGGTTTTGGAAATATGGGTGATTAAATTAGTCGCTATGCGATGTGCGGACAACGATTTGTCTAAGTATGACATGAAATATAATAATAAATACGGAGGTGTACCAACATTACGTACACGTAGGGTGATAGAATAGGATCAGAACTTCTGTATTATACCACCCAAGTTACCGTAAAAACTTAGGTTTTGGAAATATGTGTGATTAAATTAGTCGCTATGCGATGTGCGGACAACGATTTGTCGAAGTGACACGAAATATAAAAAAAAATACGGAAGTGTGCCAACAAGACGTACACATAGGATGATAGAATAGGTCCAGAACTTTAGTACTATACCACCCAAGTTACCTTAAAAACTTAGGTTTTGGAAATATGGGTGATTAAATTAGTCGCTATGCGATGTGCGGACAACGATTTGTCTAAGTATGACATGAAATATAATAATAAATACGGAGGTGTGCCAACATTACGTACACGTAGGGTGATAGAATAGGACCAGAACTTCTGTATTATACCACCCAAGTTACCGTAAAAACTTAGGTTTTGAAAATATGGGTGATTAAATTAGTCGCTATGCGATGTGCGGACAACGATTTGTCTAAGTTTGACATGAAATATAAAGATAAATACGGAATTGTGGATACATGACGTACACGTAGGATGAAAGAATAGGACCAGAACTTTAGTACTATACCACCCAAGTTACCTTAAAAACTTAGGTTTTGGAAATATGGGTGATTAAATTAGTCGCTATGCGATGTGCGGACAACGATTTGTCTAAGTTTGACATGAAATATAAAAATAAATACGGAATTGTGGATACATGACGTACACATTGGGTGATAGAATAGGATTAGAACTATATTATTATACCACTCAGGTTACCGTCAAAACTTAGGTTTTGGAAATACGGGTGATTAAAATAGTCGCTTTAGATGTGTGGACAGCGATCCACCTAAGTTTGACATAAAATATAAAATAAATACGGAAGTGTGTCAGCATGACGTACACGTAGGATGAAAGAATAGGATCAGAACTTTAGTACTATACCACCCAAGTTACCTTATAAACTTGGGTTTTGGAAATATGGGTGATTAAATTAGTCGCTATGCGATGTGCGGACAACGATTTGTCAAAGTATGACATGAAATATAAAAATAAATACGGAATTGTGAATACATGACGTTCACATAGGGTGATAAAATAGGACCAGAAATTTAGTATTATACCACCTAAGTTACCTTAAAAACTTTGGTTTTGGAAATATGGGTGATTAAATTAGTTGCTTTGCGATGTGCGGAGAGGGATTTTTCTAAGTTTGACATGAAATATAAAATAAATACGGAAGTGTGTCAGCATGACGTACACGTAGGATGAAAGAATAGGACCAGAACTTTAGTACTATAACACCCAAGTTACCTTAAAAACTTAGGTTTTGGAAATATGGGTGATTAAATTAGTTGCTTTGCGATGTGCGGAGAGGGATTTTTCTAAGTTTGACATGAAATATAAAAATAAATACGGAATTGTGGATACATGACGTACACATAGGGTGATAGAATAGGACCAGAACTTCTGTATTATACCACCCAAGTTACCGTAAAAACTTAGGTTTTGGAAATATGGCTGATTAAAGTAGTCGCATTGAGATGTGCGGACAGCGATTTGTCAAAGTATGACATGAAAAATAAAATAAATACGGAAGTGTGCCAACATGACGTACACATAGGTTGATAGAATAGGTCCAGAACTTTAGTACTATACCACCCAAGTTACCTTATAAACGTAGGTTTTGGAAATATGGGTGATTAAATTAGTCGCTATGCGATGTGCGGACAACGATTTGTCTAAGTTTGACATGATATATAAAAATAAATACGGAATTGTGGATACATGACGTACACATAGGGTGATAGAATAGGACCAGAACTTCTGTATTATACCACCCAAGTTACCGTAAAAACTTAGGTTTTGGAAATATGGGTGATTAAATTAGTCGCTATGCGATGTGCGGACAACGATTTGTCTAAGTTTGACATGAAATATAAAAATAAATACGGAATTGTGGATACATGACGTACACATAGGGCGATAGAATAGGACCAGAACTTCTGTATTATACCACCCAAGTTACCGTAAAAACTTAGGTTTTGGAAATATGGGTGATTAAATTAGTCGCTATGCGATGTGCGGACAACGATTTGTCTAAGTATGACATGAAATATAATAATAAATACGGAGGTGTACCAACATTACGTACACGTAGGGTGATAGAATAGGATCAGAACTTCTGTATTATACCACCCAAGTTACCGTAAAAACTTAGGTTTTGGAAATATGTGTGATTAAATTAGTCGCTATGCGATGTGCGGACAACGATTTGTCGAAGTGACACGAAATATAAAAAAAAATACGGAAGTGTGCCAACAAGACGTACACATAGGATGATAGAATAGGTCCAGAACTTTAGTACTATACCACCCAAGTTACCTTAAAAACTTAGGTTTTGGAAATATGGGTGATTAAATTAGTCGCTATGCGATGTGCGGACAACGATTTGTCTAAGTATGACATGAAATATAATAATAAATACGGAGGTGTGCCAACATTACGTACACGTAGGGTGATAGAATAGGACCAGAACTTCTGTATTATACCACCCAAGTTACCGTAAAAACTTAGGTTTTGAAAATATGGGTGATTAAATTAGTCGCTATGCGATGTGCGGACAACGATTTGTCTAAGTTTGACATGAAATATAAAGATAAATACGGAATTGTGGATACATGACGTACACGTAGGATGAAAGAATAGGACCAGAACTTTAGTACTATACCACCCAAGTTACCTTAAAAACTTAGGTTTTGGAAATATGGGTGATTAAATTAGTCGCTATGCGATGTGCGGACAACGATTTGTCTAAGTTTGACATGAAATATAAAAATAAATACGGAATTGTGGATACATGACGTACACATTGGGTGATAGAATAGGATTAGAACTATATTATTATACCACTCAGGTTACCGTCAAAACTTAGGTTTTGGAAATACGGGTGATTAAAATAGTCGCTTTAGATGTGTGGACAGCGATCCACCTAAGTTTGACATAAAATATAAAATAAATACGGAAGTGTGTCAGCATGACGTACACGTAGGATGAAAGAATAGGATCAGAACTTTAGTACTATACCACCCAAGTTACCTTATAAACTTGGGTTTTGGAAATATGGGTGATTAAATTAGTCGCTATGCGATGTGCGGACAACGATTTGTCAAAGTATGACATGAAATATAAAAATAAATACGGAATTGTGAATACATGACGTTCACATAGGGTGATAAAATAGGACCAGAAATTTAGTATTATACCACCTAAGTTACCTTAAAAACTTTGGTTTTGGAAATATGGGTGATTAAATTAGTTGCTTTGCGATGTGCGGAGAGGGATTTTTCTAAGTTTGACATGAAATATAAAATAAATACGGAAGTGTGTCAGCATGACGTACACGTAGGATGAAAGAATAGGACCAGAACTTTAGTACTATAACACCCAAGTTACCTTAAAAACTTAGGTTTTGGAAATATGGGTGATTAAATTAGTTGCTTTGCGATGTGCGGAGAGGGATTTTTCTAAGTTTGACATGAAATATAAAAATAAATACGGAATTGTGGATACATGACGTACACATAGGGTGATAGAATAGGACCAGAACTTCTGTATTATACCACCCAAGTTACCGTAAAAACTTAGGTTTTGGAAATATGGCTGATTAAAGTAGTCGCATTGAGATGTGCGGACAGCGATTTGTCAAAGTATGACATGAAAAATAAAATAAATACGGAAGTGTGCCAACATGACGTACACATAGGTTGATAGAATAGGTCCAGAACTTTAGTACTATACCACCCAAGTTACCTTATAAACGTAGGTTTTGGAAATATGGGTGATTAAATTAGTCGCTATGCGATGTGCGGACAACGATTTGTCTAAGTTTGACATGATATATAAAAATAAATACGGAATTGTGGATACATGACGTACACATAGGGTGATAGAATAGGACCAGAACTTCTGTATTATACCACCCAAGTTACCGTAAAAACTTAGGTTTTGGAAATATGGCTGATTAAAGTAGTCGCTATGCGATGTGCGGACAACGATTTGTCTAAGTTTGACATGAAATATAAAAATAAATACGGAATTTTGGATACATGACGTACACATTGGGTGATAGAATAGGATTAGAACTATATTATTATACCACTCAGGTTACCGTCAAAACTTAGGTTTTGGAAATACGGGTGATTAAAATAGTCGCTTTGGATGTGTGCAAAGCGATCCACCTAAGTTTGACATAAAATATAAAATAAATACGGCAGTGTGTCAGCATGACGTACACGTAGGATGAAAGAATAGGACCAGAACTTTAGTACTATACCACCCAAGTTACCTTAAAAACTTAGGTTTTGGAAATATGGGTGATTAAATTAGTCGCTATGCGATGTGCGGACAACGAATTGTCTAAGTATGACATGAAATATAATAATAAATACGGAGTTGTGCCAACATTACGTACACGTAGGGTGATAGAATAGGACCAGAACTTCTGTATTACACCACCCAAGTTACCGTAAAAACTTAGGTTTTGGAAATATGGCTGATTAAAGTAGTCGCATTGAGATGTGCGGACAGAGATTTGTCGAAGTTTGACACGAAATATAAAAAAAATACGGAGGTGTGCCAACATGACGTACACATAGGATGATAGAATAGGTCCAGAACTTTAGTACTATACCACCCAAGTTACCTTAAAAACTTAGGTTTTGGAAATACGGGTGATTAAAATAGTCGCTTTAGATGTGTGGACAGCGATCCACCTAAGTTTGACATAAAATATAAAATAAATACGGCAGTTTGTCAGCATGACGTACACGTAGGATGAAAGAATAGGACCAGAACTTTAGTACTATACCACCCAAGTTACCTTAAAAACTTAGGTTTTGGAAATATGGGTGATTAAATTAGTCGCTATGCGATGTGCGGACAACGATTTGTCTAAGTATGACATGAAATATAATAATAAATACGGAGGTGTGCCAACATTACGTACACGTAGGGTGATAGAATAGGACCAGAATTCTGTATTATACCACCCAAGTTACCGTAAAAACGTAGGTTTTGGAAATATGGCTGATTAAAGTAGTCGCATTGAGATGTGCGGACAGAGATTTGTCGAGGTTTGACACGAAATATAAAAAAAAATACGGAGGTGTGCCAACATGACGTACACATAGGATAATAGAATAGGTCCAGAACCTTAGTACTATACCACCCAAGTTACCGTAAAAACTTAGGTTTTGGAAATATGGGTGATTAAAGTAGTCGCATTGAGATGTGCGGACAGCGATTTGTCTAAGTTTGACATGAAATATAAAAATAAATACGGAATTGAGGATACATGACGTACACATAGGGTGATAGAATAGGACCAGAACTTCTGTATTATACCACCCAAGTTACCGTAAAAACTTATGTTTTGGAAATATGGGTGATTAAATTAGTCGCTATGCGATGTGCGGACAACGATTTGTCGAAGTTTGACACGAAATATAAAAAAATACGGTGTTGTGCCAACATGACGTACACATAGGATGATAGAATAGGTCCAGAACTTTAGTACTATACTACCCAAGTTACCGTAAAAACTTAGGTTTTGGAAATATGGGTGATTAAATTAGTCGCTATGCGATGTGCGGACAACGATTTGTCTAAGTTTGACATGAAATTTAAAAATAAATACGGAGGTGTGCCAACATTACGTACACGTAGGGTGATAGAATAGGACCAGAACTTCTGTATTTTACCACCCAAGTTACCATAAAAACTTAGGTTTTGGAAATATGGGTGATTAAATTAGTCGCTATGCGATGTGCGGACAACGATTTGTCTAAGTATGACATGAAGGATAATAATAAATACGGAGGTGTGCCAACATTACGTACACGTAGGGTGATAGAATAGGACCAGAACGTCTGTATTATACCACCCAAGTTACCGTAAAAACTTAGGTTTTGGAAATATGGCTGATTAAAGTAGTCGCATTGAGATGTGCGGACAGTGATTTGTCGAAGTTTGACACGAAATATAAAAAAAATACGGAGGTGTGCCAACATGACGTACACATAGGATGATAGAATAGGTCCAGAACTTTAGTACTATACCACCCAAGTTACCTTAAAAACTTAGGTTTTGGAAAAACGGGTGATTAAAATAGTCGCTTTGGATGTGTGGACAACGATCCACCTAAGTTTGACATAAAATATAAAATAAATACGGCAGTGTGTCAGCATGACGTACACGTAGGATGAAAGAATAGGACCATAACTTTAGTACTATACCACCCAAGTTACCTTAAAAACTTAGGTTTTGGAAATATGGATGATTAAATTAGTCGCTATGCGATGTGCGGACAACGATTTGTCTAAGTATGACATGTAATATAGAAATAAATACGGAAGTGTGCCAACATTACGGTCACATAGGGTGATAGAATAGGACCAGAAAGTCTGTATTATACCACCCAAGTTACCGTAAAAACTTAGGTTTTGGAAATATGGCTGATTAAATTAGTCGCATTGAGATGTGCGGACAGCGATTTGTCTAAGTTTGACATTAAATATAAAAATAAATACGGAATTGTGGATACATGACGTACACATAGGCTGATAGAATAGGACCAGCACTTCTGTATTATACCACCCAAGTTACCGTAAAAACTTAGGTTTTGGAAATATGGGTGATTAAATTATTCGCTATGCGATGTGCGGACAACGATTTGTCGAAGTTTGACACGAAATATAAAAAAAATACGGAGGTGTGCCAACATGACGTACACATAGGATGATAGAATAGGTCCAGAACTTTAGTACTATACCACCCAAGTTACCGTAAAAACTTAGGTTTTGGAAATATGGCTGATTAAAGTAGTCGCATTGAGATGTGCGGACAGAGATTTTTCGAAGTTTGACACGAAATATAAAAAAAATACGGAGGTGTGCCAACATGACGTACACATAGGATGATAGAATAGGTCCAGAACTTTAGTACTATACCACCCAAGTTACCGTAAAAACTTAGGTTTTGGAAATATGGCTTATTAAAATAGTCGCTTTGGATGTGTGGACAGTGATCCACCTAAGTTTGACATAAAATATAAAATAAATACGGCGGTGTGTCAGCATGACGTACACGTAGGGTGATAGAATAGGACCAGAACTTCTGTATTATACCACCCAAGTTACCGTAAAAACGTAGGTTTTGGAAATATGGCTGATTAAAGTAGTCGCATTGAGATGTGCGGACAGAGATTTGTCGAAGTTTGACACGAAATATAAAAAAAAATACGAAGGTGTGCCAACATGACGTACACATAGGATAATAGAATAGGTCCAGAACCTTAGTACTATACCACCCAAGTTACCGTAAAAACTTAGGTTTTGGAAATATGGGTGATTAAAGTAGTCGCATTGAGATGTGCGGACAGCGATTTGTCTAAGTTTGACATGAAATATAAAAATAAATACGGAATTGAGGATACATGACGTACACATAGGGTGATAGAATACGACCAGAACTTCTGTATTATACCACCCAAGTTACCGTAAAAACTTAGGTTTTGGAAATATGGGTGATTAAATTAGTCGCTATGCGATGTGCGGACAACGATTTGTCGAAGTTTGACACGAAATATAAAAAAATACGGAGGTGTGCCAACATGACGTACACATAGGATGATAGAATAGGTCCAGAACTTTAGTACTATACTACCCAAGTTACCTTAAAAACTTAGGTTTTGGAAATACGGGTGATTAAAATAGTCGCTTTGGATGTGTGGACAGCGATCCACCTAGGTTTGACATAAAATATAAAATAAATACGGCAGTGTGTCAGCATGACGTACACGTAGAATGAAAGAATAGGACCAGAACTTTAGTACTATACCACCCAAGTTACCTTAAAAACTTAGGTTTTGGAAATATGGATGATTAAATTAGTCGCTATGCGATGTGCGGACAACGATTTGTCTAAGTATGACATGTAATATAGAAATAAATACGGAAGTGTGCCAACATTACGGTCACATAGGGTGATAGAATAGGACCAGAAAGTCTGTATTATACCACCCAAGTTACCGTAAAAACTTAGGTTTTGGAAATATGGCTGATTAAAGTAGTCGCATTGAGATGTGCGGACAGCGATTTGTCTAAGTTTGACATTAAATATAAAAATAAATACGGAATTGTGGATACATGACGTACACATAGGCTGATAGAATAGGACCAGAACTTCTGTATTATACCACCCAAGTTACCGTAAAAACTTAGGTTTTGGAAATATGGGTGATTAAATTAGTCGCTATGCGATGTGCGGACAACGATTTGTCGAAGTTTGACACGAAATATAAAAAAAATACGGAGGTGTGCCAACATGACGTACACATAGGATGATAGAATAGGTCCAGAACTTTAGTACTATACCACCCAAGTTACCGTAAAAACTTAGGTTTTAGAAATATGGGTGATTAAATTAGTCGCTATGCGATGTGCGGACAACGATTTGTCTAAGTTTGACATGAAATATAAAAATAAATACGGAGGTGTGCCAACATTACGTACACGTAGGGTGATAGAATAGGACCAGAACTTCTGTATTATACCACCCAAGTTACCGTAAAAACTTAGGTTTTGGAAATATGGCTGATTAAAGTAGTCGCATTGAGATGTGCGGACAGAGATTTGTCGAAGTTTGACATTAAATATAAAAATAAATACGGAATTGTGGATACATGACGTACACATAGGCTGATAGAATAGGACCAGAACTTCTGTATTATACCACCCAAGTTACCGTAAAAACTTAGGTTTTGGAAATATTGGTGATTAAATTAGTCGCTATGCGATGTGCGGACAACGATTTGTCGAAGTTTGACACGAAATATAAAAAAAATACGGAGGTGTGCCAACATGACGTACACATAGGATGATAGAATAGGTCCAGAACTTTAGTACTATACCACCCAAGTTACCGTAAAAACTTAGGTTTTGGAAATATGGCTGATTAAAGTAGTCGCATTGAGATGTGCGGACAGAGATTTGTCGAAGTTTGACACGAAATATAAAAAAAATACGGAGGTGTGCCAACATGACGTACACATAGGATAATAGAATAGGTCCAGAACCTTAGTACTATACCACCCAAGTTACCGTAAAAACTTAGGTTTTGGAAATATGGGTGATTAAAGTAGTCGCATTGAGATGTGCGGACAGCGATTTGTCGAAGTTTGACACGAAATATAAAAAAAATACGGAGGTGTGCCAACATGACGTACACATAGGATGATAGAATAGGTCCAGAACCTTAGTACTATACCACCCAAGTTACCGTAAAAACTTAGGTTTTGGAAATTTGGCTGATTAAAATAGTCGCTTTGGATGTGTGGACAGTGATCCACCTAAGTTTGACATAAAATATAAAATAAATACGGCGGTGTGTCAGCATGACGTACACGTAGGGTGATGAAATAGGACCAGAACCTATGTATTATACCACCCAAGTTACCGTAAAAACTTAGGTTTTGGAAATATGGCTGATTAAATTAGTCGCTATGCGATGTGCGGACAACGATTTGTCTAAGTATGACATGAAATATAGTAATAAATACGGAGGTGTGCCAACATTACGTACACGTAGGGTGATAGAATAGGACCAGAACTTCTGTATTATACCACCCAAGTTACCGTAAAAACGTAGGTTTTGGAAATATGGCTGATTAAAGTAGTCGCATTGAGATGTGCGGACAGAGATTTGTCGAAGTTTGACACGAAATATAAAAAAAATACGGAGGTGTGCCAACATGACGTACACATAGGATAATAGAATAGGTCCAGAACCTTAGTACTATACCACCCAAGTTACCGTAAAAACTTAGGTTTTGGAAATATGGGTGATTAAAGTAGTCGCATTGAGATGTGCGGACAGCGATTTGTCTAAGTTTGACATGAAATATAAAAATAAATACGGAATTGAGGATACATGACGTACACATAGGGTGATAGAATAGGACCAGAACTTCTGTATTATACCACCCAAGTTACCGTAAAAACTTAGGTTTTGGAAATATGGGTGATTAAATTAGTCGCTATGCGATGTGCGGACAACGATTTGTCGAAGTTTGACACGAAATATAAAAAAATACGGTGTTGTGCCAACATGACGTACACATAGGATGATAGAATAGGTCCAGAACTTTAGTACTATACTACCCAAGTTACCTTAAAAACTTAGGTTTTGGAAATATGGCTGATTAAAGTAGTCGCATTGAGATGTGCGGACAGAGATTTGTCGAAGTTTGACACGAAATATAAAAAAAATACGGAGGTGTGCCAACATGACGTACACATAGGATGATAGAATAGGTCCAGAACTTTAGTACTATACCACCCAAGTTACCGTAAAAACTTAGGTTTTGGAAATATGGCTTATTAAAATAGTCGCTTTGGATGTGTGGACAGTGATCCACCTAAGTTTGACATAAAATATAAAATAAATACGGCGGTGTGTCAGCATGACGTACACGTAGGGTGATAGAATAGGACCAGAACTTCTGTATTATACCACCCAAGTTACCGTAAAAACGTAGGTTTTGGAAATATGGCTGATTAAAGTAGTCGCATTGAGATGTGCGGACAGAGATTTGTCGAAGTTTGACACGAAATATAAAAAAAAATACGAAGGTGTGCCAACATGACGTACACATAGGATAATAGAATAGGTCCAGAATCTTAGTACTATACCACCCAAGTTACCGTAAAAACTTAGGTTTTGGAAATATGGGTGATTAAAGTAGTCGCATTGAGATGTGCGGACAGCGATTTGTCTAAGTTTGACATGAAATATAAAAATAAATACGGAATTGAGGATACATGACGTACACATAGGGTGATAGAATACGACCAGAACTTCTGTATTATACCACCCAAGTTACCGTAAAAACTTAGGTTTTGGAAATATGGGTGATTAAATTAGTCGCTATGCGATGTGCGGACAACGATTTGTCGAAGTTTGACACGAAATATAAAAAAATACGGAGGTGTGCCAACATGACGTACACATAGGATGATAGAATAGGTCCAGAACTTTAGTACTATACTACCCAAGTTACCGTAAAAACTTAGGTTTTGGAAATATGGGTGATTAAATTAGTCGCTATGCGATGTGCGGACAACGATTTGTCTAAGTTTGATATGATATATAAAAATAAATACGGAGGTGTGCCAACATTACGTACACGTAGGGTGATAGAATAGGACCAGAACTTCTGTATTTTACCACCCAAGTTACCGTAAAAACTTAGGTTTTGGAAATATGGGTGATTAAATTAGTCGCTATGCGATGTGCGGACAACGATTTGTCTAAGTATGACATGAAGTATAATAATAAATACGGAGGTGTGCCAACATTACGTACACGTAGGGTGATAGAATAGGACCAGAACTTCTGTATTATACCACCCAAGTTACCGTAAAAACTTAGGTTTTGGAAATATGGCTGATTAAAGTAGTCGCATTGAGATGTGCGGACAGAGATTTGTCGAAGTTTGACACGAAATATAAAAAAAATACGGAGGTGTGCCAACATGACGTACACATAGGATGATAGAATAGGTCCAGAACTTTAGTACTATACCACCCAAGTTACCTTAAAAACTTAGGTTTTGGAAATACGGGTGATTAAAATAGTCGCTTTGGATGTGTGGA
Source organism: Flexamia atlantica (assembly GCA_035578135.1). Taxonomy (NCBI): domain Eukaryota; kingdom Metazoa; phylum Arthropoda; class Insecta; order Hemiptera; family Cicadellidae; genus Flexamia; species Flexamia atlantica. The sequence goes on from JAQJVK010000259.1 coordinate 93,008, forward strand.
CAGCGATCCACCTAAGTTTGACATAAAATATAAAATAAATACGGCAGTGTGTCAGCATGACGTACACGTAGGATGAAAGAATAGGACCAGAACTTTAGTACTATACCACCCAAGTTACCTTAAAAACTTAGGTTTTGGAAATATGGATGATTAAATTAGTCGCTATGCGATGTGCGGACAACGATTTGTCTAAGTATGACATGTAATATAGAAATAAATACGGAAGTGTGCCAACATTACGGTCACATAGGGTGATAGAATAGGACCAGAAAGTCTGTATTATACCACCCAAGTTACCGTAAAAACTTAGGTTTTGGAAATATGGCTGATTAAAGTAGTCGCATTGAGATGTGCGGACAGCGATTTGTCTAAGTTTGACATTAAATATAAAAATAAATACGGAATTGTGGATACATGACGTACACATAGGCTGATAGAATAGGACCAGAACTTCTGTATTATACCACCCAAGTTACCGTAAAAACTTAGGTTTTGGAAATATGGGTGATTAAATTAGTCGCTATGCGATGTGCGGACAACGATTTGTCGAAGTTTGACACGAAATATAAAAAAAATACGGAGGTGTGCCAACATGACGTACACATAGGATGATAGAATAGGTCCAGAACTTTAGTACTATACCACCCAAGTTACCGTAAAAACTTAGGTTTTAGAAATATGGGTGATTAAATTAGTCGCTATGCGATGTGCGGACAACGATTTGTCTAAGTTTGACATGAAATATAAAAATAAATACGGAGGTGTGCCAACATTACGTACACGTAGGGTGATAGAATAGGACCAGAACTTCTGTATTATACCACCCAAGTTACCGTAAAAACTTAGGTTTTGGAAATATGGCTGATTAAAGTAGTCGCATTGAGATGTGCGGACAGAGATTTGTCGAAGTTTGACATTAAATATAAAAATAAATACGGAATTGTGGATACATGACGTACACATAGGCTGATAGAATAGGACCAGAACTTCTGTATTATACCACCCAAGTTACCGTAAAAACTTAGGTTTTGGAAATATTGGTGATTAAATTAGTCGCTATGCGATGTGCGGACAACGATTTGTCGAAGTTTGACACGAAATATAAAAAAAATACGGAGGTGTGCCAACATGACGTACACATAGGATGATAGAATAGGTCCAGAACTTTAGTACTATACCACCCAAGTTACCGTAAAAACTTAGGTTTTGGAAATATGGCTGATTAAAGTAGTCGCATTGAGATGTGCGGACAGAGATTTGTCGAAGTTTGACACGAAATATAAAAAAAATACGGAGGTGTGCCAACATGACGTACAGATAGGATGATAGAATAGGTCCAGAACCTTAGTACTATACCACCCAAGTTACCGTAAAAACTTAGGTTTTGGAAATTTGGCTGATTAAAATAGTCGCTTTGGATGTGTGGACAGTGATCCACCTAAGTTTGACATAAAATATAAAATAAATACGGCGGTGTGTCAGCATGACGTACACGTAGGGTGATGAAATAGGACCAGAACCTATGTATTATACCACCCAAGTTACCGTAAAACCTTAGGTTTTGGAAATATGGCTGATTAAATTAGTCGCTATGCGATGTGCGGACAACGATTTGTCTAAGTATGACATGAAATATAGTAATAAATACGGAGGTGTGCCAACATTACGTACACGTAGGGTGATAGAATAGGACCAGAACTTCTGTATTATACCACCCAAGTTACCGTAAAAACGTAGGTTTTGGAAATATGGCTGATTAAAGTAGTCGCATTGAGATGTGTGGACAGAGATTTGTCGAAGTTTGACACGAAATATAAAAAAAATACGGAGGTGTGCCAACATGACGTACACATAGGATAATAGAATAGGTCCAGAACCTTAGTACTATACCACCCAAGTTACCGTAAAAACTTAGGTTTTGGAAATATGGGTGATTAAAGTAGTCGCATTGAGATGTGCGGACAGCGATTTGTCTAAGTTTGACATGAAATATAAAAATAAATACGGAGGTGTGCCAACATTACGTACACGTAGGGTGATAGAATAGGACCAGAACTTCTGTATTTTACCACCCAAGTTACCGTAAAAACTTAGGTTTTGGAAATATGGGTGATTAAATTAGTCGCTATGCGATGTGCGGACAACGATTTTTCTAAGTATGACATGAAGTATAATAATAAATACGGAGGTGTGCCAACATTACGTACAAGTAGGGTGATAGAATAGGAACAGAACTTCTGTATTATACCACCCAAGTTACCGTAAAAACTTAGGTTTTGGAAATATGGCTGATTAAAGTAGTCGCATTGAGATGTGCGGACAGAGATTTGTCGAAGTTTGACACGAAATATAAAAAAAATACGGAGGTGTGCCAACATGACGTACACATAGGATGATAGAATAGGTCCAGAACTTTAGTACTATACCACCCAAGTTACCTTAAAAACTTAGGTTTTGGAAATATGGATGATTAAATTAGTCGCTATGCGATGTGCGGACAACGATTTGTCTAAGTATGACATGTAATATAGAAATAAATACGGAAGTGTGCCAACATTACGGTCACATAGGGTGATAGAATAGGACCAGAAAGTCTGTATTATACCACCCAAGTTACCGTAAAAACTTAGGTTTTGGAAATATGGCTGATTAAAGTAGTCGCATTGAGATGTGCGGACAGCGATTTGTCTAAGTTTGACATTAAATATAAAAATAAATACGGAATTGTGGATACATGACGTACACATAGGCTGATAGAATAGGACCAGAACTTCTGTATTATACCACCCAAGTTACCGTAAAAACTTAGGTTTTGGAAATATGGGTGATTAAATTAGTCGCTATGCGATGTGCGGACAACGATTTGTCGAAGTTTGACACGAAATATAAAAAAAATACGGAGGTGTGCCAACATGACGTACACATAGGATGATAGAATAGGTCCAGAACTTTAGTACTATACCACCCAAGTTACCGTAAAAACTTAGGTTTTGGAAATATGGGTGATTAAATTAGTCGCTATGCGATGTGCGGACAACGATTTGTCGAAGTTTGACACGATATATAAAAAAATACGGAGGTGTGCCAACATGACGTACACAAGGATGATAGAATAGGTCCAGAACTTTAGTACTATACCACCCAAGTTACCGTAAAAACTTAGGTTTTGGAAATATGGCTGATTAAAGTAGTCGCATTGAGATGTGCGGACAGAGATTTGTCGAAGTTTGACACGAAATATAAAAAAAATACGGAGGTGTGCCAACATGACGTACACATAGGGTGATAGAATAGGTCCAGAACTTTAGTACTATACCACCCAAGTTACCGTAAAAACTTAGGTTTTGGAAATATGGCTGATTAAAATAGTCGCTTTGGATGTGTGGACAGTGATCCACCTAAGTTTGACATAAAATATAAAATAAATACGGCGGTGTGTCAGCATGACGTACACGTAGGGTGATGAAATAGGACCAGAACTTCTGTATTATACCACCCAAGTTACCGTAAAAACTTAGGTTTTGGAAATATGGGTGATTAAATTAGTCGCTATGCGATGTGCGGACAACGATTTGTCTAAGTATGACATGAAATATAATAATAAATACGGAGGTGTGCCAACATTACGTACACGTAGGGTGATAGAATAGGACCAGAACTTCTGTATTATACCACCCAAGTTACCGTAAAAACGTAGGTTTTGGAAATATGGCTGATTAAAGTAGTCGCATTGAGATGTGCGGACAGAGATTTGTCGAAGTTTGACACGAAATACAAAAAAAAATACGGAGGTGTGCCAACATGACGTACACATAGGATAATAGAATAGGTCCAGAACCTTAGTACTATACCACCCAAGTTACCGTAAAAACTTAGGTTTTGGAAATATGGGTGATTAAAGTAGTCGCATTGAGATGTGCGGACAGCGATTTGTCTAAGTTTGACATGAAATATAAAAATAAATACGGAGGCGTGCCAACATTACGTACACGTAGGGTGATAGAATAGGACCAGAACTTCTGTATTATACCACCCAAGTTACCGTAAAAACTTAGGTTTTGGAAATATGGGTGATTAAATTAGTCGCTATGCGATGTGCGGACAACGATTTGTCGAAGTTTGACACGAAATATAAAAAAATACGGAGGTGTGCCAACATGACGTACACATAGGATGATAGAATAGGTCCAGAACTTTAGTACTATACTACCCAAGTTACCGTAAAAACTTAGGTTTTGGAAATATGGGTGATTAAATTAGTCGCTATGCGATGTGCGGACAACGATTTGTCTAAGTTTGACATGAAATATAAAAATAAATACGGAATTGAGGATACATGACGTACACGTAGGGTGATAGAATAGGACCAGAACTTCTGTATTATACCACCCAAGTTACCGTAAAAACTTAGGTTTTGGAAATATGGCTGATTAAAGTAGTCGCATTGAGATGTGCGGACAGAGATTTGTCGAAGTTTGACACGAAATATAAAAAAAATACGGAGGTGTGCCAACATGACGTACACATAGGATGATAGAATAGGTCCAGAACTTTAGTACTATACCACCCAAGTTACCTTAAAAACTTAGGTTTTGGAAATACGGGTGATTAAAATAGTCGCTTTGGATGTGTGGACAGCGATCCACCTAAGTTTGACATAAAATATAAAAAAAATACGGCAGTGTGTCAGCATGACGTACACGTAGGATGAAAGAATAGGACCAGAACTTTAGTACTATACCACCCAAGTTACCTTAAAAACTTAGGTTTTGGAAATATGGGTGATTAAATTAGTCGCTATGCGATGTGCGGACAGCGATTTGTCTAAGTTTGACATTAAATATAAAAATAAATACGGAATTGTGGATACATGACGTACACATAGGCTGATAGAATAGGACCAGAACTTCTGTATTATACCACCCAAGTTACCGTAAAAACTTAGGTTTTGGAAATATGGGTGATTAAATTAGTCGCTATGCGATGTGCGGACAACGATTTGTCGAAGTTTGACACGAAATATAAAAAAAATACGGAGGTGTGCCAACATGACGTACACATAGGATGATAGAATAGGTCCAGAACTTTAGTACTATACCACCCAAGTTACCGTAAAAACGTAGGTTTTGGAAATATGGCTGATTAAAGTAGTCGCATTGAGATGTGCGGACAGAGATTTGTCGAAGTTTGTCACGAAATATAAAAAAAAATACGAAGGTGTGCCAACATGACGTACACATAGGATAATAGAATAGGTCCAGAACCTTAGTACTATACCACCCAAGTTACCGTAAAAACTTAGGTTTTGGAAATATGGGTGATTAAAGTAGTCGCATTGAGATGTGCGGACAGCGATTTGTCTAAGTTTGACATGAAATATAAAAATAAATACGGAATTGAGGATACATGACGTACACATAGGGTGATAGAATACGACCAGAACTTCTGTATTATACCACCCAAGTTACCGTAAAAACTTAGGTTTTGGAAATATGGGTGATTAAATTAGTCGCTATGCGATGTGCGGACAACGATTTGTCGAAGTTTGACACGAAATATAAAAAAATACGGAGGTGTGCCAACATGACGTACACATAGGATGATAGAATAGGTCCAGAACTTTAGTACTATACTACCCAAGTTACCGTAAAAACTTAGGTTTTGGAAATATGGGTGATTAAATTAGTCGCTATGCGATGTGCGGACAACGATTTGTCTAAGTTTGATATGAAATATAAAAATAAATACGGAGGTGTGCCAACATTACGTACACGTAGGGTGATAGAATAGGACCAGAACTTCTGTATTTTACCACCCAAGTTACCGTAAAAACTTAGGTTTTGGAAATATGGGTGATTAAATTAGTCGCTATGCGATGTGCGGACAACGATTTGTCTAAGTATGACATGAAGTATAATAATAAATACGGAGGTGTGCCAACATTACGTACACGTAGGGTGATAGAATAGGACCAGAACTTCTGTATTATACCACCCAAGTTACCGTAAAAACTTAGGTTTTGGAAATATGGCTGATTAAAGTAGTCGCATTGAGATGTGCGGACAGAGATTTGTCGAAGTTTGACACGAAATATAAAAAAAAATACGGAGGTGTGCCAACATGACGTACACATAGGATGATAGAATAGGTCCAGAACTTTAGTACTATACCACCCAAGTTACCTTAAAAACTTAGGTTTTGGAAATACGGGTGATTAAAATAGTCGCTTTGGATGTGTGGACAGCGATCCACCTAAGTTTGACATAAAATATAAAATAAATACGTTAGTGTGTCAGCATGACGTACACGTAGGATGAAAGAATAGGACCAGAACTTTAGTACTATACCACCCAAGTTACCTTAAAAACTTAGGTTTTGGAAATATGGATGATTAAATTAGACGCTATGCGATGTGCGGACAACGATTTGTCTAAGTATGACATGTAATATAGAAATAAATACGGAAGTGTGCCAACATTACGGTCACATAGGGTGATAGAATAGGACCAGAAAGTCTGTATTATACCACCCAAGTTACCGTAAAAACTTAGGTTTTGGAAATATGGCTGATTAAAGTAGTCGCATTGAGATGTGCGGACAGCGATTTGTCTAAGTTTGACATTAAATATAAAAATAAATACGGAATTGTGGATACATGACGTACACATAGGCTGATAGAATAGGACCAGAACTTCTGTATTATACCACCCAAGTTACCGTAAAAACTTAGGTTTTGGAAATATGGGTGATTAAATTAGTCGCTATGCGATGTGCGGACAACGATTTGTCGAAGTTTGACACGAAATATAAAAAAAATACGGAGGTGTGCCAACATGACGTACACATAGGATGATAGAATAGGTCCAGAACTTTAGTACTATACCACCCAAGTTACCGTAAAAACTTAGGTTTTAGAAATATGGGTGATTAAATTAGTCGCTATGCGATGTGCGGACAACGATTTGTCTAAGTTTGACATGAAATATAAAAATAAATACGGAGGTGTGCCAACATTACGTACACGTAGGGTGATAGAATAGGACCAGAACTTCTGTATTATACCACCCAAGTTACCGTAAAAACTTAGGTTTTGGAAATATGGCTGATTAAAGTAGTCGCATTGAGATGTGCGGACAGAGATTTGTCGAAGTTTGACATTAAATATAAAAATAAATACGGAATTGTGGATACATGACGTACACATAGGCTGATAGAATAGGACCAGAACTTCTGTATTATACCACCCAAGTTACCGTAAAAACTTAGGTTTTGGAAATATTGGTGATTAAATTAGTCGCTATGCGATGTGCGGACAACGATTTGTCGAAGTTTGACACGAAATATAAAAAAAATACGGAGGTGTGCCAACATGACGTACACATAGGATGATAGAATAGGTCCAGAACTTTAGTACTATACCACCCAAGTTACCGTAAAAACTTAGGTTTTGGAAATATGGCTGATTAAAGTAGTCGCATTGAGATGTGCGGACAGAGATTTGTCGAAGTTTGACACGAAATATAAAAAAAATACGGAGGTGTGCCAACATGACGTACACATAGGATGATAGAATAGGTCCAGAACCTTAGTACTATACCACCCAAGTTACCGTAAAAACTTAGGTTTTGGAAATTTGGCTGATTAAAATAGTCGCTTTGGATGTGTGGACAGTGATCCACCTAAGTTTGACATAAAATATAAAATAAATACGGCGGTGTGTCAGCATGACGTACACGTAGGGTGATGAAATAGGACCAGAACCTATGTATTATACCACCCAAGTTACCGTAAAAACTTAGGTTTTGGAAATATGGCTGATTAAATTAGTCGCTATGCGATGTGCGGACAACGATTTGTCTAAGTATGACATGAAATATAGTAATAAATACGGAGGTGTGCCAACATTACGTACACGTAGGGTGATAGAATAGGACCAGAACTTCTGTATTATACCACCCAAGTTACCGTAAAAACGTAGGTTTTGGAAATATGGCTGATTAAAGTAGTCGCATTGAGATGTGCGGACAGAGATTTGTCGAAGTTTGACACGAAATATAAAAAAAAAAATACGGAGGTGTGCCAACATGACGTACACATAGGATAATAGAATAGGTCCAGAACCTTAGTACTATACCACCCAAGTTACCGTAAAAACTTAGGTTTTGGAAATATGGGTGATTAAAGTAGTCGCATTGAGATGTGCGGACAGCGATTTGTCTAAGTTTGACATGAAATATAAAAATAAATACGGAGGTGTGCCAACATTACGTACACGTAGGGTGATAGAATAGGACCAGAAAGTCTGTATTATACCACCCAAGTTACCGTAAAAACTTAGGTTTTGGAAATATGGCTGATTAAAGTAGTCGCATTGAGATGTGCGGACAGCGATTTGTCTAAGTTTGACATTAAATATAAAAATAAATACGGAATTGTGGATACATGACGTACACATAGGCTGATAGAATAGGACCAGAACTTCTGTATTATACCACCCAAGTTACCGTAAAAACTTAGGTTTTGGAAATATGGGTGATTAAATTAGTCGCTATGCGATGTGCGGACAACGATTTGTCGAAGTTTGACACGAAATATAAAAAAAATACGGAGGTGTGCCAACATGACGTACACATAGGATGATAGAATAGGTCCAGAACTTTAGTACTATACCACCCAAGTTACCGTAAAAACTTAGGTTTTAGAAATATGGGTGATTAAATTAGTCGCTATGCGATGTGCGGACAACGATTTGTCTAAGTTTGACATGAAATATAAAAATAAATACGGAGGTGTGCCAACATTACGTACACGTAGGGTGATAGAATAGGACCAGAACTTCTGTATTTTACCACCCAAGTTACCGTAAAAACTTAGGTTTTGGAAATATGGGTGATTAAATTAGTCGCTATGCGATGTGCGGACAACGATTTGTCTAAGTATGACATGAAGTATAATAATAAATACGGAGGTGTGCCAACATTACGTACACGTAGGGTGATAGAATAGGACCAGAACTTCTGTATTATACCACCCAAGTTACCGTAAAAACTTAGGTTTTGGAAATATGGCTGATTAAAGTAGTCGCATTGAGATGTGCGGACAGAGATTTGTCGAAGTTTGACACGAAATATAAAAAAAAATACGGAGGTGTGCCAACATGACGTACACATAGGATGATAGAATAGGTCCAGAACTTTAGTACTATACCACCCAAGTTACCTTAAAAACTTAGGTTTTGGAAATACGGGTGATTAAAATAGTCGCTTTGGATGTGTGGACAGCGATCCACCTAAGTTTGACATAAAATATAAAATAAATACGTTAGTGTGTCAGCATGACGTACACGTAGGATGAAAGAATAGGACCAGAACTTTAGTACTATACCACCCAAGTTACCTTAAAAACTTAGGTTTTGGAAATATGGATGATTAAATTAGACGCTATGCGATGTGCGGACAACGATTTGTCTAAGTATGACATGTAATATAGAAATAAATACGGAAGTGTGCCAACATTACGGTCACATAGGGTGATAGAATAGGACCAGAAAGTCTGTATTATACCACCCAAGTTACCGTAAAAACTTAGGTTTTGGAAATATGGCTGATTAAAGTAGTCGCATTGAGATGTGCGGACAGCGATTTGTCTAAGTTTGACATTAAATATAAAAATAAATACGGAATTGTGGATACATGACGTACACATAGGCTGATAGAATAGGACCAGAACTTCTGTATTATACCACCCAAGTTACCGTAAAAACTTAGGTTTTGGAAATATGGGTGATTAAATTAGTCGCTATGCGATGTGCGGACAACGATTTGTCGAAGTTTGACACGAAATATAAAAAAAATACGGAGGTGTGCCAACATGACGTACACATAGGATGATAGAATAGGTCCAGAACTTTAGTACTATACCACCCAAGTTACCGTAAAAACTTAGGTTTTAGAAATATGGGTGATTAAATTAGTCGCTATGCGATGTGCGGACAACGATTTGTCTAAGTTTGACATGAAATATAAAAATAAATACGGAGGTGTGCCAACATTACGTACACGTAGGGTGATAGAATAGGACCAGAACTTCTGTATTATACCACCCAAGTTACCGTAAAAACTTAGGTTTTGGAAATATGGCTGATTAAAGTAGTCGCATTGAGATGTGCGGACAGAGATTTGTCGAAGTTTGACATTAAATATAAAAATAAATACGGAATTGTGGATACATGACGTACACATAGGCTGATAGAATAGGACCAGAACTTCTGTATTATACCACCCAAGTTACCGTAAAAACTTAGGTTTTGGAAATATTGGTGATTAAATTAGTCGCTATGCGATGTGCGGACAACGATTTGTCGAAGTTTGACACGAAATATAAAAAAAATACGGAGGTGTGCCAACATGACGTACACATAGGATGATAGAATAGGTCCAGAACTTTAGTACTATACCACCCAAGTTACCGTAAAAACTTAGGTTTTGGAAATATGGCTGATTAAAGTAGTCGCATTGAGATGTGCGGACAGAGATTTGTCGAAGTTTGACACGAAATATAAAAAAAATACGGAGGTGTGCCAACATGACGTACACATAGGATGATAGAATAGGTCCAGAACCTTAGTACTATACCACCCAAGTTACCGTAAAAACTTAGGTTTTGGAAATTTGGCTGATTAAAATAGTCGCTTTGGATGTGTGGACAGTGATCCACCTAAGTTTGACATAAAATATAAAATAAATACGGCGGTGTGTCAGCATGACGTACACGTAGGGTGATGAAATAGGACCAGAACCTATGTATTATACCACCCAAGTTACCGTAAAAACTTAGGTTTTGGAAATATGGCTGATTAAATTAGTCGCTATGCGATGTGCGGACAACGATTTGTCTAAGTATGACATGAAATATAGTAATAAATACGGAGGTGTGCCAACATTACGTACACGTAGGGTGATAGAATAGGACCAGAACTTCTGTATTATACCACCCAAGTTACCGTAAAAACGTAGGTTTTGGAAATATGGCTGATTAAAGTAGTCGCATTGAGATGTGCGGACAGAGATTTGTCGAAGTTTGACACGAAATATAAAAAAAAAAATACGGAGGTGTGCCAACATGACGTACACATAGGATAATAGAATAGGTCCAGAACCTTAGTACTATACCACCCAAGTTACCGTAAAAACTTAGGTTTTGGAAATATGGGTGATTAAAGTAGTCGCATTGAGATGTGCGGACAGCGATTTGTCTAAGTTTGACATGAAATATAAAAATAAATACGGAGGTGTGCCAACATTACGTACACGTAGGGTGATAGAATAGGACCAGAAAGTCTGTATTATACCACCCAAGTTACCGTAAAAACTTAGGTTTTGGAAATATGGCTGATTAAAGTAGTCGCATTGAGATGTGCGGACAGCGATTTGTCTAAGTTTGACATTAAATATAAAAATAAATACGGAATTGTGGATACATGACGTACACATAGGCTGATAGAATAGGACCAGAACTTCTGTATTATACCACCCAAGTTACCGTAAAAACTTAGGTTTTGGAAATATGGGTGATTAAATTAGTCGCTATGCGATGTGCGGACAACGATTTGTCGAAGTTTGACACGAAATATAAAAAAAATACGGAGGTGTGCCAACATGACGTACACATAGGATGATAGAATAGGTCCAGAACTTTAGTACTATACCACCCAAGTTACCGTAAAAACTTAGGTTTTAGAAATATGGGTGATTAAATTAGTCGCTATGCGATGTGCGGACAACGATTTGTCTAAGTTTGACATGAAATATAAAAATAAATACGGAGGTGTGCCAACATTACGTACACGTAGGGTGATAGAATAGGACCAGAACTTCTGTATTATACCACCCAAGTTACCGTAAAAACTTAGGTTTTGGAAATATGGCTGATTAAAGTAGTCGCATTGAGATGTGCGGACAGAGATTTGTCGAAGTTTGACATTAAATATAAAAATAAATACGGAATTGTGGATACATGACGTACACATAGGCTGATAGAATAGGACCAGAACTTCTGTATTATACCACCCAAGTTACCGTAAAAACTTAGGTTTTGGAAATATTGGTGATTAAATTAGTCGCTATGCGATGTGCGGACAACGATTTGTCGAAGTTTGACACGAAATATAAAAAAAATACGGAGGTGTGCCAACATGACGTACACATAGGATGATAGAATAGGTCCAGAACTTTAGTACTATACCACCCAAGTTACCGTAAAAACTTAGGTTTTGGAAATATGGCTGATTAAAGTAGTCGCATTGAGATGTGCGGACAGAGATTTGTCGAAGTTTGACACGAAATATAAAAAAAATACGGAGGTGTGCCAACATGACGTACACATAGGATGATAGAATAGGTCCAGAACCTTAGTACTATACCACCCAAGTTACCGTAAAAACTTAGGTTTTGGAAATTTGGCTGATTAAAATAGTCGCTTTGGATGTGTGGACAGTGATCCACCTAAGTTTGACATAAAATATAAAATAAATACGGCGGTGTGTCAGCATGACGTACACGTAGGGTGATGAAATAGGACCAGAACCTATGTATTATACCACCCAAGTTACCGTAAAAACTTAGGTTTTGGAAATATGGCTGATTAAATTAGTCGCTATGCGATGTGCGGACAACGATTTGTCTAAGTATGACATGAAATATAGTAATAAATACGGAGGTGTGCCAACATTACGTACACGTAGGGTGATAGAATAGGACCAGAACTTCTGTATTATACCACCCAAGTTACCGTAAAAACGTAGGTTTTGGAAATATGGCTGATTAAAGTAGTCGCATTGAGATGTGCGGACAGAGATTTGTCGAAGTTTGACACGAAATATAAAAAAAAAATACGGAGGTGTGCCAACATGACGTACACATAGGATAATAGAATAGGTCCAGAACCTTAGTACTATACCACCCAAGTTACCGTAAAAACTTAGGTTTTGGAAATATGGGTGATTAAAGTAGTCGCATTGAGATGTGCGGACAGCGATTTGTCTAAGTTTGACATGAAATATAAAAATAAATACGGAGGTGTGCCAACATTACGTACACGTAGGGTGATAGAATAGGACCAGAACTTCTGTATTTTACCACCCAAGTTACCGTAAAAACTTAGGTTATGGAAATATGGGTGATTAAATTAGTCGCTATGCGATGTGCGGACAACGATTTTTCTAAGTATGACATGAAGTTTAATAATAAATACGGAGGTGTGCCAACATTACGTACACGTAGGGTGATAGAATAGGAACAGAACTTCTGTATTATACCACCCAAGTTACCGTAAAAACTTAGGTTTTGGAAATATGGCTGATTAAAGTAGTCGCATTGAGATGTGCGGACAGAGATTTGTCGAAGTTTGACACGAAATATAAAAAAAATACGGAGGTGTGCCAACATGACGTACACATAGGATGATAAAATAGGTCCAGAACTTTAGTACTATACCACCCAAGTTACCTTAAAAACTTAGGTTTTGGAAATACGGGTGATTAAAATAGTCGCTTTGGATGTGTGGACAGCGATCCACCTAAGTTTGACATAAAATATAAAATAAATACGGCAGTGTGTCAGCATGACGTACACGTAGGATGAAAGAATAGGACCAGAACTTTAGTACTATACCACCCAAGTTACCTTAAAAACTTAGGTTTTGGAAATATGGATGATTAAATTAGTCGCTATGCGATATGCGGACAACGATTTGTCTAAGTATGACATGTAATATAGAAATAAATACGGAAGTGTGCCAACATTACGGTCACATAGGGTGATAGAATAGGACCAGAAAGTCTGTATTATACCACCCAAGTTACCGTAAAAACTTAGGTTTTGGAAATATGGCTGATTAAAGTAGTCGCATTGAGATGTGCGGACAGCGATTTGTCTAAGTTTGACATTAAATATAAAAATAAATACGGAATTGTGGATACATGACGTACACATAGGCTGATAGAATAGGACCAGAACTTCTGTATTATACCACCCAAGTTACCGTAAAAACTTAGGTTTTGGGAATATGGGTGATTAAATTAGTCGCTATGCGATGTGCGGACAACGATTTGTCGAAGTTTGACACGAAATATAAAAAAAATACGGAGGTGTGCCAACATGACGTACACATAGGATGATAGAATAGGTCCAGAACTTTAGTACTATACCACCCAAGTTACCGTAAAAACTTAGGTTTTGGAAATATGGGTGATTAAATTAGTCGCTATGCGATGTGCGGACAACGATATGTCTAAGTTTGACATGAAATATAAAAAAAAATACGGAGGTGTGCCAACATTACGTACACGTAGGGTGATAGAATAGGACCAGAACTTCTGTATTATACCACCCAAGTTACCGTAAAAACTTAGGTTTTGGAAATATGGCTGATTAAAGTAGTCGCATTGAGATGTGCGGACAGAGATTTGTCGAAGTTTGACATTAAATATAAAAATAAATACGGAATTGTGGATACATGACGTACACATAGGCTGATAGAATAGGACCAGAACTTCTGTATTATACCACCCAAGTTACCGTTAAAACTTAGGTTTTGGAAATATGGGTGATTAAATTAGTCGCTATGCGATGTGCGGACAACGATTTGTCGAAGTTTGACACGATATATAAAAAAATACGGAGGTGTGCCAACATGACGTACACAAGGATGATAGAATAGGTCCAGAACTTTAGTACTATACCACCCAAGTTACCGTAAAAACTTAGGTTTTGGAAATATGGCTGATTAAAGTAGTCGCATTGAGATGTGCGGACAGAGATTTGTCGAAGTTTGACACGAAATATAAAAAAAATACGGAGGTGTGCCAACATGACGTACACATAGGATGATAGAATAGGTCCAGAACTTTAGTACTATACCACCCAAGTTACCGTAAAAACTTAGGTTTTGGAAATATGGCTGATTAAAATAGTCGCTTTGGATGTGTAGACAGTGATCCACCTAAGTTTGACATAAAATATAAAATAAATACGGCGGTGTGTCAGCATGACGTACACGTAGGGTGATGAAATAGGACCAGAACTTCTGTATTATACCACCCAAGTTACCGTAAAAACTTAGGTTTTGGAAATATGGGTGATTAAATTAGTCGCTATGCGATGTGCGGACAACGATTTGTCTAAGTATGACATGATATATAATAATAAATACGGAGGTGTGCCAACATTACGTACACGTAGGGTGATAGAATAGGACCAGAACTTCTGTATTATACCACCCAAGTTACCGTAAAAACGTAGGTTTTGGAAATATGGCTGATTAAAGTAGTCGCATTGAGATGTGCGGACAGAGATTTGTCGAAGTTTGACACGAAATATAAAAAAAAATACGGAGGTGTGCCAACATGACGTACACATAGGATAATAGAATAGGTCCAGAACCTTAGTACTATACCACCCAAGTTACCGTAAAACTTAGGTTTTGGAAATATGGGTGATTAAAGTAGTCGCATTGAGATGTGCGGACAGCGATTTGTCTAAGTTTGACATGAAATATAAAAATAAATACGGAGGCGTGCCAACATTACGTACACGTAGGGTGATAGAATAGGACCAGAACTTCTGTATTATACCACCCAAGTTACCGTAAAAACTTAGGTTTTGGAAATATGGCTGATTAAAGTAGTCGCATTGAGATGTGCGGACAGAGATTTGTCGAAGTTTGACACGAAATATAAAAAAAATACGGAGGTGTGCCAACATGACGTACACATAGGATGATAGAATAGGTCCAGAACTTTAGTACTATACCACCTAAGTTACCTTAAAAACTTAGGTTTTGGAAATACGGGTGATTAAAATAGTCGCTTTGGATGTGTGGACAGCGATCCACCTAAGTTTGACATAAAATATAAAATAAATACGGCAGTGTGTCAGCATGACGTACACGTAGGATGAAAGAATAGGACCAGAACTTTAGTACTATACCACCCAAGTTACCTTAAAAACTTAGGTTTTGGAAATATGGGTGATTAAATTAGTCGCTATGCGATGTGCGGACAGCGATTTGTCTAAGTTTGACATGAAATATAAAAATAAATACGGAATTGTGGATACATGACGTACACATAGGCTGATAGAATAGGACCAGAACTTCTGTATTATACCACCCAAGTTACCGTAAAAACTTAGGTTTTGGAAATATGGGTGATTAAATTAGTCGCTATGCGATGTGCGGACAACGATTTGTCGAAGTTTGACACGAAATATAAAAAAAATACGGAGGTGTGCCAACATGACGTACACATAGGATGATAGAATAGGTCCAGAACTTTAGTACTATACCACCCAAGTTACCGTAAAAACTTAGGTTTTGGAAATATGGGTGATTAAATTAGTCGCTATGCGATGTGCGGACAACGATTTGTCTAAGTTTGACATGAAATATAAAAATAAATACGGAGGTGTGCCAACATTACGTACACGTAGGGTGATAGAATAGGACCAGAACTTCTGTATTATACCACCCAAGTTACCGTAAAAACTTAGGTTTTGGAAATATGGCTGATTAAAGTAGTCGCATTGAGATGTGCGGACAGAGATTTGTCGAAGTTTGACATTAAATATAAAAATAAATACGGAATTGTGGATACATGACGTACACATAGGCTGATAGAATAGGACCAGAACTTCTGTATTATACCACCCAAGTTACCGTAAAAACTTAGGTTTTGGAAATATGGGTGATTAAATTAGTCGCTATGCGATGTGCGGACAACGATTTGTCGAAGTTTGACAGGAAATATAAAAAAAATACGGAGGTGTGCCAACATGACGTACACATAGGATGATAGAATAGGTCCAGAACTTTAGTACTAAACCACCCAAGTTACCTTAAAAACTTAGGTTTTGGAAATACGGGTGATTAAAATAGTCGCTTTGGATGTGTGGACAGCGATCCACCTAAGTTTGACATAAAATATAAAATAAATACGGCAGTGTGTCAGCATGACGTACACGTTGATGAAAGAATAGGACCAGAACTTTAGTACTATACCACCCAAGTTACCTTAAAAACTTGGGTTTTGGAAATATGGATGATTAAATTAGTCGCTATGCGATGTGCGGACAACGATTTGTCTAAGTATGACATGTAATATAGAAATAAATACGGAAGTGTGCCAACATTACGGTCACATAGGGTGATAGAATAGGACCAGAAAGTCTGTATTATACCACACAAGTTACCGTAAAAACTTAGGTTTTGGAAATATGGCTGATTAAAGTAGTCGCATTGAGATGTGCGGACAGCGATTTGTCTAAGTTTGACATTAAATATAAAAATAAATACGGAATTGTGGATACATGACGTACACAAAGGCTGATAGAATAGGACCAGAACTTCTGTATTATACCACCCAAGTTACCGTAAAAACTTAGGTTTTGGAAATATGGGTGATTAAATTAGTCGCTATGCGATGTGCGGACAACGATTTGTCGAAGTTTGACACGAAATATAAAAAAAATACGGAGGTGTGCCAACATGACGTACACATAGGATGATAGAATAGGTCCAGAACTTTAGTACTATACCACCCAAGTTACCGTAAAAACTTAGGTTTTGGAAATATGGGTGATTAAATTAGTCGCTATGCGATGTGTGGACAACGATTTGTCTAAGTTTGACATGAAATATAAAAATAAATACGGAGGTGTGCCAACATTACGTACACGTAGGGTGATAGAATAGGACCAGAACTTCTGTATTATACCACCCAAGTTACCGTAAAAACTTAGGTTTTGGAAATATGGGTGATTAAATTAGTCGCTCTGCGATGTGCGGACAACGATTTGTCTAAGTATGACATGAAATATAATAATAAATACGGAGGTGTGCCAACATTACGTACACGTAGGGTGATAGAATAGGACCAGAACTTCTGTATTATACCACCCAAGTTACCGTAAAAACTTAGGTTTTGGAAATATGACTGATTAAAGTAGTCGCATTGAGATGTGCGGACAGAGATTTGTCGAAGTTTGACACGAAATATAAAAAAATACGGAGGTGTGCCAACATGACGTACACATAGGATGATAGAATAGGTCCAGAACTTTAGTACCATACCACCCAAGTTACCTTAAAAACTTAGGTTTTGGAAATACGGGTGATTAAAATAGTCGCTTTGGATGTGTGGACAGCGATCCACCTAAGTTTGACATAAAATATAAAATAAATACGGCAGTGTGTCAGCATGACGTACACGTAGGATGAAAGAATAGGACCAGAACTTTAGTACTATACCACCCAAGTTACCTTAAAAACTTAGGTTTTGGAAATATGGGTGATTAAATTAGTCGCTATGCGATGTGCGGACAACGATTTGTCTAAGTATGACATGAAATATAATAATAAATACGGAGGTGTGCCAACATTACGTACACGTAGGGTGATAGAATAAGACCAGAACTTCTGTATTATACCACCCAAGTTACCGTAAAAACTTAGGTTTTGGAAATATGGCTGATTAAAGTAGTCGCATTGAGATGTGCGGACAGCGATTTGTCGAAGTTTGACACGAAATATAAAAAGAATACGGAGGTGTGCCAACATGACGTACACATAGGATGATAGAATAGGTCCAGAACTTTAGTACTATACAACCCAAGTTACCGTAAAAACTTAGGTTTTGGAAATATGGCTGATTAAAGTAGTCGCATTGAGATGTGCGGACAGCGATTTGTCTAAGTTTGACATGAAATATAAAAATAAATACGGAATTGTGGATACATGACGTACACATAGGGTGATAGAATAGGACCAGAACTTCTGTATTATACCACCCAAGTTACCGTAAAAACTTAGGTTTTGGAAATATAGGTGATTAAATTAGTAGCTATGCGATGTGCGGACATCGATTTGTCTAAGTTTGACATGAAATATAAAAATAAATACGGAATTGTGGATACATGACGTACACATAGGGTGATAGAATAAGACCAGAACTTCTGTATTATACCACCCAAGTTACCGTAAAAACTTAGGTTTTGGAAATATGGCTGATTAAAGTAGTCGCATTGAGATGTGCGGACAGCGATTTGTCAAAGTATGACATGAAAAATAAAATAAATACGGAAGTGTGCCAACATGACGTACACATAGGATGAAAGAATAGGACCAGAACTTTAGTACTATACCACCCAGGTTACCTTAAAAACTTAGGTTTTGGAAATATGGGTGATTAAATTAGTCGCTATGCGATGTGCGGACAACGATTTGTCTAAGTATGACATGAAATATAATAATAAATACGGAGGTGTGCCAACATTACGTACACGTAGAGTGATAAAATAGGACCAGAACCTCTGTATTATACCACCCAAGTTACCGTAAAGACTTAGGTTTTGGAAATATGGCTGATTAAAGTAGTCGCATTGAGATGTGCGGACAGAGATTTGTCGAAGTTTGACACGAAATATAAAAAAAATACGGAGGTGTGCCAACAAAACGTACACATAGGATCATAGAATAGGTCCAGAACTTTAGTACTATACCACCCAAGTTACCGTAAAAACTTAGGTTTTGGAAATATGGCTGATTAAAGTAGTCGCATTGAGATGTACGGACAGCGATTTGTCAAAGTATGACATGAAAAATAAAATAAATACGCAAGTGTGCCAACATGACGTACATATAGGATGATAGAATAGGTCCTGAAATTTAGTATCATACCACCCAAGTTACCTTAAAAACTTAGGTTTTGGAAATATGGGTGATTAAATTAGTCGCTATGCGATGTGCGGACAACGATTTGTCTAAGTTTGACATGAAATATAAAAATAAATACGGAATTGTGGATACATTACGTACACATAGGGTGATAGAATAGGACCAGGACTTCTGTATTATACCACCCAAGTTACCGTAAAAACTTGGGTTTTGGAAATATGGCTGATTAAAGTAGTCGCTTTGCGATGGGCGGACAGCGATTTGTCTAAGTTTGACATGAAATATAAAATAAATACGGAAGTGTTCCAACATGACGTACACATAGTATGATAGAATAGGTCCAGAACTTTAGTACTATACCACCCAATTTACCTTATAAACTTAGGTTTTGGAAATATGGGTGATTAAATTAGTTGCTTTGCGATGTGCGGAGAGGGATTTTTCTAAGTTTGACATGAAATATAAAATAAATACGAAAGTGTGTCAGCATGACGTACACGTAGGATGAAAGAATAGGACCAGAACTTTAGTACTATACCACCCAAGTTACCTTAAAAACTTGGGTTTTGGAAATATGGCTGATTAAATTAGTCGCTATGCGATGTGCGGACAACGATTTGTCAAAGTATGACATGAAATATAAAAATAAATACGGAATTGTGAATACATGACGTTCACATAGGGTGATAAAATAGGACCAGAAATTTAGTATTATACCACCCAAGTTACCTTAAAAACTTAGGTTTAGGAAATATGGGTGATTAAATTAGTTGCTTTGCGATGTGCGGAGAGGGATTTTTCTAAGTTTGACATGAAATATAAAATAAATACGAAAGTGTGTCAGCATGACGTACACGTAGGATGAAAGAATAGGACCAGAACTTTAGTACTATACCACCCAAGTTACCTTAAAAACTTGGGTTTTGGAAATATGGCTGATTAAATTAGTCGCTATGCGTTGTGCGGACAACGATTTGTCAAAGTATGACATGAAATATAAAAATAAATACGGAATTGTGAATACATGACGTTCACATAGGGTGATAGAATAGGACCTGAAATTTAGTATTATAACACCCAAGTTACCTTAAAAACTTAGGTTTTGGAAATATGGCTGATTAAAGTAGTCGCATTGAGATGTGCGGACAGCGATTTGTCTAAGTTTGACATGAAATATAAAAATAAATACGGAATTGTGGATACATGACGTACACATAGGCTGATAGAATAGGACCAGAACTTCTGTATTACACCACCCAAGTTACCGTAAAAACTTAGGTTTTGGAAATATGGGTGATTAATTAAATCGCTATGCGATGTGCGGACAACGATTTGTCTAAGTATGACATGAAATATAAAAAAATACGGAGGTGTGCCAACATTACGTACACGTAGGGTGATAGAATAGGACCAGAACTTCTGTATTATACCACCCAAGTTACCGTAAAAACTTAGGTTTTGGAAATATGGGTGATTAAATTAGTCGCTCTGCGATGTGCGGACAACGATTTGTCTAAGTATGACATGAAATATAATAATAAATACGGAGGTGTGCCAACATTACGTACACGTAGGGTGATAGAATAGGACCAGAACTTCTGTATTATACCACCCAAGTTACCGTAAAAACTTAGGTTTTGGAAATATGACTGATTAAAGTAGTCACATTGAGATGTGCGGATAGAGATTTGTCGAAGTTTGACACGAAATATAAAAAAATACGGAGGTGTGCCAACATGACGTACACATAGGATGATAGAATAGGTCCAGAACTTTAGTACCATACCACCCAAGTTACCTTAAAAACTTAGGTTTTGGAAATACGGGTGATTAAAATAGTCGCTTTGGATGTGTGGACAGCGATCCACCTAAGTTTGACATAAAATATAAAATAAATACGGCAGTGTGTCAGCATGACGTACACGTAGGATGAAAGAATAGGACCAGAACTTTAGTACTATACCACCCAAGTTACCTTAAAAACTTAGGTTTTGGAAATATGGGTGATTAAATTAGTCGCTATGCGATGTGCGGACAACGATTTGTCTAAGTATGACATGAAATATAATAATAAATACGGAGGTGTGCCAACATTACGTACACGTAGGGTGATAGAATAAGACCAGAACTTCTGTATTATACCACCCAAGTTACCGTAAAAACTTAGGTTTTGGAAATATGGCTGATTAAAGTAGTCGCATTGAGATGTGCGGACAGAGATTTGTCGAAGTTTGACACGAAATATAAAAAGAATACGGAGGTGTGCCAACATGACGTACACATAGGATGATAGAATAGGTCCAGAACTTTAGTACTATACCACCCAAGTTACCGTAAAAACTTAGGTTTTGGAAATATGGCTGATTAAAGTAGTCGCATTGAGATATGCGGACAGCGATTTGTCTAAGTTTGACATGAAATATAAAAATAAATACGGAATTGTGGATACATGACGTACACATAGGGTGATAGAATAGGACCAGAACTTCTGTATTATACCACCCAAGTTACCGTAAAAACTTAGGTTTTGGAAATATAGGTGATTAAATTAGTAGCTATGCGATGTGCGGACATCGATTTGTCTAAGTTTGACATGAAATATAAAAATAAATACGGAATTGTGGATACATGACGTACACATAGGGTGATAGAATAAGACCAGAACTTCTGTATTATACCACCCAAGTTACCGTAAAAACTTAGGTTTTGGAAATATGGCTGATTAAAGTAGTCGCATTGAGATGTGCGGACAGCGATTTGTCAAAGTATGACATGAAAAATAAAATAAATACGGAAGTGTGCCAACATGACGTACACATAGGATGAAAGAATAGGACCAGAACTTTAGTACTATACCACCCAAGTTACCTTAAAAACTTAGGTTTTGGAAATATGGGTGATTAAATTAGTCGCTATGCGATGTGCGGACAACGATTTGTCTAAGTATGACATGAAATATAATAATAAATACGGAGGTGTGCCAACATTACGTACACGTAGAGTGATAAAATAGGACCAGAACCTCTGTATTATACCACCCAAGTTACCGTAAAAACTTAGGTTTTGGAAATATGGCTGATTAAAGTAGTCGCATTGAGATGTGCGGACAGAGATTTGTCGAAGTTTGACACGAAATATAAAAAAAATACGGAGGTGTGCCAACATGACGTACACATAGGATCATAGAATAGGTCCAGAACTTTAGTACTATACCACCCAAGTTACCGTAAAAACTTAGGTTTTGGAAATATGGCTGATTAAAGTAGTCGCATTGAGATGTACGGACAGCGATTTGTCAAAGTATGACATGAAAAATAAAATAAATACGCAAGTGTGCCAACATGACGTACATATAGGATGATAGAATAGGTCCTGAAATTTAGTATAATACCACCCAAGTTACCTTAAAAACTTAGGTTTTGGAAATATGGGTGATTAAATTAGTCGCTATGCGATGTGCGGACAACGATTTGTCTAAGTTTGACATGAAATATAAAAATAAATACGGAATTGTGGATACATTACGTACACATAGGGTGATAGAATAGGACCAGAACTTCTGTATTATACCACCCAAGTTACCGTAAAAACTTGGGTTTTGGAAATATGGCTGATTAAAGTAGTCGCTTTGCGATGGGCGGACAGCGATTTGTCTAAGTTTGACATGAAATATAAAATAAATACGGAAGTGTTCCAACATGACGTACACATAGTATGATAGAATAGGTCCAGAACTTTAGTACTATACCACCCAATTTACCTTATAAACTTAGGTTTTGGAAATATGGGTGATTAAATTAGTTGCTTTGCGATGTGCGGAGAGGGATTTTTCTAAGTTTGACATGAAATATAAAATAAATACGAAAGTGTGTCAGCATGACGTACACGTAGGATGAAAGAATAGGACCAGAACTTTAGTACTATACCACCCAAGTTACCTTAAAAACTTGGGTTTTGGAAATATGGCTGATTAAATTAGTCGCTATGCGATGTGCGGACAACGATTTGTCAAAGTATGACATGAAATATAAAAATAAATACGGAATTGTGAATACATGACGTTCACATAGGGTGATAAAATAGGACCAGAAATTTAGTATTATACCACCCAAGTTACCTTAAAAACTTAGGTTTAGGAAATATGGGTGATTAAATTAGTTGCTTTGCGATGTGCGGAGAGGGATTTTTCTAAGTTTGACATGAAATATAAAATAAATACGAAAGTGTGTCAGCATGACGTACACGTAGGATAAAGGAATAGGACCAGAACTTTAGTACTATACCACCCAAGTTACCTTAAAAACTTGGGTTTTGGAAATATGGCTGATTAAATTAGTCGCTATGCGATGTGCGGACAACGATTTGTCAAAGTATGACATGAAATATAAAAATAAATACGGAATTGTGAATACATGACGTTCACATAGGGTGATAGAATAGGTCCTGAAATTTAGTATTATAACACCCAAGTTACCTTAAAAACTTAGGTTTTGGAAATATGGCTGATTAAAGTAGTCGCATTGAGATGTGCGGACAGCAATTTGTCAAAGTATGACATGAAATATAAAAATAAATACGGAATTGTGAATACATGACGTTCACATAGGGTGACAGAATAGGACCAGAACTTCTGTATTATACCACCCAAGTTACCGTAAAAACTTAGGTTTTGGAAATATGGCTGATTAAAGTAGTCGCATTAAGATCTGCGGACAAAGATTTGTCGAAGTTTGACACGAAATATAAAAAAAATACGGAGGTGTGCCAACATGACGTACACATAGGATGATAGAATAGGTCCAGTACTTTAGTACTATACCACCCAAGTTACCGTAAAAACTTAGGTTTTGGAAATATGGCTGATTAAAGTAGTCGCATTGAGATGTGCGGACAGCGATTTGTCAAAGTATGACATGAAAAATAAAATAAATACGGAAGTGTGCCAACATGACGTCTACACATAGGGTGATAGAATAGGTCCTGAAATTTAGTATTATACCACCCAAGTTACCGTAAAAACTTAGGTTTTGGAAATATGGGTGATTAAATTAGTCGCTATGCGATGTGCGGACAACGATTTGTCTAAGTTTGACATGAAATATAAAAATAAATACGGAATTGTGGATACATAACGTACACATAGGGTGATAGAATATGACCAGAACTTCTGTATTATACCACCCAAGTTACCGTAAAAACTTAGGTTTTGGAAATATGGCTGATTAAAGTAGTCGCATTGAGATGTGCGGACAGTGATTTGTCGAGGTTTGACACGAAATATAAAAAAATACGGAGGTGTGCCAACATGACGTACACATAGGATGATAGAATAGGTCCAGAACTTATGTACTATACCACCCAAGTTACCGTAAAAACTTAGGTTTTGGAAATATGGCTGATTAAAGTAGTCGCATTGAGATGTGCGGACAGCGATTTGTCTAAGTTTGACATGAAATATAAAAATAAATACGGAATTTTGGATACATGACGTACACATAGGGTGATAGAATAGGACCAGAACTTCTGTATTATACCACCCAAGTTACCGTAAAAACTTAGGTTTTGGAAATATGGCTGATTAAAGTAGTCGCATTGAGATGTGCGGACAGCGATTTGTCAAAGTATGACATGAAAAATAAAATAAATACGGCAGTGTGTCAGCATGACGTACACGTAGAATGAAAGAATAGGACCAGAACTTTAGTACTATACCACTCAAGTTACCTTAAAAACTTAGGTTTTGGAAATATGGGTGATTAAATTAGTCGCTATGCGATGTGCGGACAACGATTTGTCTAAGTATGACATGAAATATAATAATAAATACGGAGGTGTGCAAACATTACGTACACATAGGATGATAGAATAGGTCCAGAACTTTAGTACTATACCACCCAAGTTACCTTAAAAACTTAGGTTTTGGAAATACGGGTGATTAAAATAGTCGATTTGGATGTGTGGACAGTGATCTACCTAAGTTTGACATAAAATATAAAATAAATACGGCAGTGTGTCAGCATGACGTACACGTAGGGTGATGAAATAGGACCAGAACTTCTGTATTATACCACCCAAGTTACCGTAAAAACTTAGGTTTTGGAAATATGGCTGATTAAAGTAGTCGCATTGAGATGTGCGGACAGCGATTTGTCAAAGTATGACATGAAAAATAAAATAAATACGGAAGTGTGCCAACATTACGTACACGTAGGGTGATAGAATAGGACCAGAACTTCCGTATTATACCACCCAAGTTACCGTAAAAACTTAGGTTGTGGAAATATGGCTGATTAAAGTAGTCGCATTGAGATGTGCGGACAGCGATTTGTCAAAGTATGACATGAAAAATAAAATAAATACGCAAGTGTGCCAACATGACGTACATATAGGATGATAGAATAGGTCCTGAAATTTAGTATCATACCACCCAAGTTACCTTAAAAACTTAGGTTTTGGAAATATGGGTGATTAAATTAGTCGTTATGCGATGTGCGGAGAGGGATTTTTCTAAGTTTGACATGAAATATAAAATAAATACGAAAGTGTGTCAGCATGACGTACACGTAGGATGAAAGAATAGGACCAGAACTTTAGTACTATACCACCCAAGTTACCTTAAAAACTTAGGTTTTGGAAATATGGCTGATTAAATTAGTCGCTATGCGATGTGCGGACAACGATTTGTCAAAGTATGACATGAAATATAAAAATAAATACGGAATTGTGAATACATGACGTTCACATAGGGTGATAGAATAGGTCCTGAAATTTAGTATTATAACACCCAAGTTACCTTAAAAACTTAGGTTTTGGAAATATGGCTGATTAAAGTAGTCGCATTGAGATGTGCGGACAGCGATTTGTCAAAGTATGACATGAAATATAAAAATAAATACGGAATTGTGAATACATGACGTTCACATAGGGTGATAGAATAGGACCAGAACTTCTGTATTATACCACCCAAGTTACCGTAAAAACTTAGGTTTTGGAAATATGGCTGATTAAAGTAGTCGCATTAAGATCTGCGGACAAAGATTTGTCGAAGTTTGACACGAAATATAAAAAAAATACGGAGGTGTGCCAACATGACGTACACATAGGATGATAGAATAGGTCCAGTACTTTAGTACTATACCACCCAAGTTACCGTAAAAACTTAGGTTTTGGAAATATGGCTGATTAAAGTAGTCGCATTGAGATGTGCGGACAGCGATTTGTCAAAGTATGACATGAAAAATAAAATAAATACGGAAGTGTGCCAACATGACGTCTACACATAGGGTGATAGAATAGGTCCTGAAATTTAGTATTATACCACCCAAGTTACCGTAAAAACTTAGGTTTTGGAAATATGGGTGATTAAATTAGTCGCTATGCGATGTGCGGACAACGATTTGTCTAAGTTTGACATGAAATATAAAAAAAATACGGAATTGTGGATACATAACGTACACATAGGGTGATAGAATATGACCAGAACTTCTGTATTATACCACCCAAGTTACCGTAAAAACTTAGGTTTTGGAAATATGGCTGATTAAAGTAGTCGCATTGAGATGTGCGGACAGAGATTTGTCGAGGTTTGACACGAAATATAAAAAAATACGGAGGTGTGCCAACATGACGTACACATAGGATGATAGAATAGGTCCAGAACTTAAGTACTATACCACCCAAGTTACCGTAAAAACTTAGGTTTTGGAAATATGGCTGATTAAAGTAGTCGCATTGAGATGTGCGGACAGCGATTTGTCTAAGTTTGACATGAAATATAAAAATAAATACGGAATTTTGGATACATGACGTACACATAGGGTGATAGAATAGGACCAGAACTTCTGTATTATACCACCCAAGTTACCGTAAAAACTTAGGTTTTGGAAATATGGCTGATTAAAGTAGTCGCATTGAGATGTGCGGACAGCGATTTGTCAAAGTATGACATGAAAAATAAAATAAATACGGCAGTGTGTCAGCATGACGTACACGTAGAATGAAAGAATAGGACCAGAACTTTAGTACTATACCACTCAAGTTACCTTAAAAACTTAGGTTTTGGAAATATGGGTGATTAAATTAGTCGCTATGCGATGTGCGGACAACGATTTGTCAAAGTATGACATGAAAAATAAAATAAATACGGAAGTGTGCCAACATTACGTACACGTAGGGTGATAGAATAGGACCAGAACTTCCGTATTATACCACCCAAGTTACCGTAAAAACTTAGGTTGTGGAAATATGGCTGATTAAAGTAGTCGCATTGAGATGTGCGGACAGCGATTTGTCAAAGTATGACATGAAAAATAAAATAAATACGCAAGTGTGCCAACATGACGTACATATAGGATGATAGAATAGGTCCTGAAATTTAGTATCATACCACCCAAGTTACCTTAAAAACTTAGGTTTTGGAAATATGGGTGATTAAATTAGTCGTTATGCGATGTGCGGAGAGGGATTTTTCTAAGTTTGACATGAAATATAAAATAAATACGAAAGTGTGTCAGCATGACGTACACGTAGGATGAAAGAATAGGACCAGAACTTTAGTACTATACCACCCAAGTTACCTTAAAAACTTAGGTTTTGGAAATATGGCTGATTAAATTAGTCGCTATGCGATGTGCGGACAACGATTTGTCTAAGTGTGACATGAAATATAAAAATAAATACGGAATTTTGGATACATGACGTACACATAGGGTGATAGAATAGGACCAGAACTTCTGTATTATACCCACCAAGTTACCGTAAAAACTTAGGTTTTGGAAATATGGCTGATTAAAGTAGTCGCATTGAGATGTGCGGACAGCGATTTGTCTAAGTTTGACATGAAATATATAAATAAATACGGAATTGTGGATACATGACGTACACATAGGGTGAAAGAATAGGACCAGAACTTTAGTACTATACCACCCAAGTTACCTTAAAAACTTAGGTTTTGGAAATATGGGTGATTAATTTAGTCGCTATGCGATGTGCGGACAACGATTTGTCTAAGTATGACATGAAATATAAAAAAAATACGGAGGTGTGCCAACATTACGTACACGTAGGGTGATAGAATAGGACCAGAACTTCTGTATTATACCACCCAAGTTACCGTAAAAACTTAGGTTTTGGAAATATGGCTGATTAAAGTAGTCGCATTGAGATGTGCGGACAAAGATTTGTCGAGGTTTGACACGAAATATAAAAAAATTACGGAGGTGTGCCAACATGACGTACACATAGGATGATAGAATAGGTCCAGTACTTTAGTACTATACCACCCAAGTTACCGTAAAAACTTAGGTTTTGGAAATATGGCTGATTAAAGTAGTCGCATTGAGATGTGCGGACAGCGATTTGTCAAAGTATGACATGAAAAATAAAATAAATACGGAAGTGTGCCAACATGACGTCTACACATAGGGTAATAGAATAGGTCCTGAAATTTAGTATTATACCACCCAAGTTACCGTAAAAACTTAGGTTTTGAAAATATGGGTGATTAAATTAGTCGCTATGCGATGTGCGGACAACGATTTGTCTAAGTTTGACATGAAATATAAAAATAAATACGGAATTGTGGATACATGACGTACACATAGGGTGATAGAATAGGACCAGAACTTCTGTATTATACCATCCAAGTTACCGTAAAAACTTAGGTTTTGGAAATATGGGTGATTAAATTAGTCGCTATGCGATGTGCGGACAACGATTTGTCTAAGTTTGACATGAAATATAAAAATAAATACGGAATTGTGGATACATAACGTACACATAGGGTGATAGAATGTGACCAGAACTTCTGTATTATACCACCCAAGTTACCGTAAAAACTTAGGTTTTGGAAATATGGCTGATTAAAGTAGTCGCATTGAGATGTGCTGACAGAGATTTGTCGAGGTTTGACACGAAATATAAAAAAAATACGGAGGTGTGCCAACATGACGTACACATAGGATGATAGAATAGGTCCAGAACTTAAGTACTATACCACCCAAGTTACCGTAAAAACTTAGGCTTTGGAAATATGGCTGATTAAAGTAGTCGCATTGAGATGTGCGGACAGCGATTTGTCTAAGTTTGACATTAAATATAAAAATAAATACGGAATTGTGGATACATGACGTACACATAGGGTGATAGAATAGGACCAGAACTTCTGTATTATACCACCCAAGTTACCGTAAAAACTTAGGTTTTGGAAATATGGCTGATTAAAGTAGTCGCATTGAGATGTGCGGACAGCGATTTGTCAAAGTATGACATGAAAAATAAAATAAATACGGCAGTGTGTCAGCATGACGTACACGTAGAATGAAAGAATAGGACCAGAACTTTAGTACTATACCACCCAAGTTACCTTAAAAACTTAGGTTTTGGAAATATGGGTGATTAAATTAGTCGCTATGCGATGTGCGGACAACGATTTGTCTAAGTATGACATGAAATATAATAATAAATACGGAGGTGTGCAAACATTACGTACACATAGGATGATAGAATAGGTCCAGAACTTTAGTACTATACCACCCAAGTTACCTTAAAAACTTAGGTTTTGGAAAAACGGGTGATTAAAATAGTCGCTTTGGATGTGTGGACAGTGATCTACCTAAGTATGACATAAAATATAAAATAAATACGGCAGTGTGTCAGCATGACGTACACGTAGGGTGATAAAATAGGACCAGAACTTCTGTATTATACCACCCAAGTTACCGTAAAAACTTAGGTTTTGGAAATATGGCTGATTAAAGTAGTCGCATTGAGATGTGCGGACAGCGATTTGTCAAAGTATGACATGAAAAATAAAATAAATACGGAAGTGTGCCAACATTACGTACACGTAGGGTGATAGAATAGGACCAGAACTTCCGTATTATACCACCCAAGTTACCGTAAAAACTTAGGTTGTGGAAATATGGCTGATTAAAGTAGTCGCATTGAGATGTGCGGACAGAGATTTGTCGAAGTTTGACACGAAATATAAAAAAATACGGAGGTGTGCCAACATGACGTACACATAGGATGATAGAATAGGTCCAGAACTTTAGTACTATACCACCCAAGTTACCGTAAAAACTTAGGCTTTGGAAATATGGCTGATTAAAGTAGTCGCATTGAGATGTGCGGACAGCGATTTGTCTAAGTTTGACATGAAATATAAAAATAAATACGGAATTGTGGATACATGACGTACACATAGGGTGATAGAATAGGACCAGAACTTCTGTATTATACCACCCAAGTTACCGTAAAAACTTAGGATTTGGAAATATGGGTGATTAAATTAGTCGCTATGCGATGTGCGGACAACGATTTGTCGAAGTTTGACACGAAATATGAAAAAAATACGGAGGTGTGCCAACATGACGTACACGTAGGGTGATAGAATAGGACCAGAACGTCTGTATTATACCACCCAAGTTACCGTAAAAACTTGGGTTTTGGAAATATGGGTGATTAAATTAGTCGCTATGCGATGTGCGGACAACGATTTGTCTAAGTATGACATGAAATATAATAATAAATACGGAGGTGTGCCAACATTATGTACACGTAGGGTGATAGAATAGGACCAGAACTTCTGTATTATACCACCCAAGTTACCGTAAAAACTTAGGTTTTGGAAATATGGGTGATTAAATTAGTCGCATTGAGATGTGCGGACAGAGATTTGTCGAAGTTTGACACGAAATATAAAAAAAATACGGAGGTGTGCCAACATGACGTACACATAGGATGATAGAATAGGTCCAGAACTTTAGTACTATACCACCCAAGTTACCTTAAAAACTTAGGTTTTGGAAATACGGGGGATTAAAATAGTCGCTTTGGATGTGTGGACAGCGATCCACCTAAGTTTGACATAAAATATAAAATAAATACGGCAGTGTGTCAGCATGACGTACACGTAGGATGAAAGAATAGGACCAGAACTTTAGTACTATACCACCCAAGTTACCTTAAAACTTAGGTTTTGGAAATATGGGTGATTAAATTAGTCGCTATGCGATGTGCGGACAACGATTTGTCTAAGTACGACATGAAAAATAAAATAAATACTGCAGTGTGTCAGCATGACGTACACATAGGATGATAGAATATGTCCAGAACTATAGTACTATACCACCCAAGTTACCGTAAAAACTTAGGTTTTGGAAATATGGCTGATTAAAGTAGTCGCATTGAGATGTGCGGACAGCGATTTGTCTAAGTTTGAGATGAAATATAAAAATAAATACGGAATTGTGGATACATGACGTAAACATAGGGTGATAGAATAGGACCAGAACTTCTGTATTATACCACCCAAGTTACCGTAAAAACTTAGGTTTTGGAAACATAGGTGATTAAATTAGTCGCTATGCGATGTGCGGACAACGATTTGTCTAAGTTTGACATGAAATATAAAAATAAATACGGAATTGTGGATACATGACGTACACATAGGGTGATAGAATAGGACCAGAACTTCTGTATTATACCACCCAAGTTACCGTAAAAACTTAGGTTTTGGAAATATGGGTGATTAAATTAGTCGCTATGCGATGTGCGGACAACGATTTGTCTAAGTATGACATGAAATATAATAATAAATACGGAGGTGTGCCAACATTACGTACACGTAGGGTGATAGAATAGGACCAGAGCTTCTGTATTATACCATCCAAGTTACCGTAAAAACTTAGGTTTTGGAAATATGGCTGATTAAAGTAGTCGCATTGAGATGTGCGGACAGAGATTTGTCGAAGTTTAACACGAAATATAAAAAAAATACCGAGGTGTGCCAACATGACGTACACATAGGATGATAGAATAGGTCCAGAACTTTAGTACTATACCACCCAAGTTACCGTAAAAACTTAGGTTTTGGAAATATGGCTGATTAAAGTAGTCGCATTGAGATGTGCGGACAGCGATTTGTCTAAGTTTGACATGAAATATAAAAATAAATACGGAATTGTGGATACATGACGTACACATAGGGTATAGAATAGGACCAGAACTTCTGTATTATACCACCCAAGTTACCGTAAAAACTTAGGTTTTGGAAATATGGCTGATTAAAGTAGTCGCATTGAGATGTGCGGAAAGCGATTTGTCAAAGTATGACATGAAAAATAAAATAAATACGGCAGTGTGTCAGCATGACGTACACGTAGGATGAAAGAATAGGACCAGAACTTTAGTACTATACCACCCAAGTTACCTTAAAAACTTAGGTTTTGGAAATATGGGTGATTAAATTAGTCGCTATGCGATGTGCGGACAACGATTTGTCTAAGTATGACATGAAATATAATAATAAATACGGAGTTGTGCCAACATTACGTACACGTAGGGCGATAGAATAGGACCAGAACTTCTGTATTATACCACCCAAGTTACCGTAAAAACTTAGGTTTTGGAAATATGGCTGATTAAAGTAGTCGCATTGAGATGTGCGGACAGAGATTTGTCGAAGTTTGACACGAAATATAAAAAAATACGGAGGTGTGCCAACATGACGTACACATAGGATGATAGAATAGGTCCAGAACTTTAGTACTATACCACCCAAGTTACCGTAAAAACTTAGGTTTTGGAAATATGGCTGATTAAAGTAGTCGCATTGAGATGTGCGGACAGCGATTTGTCTAAGTTTGACATGAAATATAAAAATAAATACGGAATTGTGGATACATGACGTACACATAAGGTGATAGAATAGGACCAGAACTTCTGTATTATACCACCCAAGTTACCGTAAAAACGTAGGTTTTGGAAATATGGGTGATTAAATTAGTCGCTATACGATGTGCGGACAACGATTTGTCGAAGTTTGACACGAAATATAAAAAAAATACGGAGGTGTGCCAACATGACGTACACATAGGATGATAGAATAGGTCCAGAACTTTAGTACTATACCACCCAAGTTACCTTAAAAACTTAGGTTTTGGAAATACGGGTGATTAAAATAGTCGCTTTGGATGTGTGGACAGTGATCTACCTAAGTTTGACATAAAATATAAAATAAATACGGCTGTGTGTCAGCATGACGTACACGTAGGGTGATGAAATAGGACCAGAACTTCTGTATTATACCACCCAAGTTACCGTAAAAACTTAGGTTTTGGAAATATGGCTGATTAAAGTAGTCGCATTGAGATGTGCGGACAAAGATTTGTCGAAGTTTGACACGAAATATAAAAAAAATACGGAGGTGTGCAAACATGACGTACACATAGGATGATAGAATAGGTCCAGAACTTTAGTACTATACCACCCAAGTTACCGTAAAAACTTAGGTTTTGGAAATATGGCTGATTAAAGTAGTCGCATTGAGATGTGCGGACAGCGATTTGTCTAAGTTTGACACGAAATATAAAAATAAATACGGAATTGTGGATACATGACGTACACATAGGGTGATAGAATAGGACCAGAACTTCTGTATTATACCACCCAAGTTACCGTAAAAACTTAGGTTTTGGAAATATGGGTGATTAAATTAGTCGCTATGCGATGTGCGGACAACGATTTGTCGAAGTTTGACACGAAATATAAAAATAATACGGAGGTGTGCTAACATAACGTACACATAGGATGATAGAATAGGTCCAGAACTTTAGTACTATACCACCCAAGTTACCGTAAAAACTTAGGTTTTGGAAATATGGGTGATTAAATTAGTCGCTATGCGATGTGCGGACAACGATTTGTCTAAGTTTGACATGAAATATAAAAATAAATACGGAGGTGTGCCAACATTACGTACACGTAAGGTGATAGAATAGGACCAGAACTTCTGTATTATACCACCCAAGTTACCATAAAAACTTAGGTTTTGGAAATATGGCTGATTAAAGTAGTCGCTTTGGATGTGTGGACAGCGATCCACCTAAGTTTGACATAAAATATAAAATAAATACGGCAGTGTGACAGCATGACGTACACGTAGGATGAAAGAATAGGACCAGAACTTTAGTACTATACCACCCAAGTTACCCTAAAAACTTATGTTTTGGAAATATGGGTGATTAAATTAGTCGCTATGCGATGTCGGACAACGATTTGTCTAAGTATGACATGTAATATAGAAATAAATACGGAAGTGTGCCAACATTACGGTCACATAGGGTGATAGAATAGGACCAGAAAGTCTGTATTATACCACCCAAGTTACCGTAAAAACTTAGGTTTTGGAAATATGGCTGATTAAAGTAGTCGCATTGAGATGTGCGGACAGCGATTTGTCTAAGTTTGACATGAAATATAAAAATAAATACGGAATTGTGGATACATGACGTACACATAGGTTGATAGAATAGGACCAGAACTTCTGTATTATACCACCCAAGTTACCGTAAAAACTTAGGTTTTGGAAATATGGGTGATTAAATTAGTCGCTATGCGATGTGCGGACAACGATTTGTCGAAGTTTGACACGAAATATAAAAAAAATACGGAGGTGTGCCAACATGACGTACACATAGGATGATAGAATAGGTCCAGAACTTTAGTACTATACCACCCAAGTTACCGTAAAAACTTAGGTTTTGGAAATATGGGTGATTAAATTAGTCGCTATGCGATGTGCGGACAACGATTTGTCTAAGTATGACATGAAATATAATAATAAATACGGAGGTGTGCCAACATTACGTACACGTAGGGTGATAGAATAGGACCAGAACTTCTGTATTATACCACCCAAGTTACCGTAAAAACTTAGGTTTTGGAAATATGGCTGATTAAAGTAGTCGCATTGAGATGTGCGGACAGAGATTTGTCGAAGTTTGACACGAAATATAAAAAAAATACGGAGGTGTGCCAACATGACGTACACATAGGATGATAGAATAGGTCCAGAACTTTAGTACTATACCACCCAAGTTACCTTAAAAACTTAGGTTTTGGAAATACGGGTGATTAAAATAGTCGCTTTGGATGTGTGGACAGCGATCCACCTAAGTTTGACATAAAATATAAAATAAATACGGCAGTGTGTCAGCATGACGTACACGTAGGATGAAAGAATAGGACCAGAACTTTAGTACTATACCACCCAAGTTACCTTAAAAACTTAGGTTTTGGAAATATGGGTGATTAAATTAGTCGCTATGCGATGTGCGGACAACGATTTGTCTAAGTTTGACATGAAATATAAAAATAAATACGGAATTTTGGATACATGACGTACACATTGGGTGATAGATTAGGATTAGAACTATATTACTATACCACTCAGGTTACCGTCAAAACTTAGGTTTTGGAAATACGGGTGATTAAAATAGTCGCTTTGGATGTGTGGACAGCGATCCACCTAAGTTTGACATAAAATATAAAATAAATACGGAAGTGTGTCAGCATGACGTACACGTAGGATGAAAGAATAGAACCAGAACTTTAGTACTATACCATCCAAGTTACCTTAAAAACTTAGGTTTTGGAAATATGGCTGATTAAAGTAGTCGCATTGAGATGTGCGGACAGCGATTTGTCAAAGTATGACATGAAAAATAAAATAAATACGGAAGTGTGCCAACATGACGTACACATAGGATGATAGAATAGGTCCTGAAATTTAGTATTATACCACCCAAGTTACCTTAAAAACTTAGGTTTTGGAAATATGGGTGATTAAATTAGTCGCTATGCGATGTGCGGACAACGATTTGTCTAAGTTTGACATGAAATAAAAAAATAAATACGGAAGTGTGCCAACATGACGTACACATAGGATGATAGAATAGGTCCTGAAATTTAGTATTATACCACCCAAGTTACCTTAAAAACTTAGGTTTTGGAAATATGGGTGATTAAATTAGTCGCTATGCGATGTGCGGACAACGATTTGTCTAAGTTTGACATGAAATATGAAAATAAATACGGAATTTTGGATACATGACGTACACATTGGGTAATAGAATAGGATTAGAACTATATTATTATACCACTCAGGTTACCGTCAAAACTTAGGTTTTGGAAATACGGGTGATTAAATTAGTCGCTATGCGATGTGCGGACAACGATTTGTCGAAGTTTGACACGAAATATAAAAAAATACGGAGGTGTGCCAACATGACGTACACATAGGATGATAGAATAGGTCCAGAACTTTAGTACTATACCACCCAAGTTACCTTAAAAACCTAGGTTTTGGAAATATGTGTGATTAAATTAGTCGCTATGCGATGTGCGGACAACGATTTGTCTAAGTATGACATGAAATATAATAATAAATACGGAGGTGTGCCAACATGACGTACACGTAGGGTGATGAAATAGGACCAGAACTTCTGTATTATACCACCCAAGTTACCGAAAAAACTTAGGTTTTGGAAATATGGATGATTAAAGTAGTCGCATTGAGATGTGCGGACAGAGATTTGTCGAAGTTTGACACGAAATATAAAAAAAATACGGAGGTGTGCCAACATGACGTACACATAGGATGATAGAATAGGTCCAGAACTTTAGTACTATACCACCCAAGTTACCTTAAAAACTTAGGTTTTGGAAACACGGGTGATTAAAATAGTCGCTTTGGATGTGTGGACAGCGATCCACCTAAGTTTGACATAAAATATAAAATAAATACGGCAGTGTGTCAGCATGACGTACACATAGGATGATAGAATAGGTCCAGAACTTTAGTACTATACCACCCAAGTTACCGTAAAAACTTAGGTTTTGGAAATATGGGTGATTAAATTAGTCGCTATGCGATGTGCGGACAACGATTTGTCTAAGTATGACATGAAATATAATAATAAATACGGAGGTGTGCCAACATTACGTACACATAGGGTGATAGAATAGGAACAGAAAGTCTGTATTATACCACCCAAGTTACCGTAAAAACTTAGGTTTTGGAAATATGGCTGATTAAAGTAGTCGCATTGAGATGTGCGGACAGCGATTTGTCTAAGTTTGACATGAAATATAAAAATAAATACGGAATTGTGGATACATGACGTACACATAGGTTGATAGAATAGGACCAGAACTTCTGTATTATACCACCCAAGTTACCGTAAAAACTTAGGTTTTGGAAATATGGGTGATTAAATTAGTCGCTATGCGATGTGCGGACAACGATTTGTCGAAGTTTGACACGAAATATAAAAAAAATACGGAGGTGTGCCAACATGACGTACACATAGGATGATAGAATAGGTCCAGAACTTTAGTACTATACCACCCAAGTTACCGTAAAAACTTAGGTTTTGGAAATATGGGTGATTAAATTAGTCGCTATGCGATGTGCGGACAACGATTTGTCTAAGTATGACATGAAATATAATAATAAATACGGAGGTGTGCCAACATTACGTACACGTAGGGTGATAGAATAGGACCAGAACTTCTGTATTATACCACCCAAGTTACCGTAAAAACTTAGGTTTTGGAAATATGGCTGATTAAAGTAGTCGCATTGAGATGTGCGGACAGAGATTTGTCGAAGTTTGACACGAAATATAAAAAAAATACGGAGGTGTGCCAACATGACGTACACATAGGATGATAGAATAGGTCCAGAACTTTAGTACTATACCACCCAAGTTACCGTAAAAACTTAGGTTTTGGAAATATGGGTGATTAAATTAGTCGCTATGCGATGTGCGGACAACGATTTGTCTAAGTATGACATGAAATATAATAATAAATACGGAGGTGTGCCAACATTACGTACACGTAGGGTGATAGAATAGGACCAGAACTTCTGTATTATACCACCCAAGTTACCGTAAAAACTTAGGTTTTGGAAATATGGCTGATTAAAGTAGTCGCTTTGGATGTGTGGACAGCGATCCACCTAAGTTTGACATAAAATATAAAATAAATACGGCAGTGTGTCAGCATGACGTACACGTAGGATGAAAGAATAGGACCAGAACTTTAGTACTATACCACCCAAGTTACCCTAAAAACTTATGTTTTGGAAATATGGGTGATTAAATTAGTCGCTATGCGATGTCGGACAACGATTTGTCTAAGTATGACATGTAATATAGAAATAAATACGGAAGTGTGCCAACATTACGGTCACATAGGGTGATAGAATAGGACCAGAAAGTCTGTATTATACCACCCAAGTTACCGTAAAAACTTAGGTTTTGGAAATATGGCTGATTAAAGTAGTCGCATTGAGATGTGCGGACAGCGATTTGTCTAAGTTTGACATGAAATATAAAAATAAATACGGAATTGTGGATACATGACGTACACATAGGTTGATAGAATAGGACCAGAACTTCTGTATTATACCACCCAAGTTACCGTAAAAACTTAGGTTTTGGAAATATGGGTGATTAAATTAGTCGCTATGCGATGTGCGGACAACGATTTGTCGAAGTTTGACACGAAATATAAAAAAAATACGGAGGTGTGCCAACATGACGTACACATAGGATGATAGAATAGGTCCAGAACTTTAGTACTATACCACCCAAGTTACCGTAAAAACTTAGGTTTTGGAAATATGGGTGATTAAATTAGTCGCTATGCGATGTGCGGACAACGATTTGTCTAAGTATGACATGAAATATAATAATAAATACGGAGGTGTGCCAACATTACGTACACGTAGGGTGATAGAATAGGACCAGAACTTCTGTATTATACCACCCAAGTTACCGTAAAAACTTAGGTTTTGGAAATATGGCTGATTAAAGTAGTCGCATTGAGATGTGCGGACAGAGATTTGTCGAAGTTTGACACGAAATATAAAAAAAATACGGAGGTGTGCCAACATGACGTACACATAGGATGATAGAATAGGTCCAGAACTTTAGTACTATACCACCCAAGTTACCGTAAAAACTTAGGTTTTGGAAATATGGGTGATTAAATTAGTCGCTATGCGATGTGCGGACAACGATTTGTCTAAGTATGACATGAAATATAATAATAAATACGGAGGTGTGCCAACATTACGTACACGTAGGGTGATAGAATAGGACCAGAACTTCTGTATTATACCACCCAAGTTACCGTAAAAACTTAGGTTTTGGAAATATGGCTGATTAAAGTACTCGCTTTGGATGTGTGGACAGCGATCCACCTAAGTTTGACATAAAATATAAAATAAATACGGCAGTGTGTCAGCATGACGTACACGTAGGATGAAAGAATAGGACCAGAACTTTAGTACTATACCACCCAAGTTACCCTAAAAACTTATGTTTTGGAAATATGGGTGATTAAATTAGTCGCTATGCGATGTCGGACAACGATTTGTCTAAGTATGACATGTAATATAGAAATAAATACGGAAGTGTGCCAACATTACGGTCACATAGGGTGATAGAATAGGACCAGAAAGTCTGTACTATACCACCCAAGTTACCGTAAAAACTTAGGTTTTGGAAATATGGGTGATTAAATTAGTCGCTATGCGATGTGCGGACAACGATTTGTCTAAGTATGACATGAAATATAATAATAAATACGGAGGTGTGCCAACATTACGTACACGTAGGGTGATAGAATAGGACCAGAACTTCTGTATTATACCACCCAAGTTACCGTAAAAACTTAGGTTTTGGAAATATGGCTGATTAAAGTAGTCGCATTGAGATGTGCGGAGAGATTTGTCGAAGTTTGACACGAAATATAAAAAAAATACGGAGGTGTGCCAACATGACGTACACATAGGATGATAGAATAGGTCCAGAACTTTAGTACTATACCACCCAAGTTACCTTAAAAACTTAGGTTTTGGAAATACGGGTGATTAAAATAGTCGCTTTGGATGTGTGGACAGCGATCCACCTAAGTTTGACATAAAATATAAAATAAATACGGCAGTGTGTCAGCATGACGTACACGTAGGATGAAAGAATAGGACCAGAACTTTAGTACTATACCACCCAAGTTACCTTAAAAACTTAGGTTTTGGAAATATGGGTGATTAAATTAGTCGCTATGCGATGTGCGGACAACGATTTGTCTAAGTTTGACATGAAATATAAAAATAAATACGGAATTTTGGATACATGACGTACACATTGGGCGATAGATTAGGATTAGAACTATATTACTATACCACTCAGGTTACCGTCAAAACTTAGGTTTTGGAAATACGGGTGATTAAAATAGTCGCTTTGGATGTGTGGACAGCGATCCACCTAAGTTTGACATAAAATATAAAATAAATACGGAAGTGTGTCAGCATGACGTACACGTAGGATGAAAGAATAGAACCAGAACTTTAGTACTATACCATCCAAGTTACCTTAAAAACTTAGGTTTTGGAAATATGGCTGATTAAAGTAGTCGCATTGAGATGTGCGGACAGCGATTTGTCAAAGTATGACATGAAAAATAAAATAAATACGGAAGTGTGCCAACATGACGTACACATAGGATGATAGAATAGGTCCTGAAATTTAGTATTATACCACCCAAGTTACCTTAAAAACTTAGGTTTTGGAAATATGGGTGATTAAATTAGTCGCTATGCGATGTGCGGACAACGATTTGTCTAAGTTTGACATGAAATAAAAAAATAAATACGGAAGTGTGCCAACATGACGTACACATAGGATGATAGAATAGGTCCTGAAATTTAGTATTATACCACCCAAGTTACCTTAAAAACTTAGGTTTTGGAAATATGGGTGATTAAATTAGTCGCTATGCGATGTGCGGACAACGATTTGTCTAAGTTTGACATGAAATATGAAAATAAATACGGAATTTTGGATACATGACGTACACATTGGGTAATAGAATAGGATTAGAACTATATTATTATACCACTCAGGTTACCGTCAAAACTTAGGTTTTGGAAATACGGGTGATTAAATTAGTCGCTATGCGATGTGCGGACAACGATTTGTCGAAGTTTGACACGAAATATAAAAAAATACGGAGGTGTGCCAACATGACGTACACATAGGATGATAGAATAGGTCCAGAACTTTAGTACTATACCACCCAAGTTACCTTAAAAACCTAGGTTTTGGAAATATGTGTGATTAAATTAGTCGCTATGCGATGTGCGGACAACGATTTGTCTAAGTATGACATGAAATATAATAATAAATACGGAGGTGTGCCAACATGACGTACACGTAGGGTGATGAAATAGGACCAGAACTTCTGTATTATACCACCCAAGTTACCGAAAAAACTTAGGTTTTGGAAATATGGATGATTAAAGTAGTCGCATTGAGATGTGCGGACAGAGATTTGTCGAAGTTTGACACGAAATATAAAAAAAATACGGAGGTGTGCCAACATGACGTACACATAGGATGATAGAATAGGTCCAGAACTTTAGTACTATACCACCCAAGTTACCTTAAAAACTTAGGTTTTGGAAACACGGGTGATTAAAATAGTCGCTTTGGATGTGTGGACAGCGATCCACCTAAGTTTGACATAAAATACAAAATAAATACGGCAGTGTGTCAGCATGACGTACACATAGGATGATAGAATAGGTCCAGAACTTTAGTACTATACCACCCAAGTTACCGTAAAAACTTAGGTTTTGGAAATATGGGTGATTAAATTAGTCGCTATGCGATGTGCGGACAACGATTTGTCTAAGTATGACATGAAATATAATAATAAATACGGAGGTGTGCCAACATTACGTACACATAGGGTGATAGAATAGGAACAGAAAGTCTGTATTATACCACCCAAGTTACCGTAAAAACTTAGGTTTTGGAAATATGGCTGATTAAAGTAGTCGCATTGAGATGTGCGGACAGCGATTTGTCTAAGTTTGACATGAAATATAAAAATAAATACGGAATTGTGGATACATGACGTACACATAGGTTGATAGAATAGGACCAGAACTTCTGTATTATACCACCCAAGTTACCGTAAAAACTTAGGTTTTGGAAATATGGGTGATTAAATTAGTCGCTATGCGATGTGCGGACAACGATTTGTCGAAGTTTGACACGAAATATAAAAAAAATACGGAGGTGTGCCAACATGACGTACACATAGGATGATAGAATAGGTCCAGAACTTTAGTACTATACCACCCAAGTTACCGTAAAAACTTAGGTTTTGGAAATATGGGTGATTAAATTAGTCGCTATGCGATGTGCGGACAACGATTTGTCTAAGTATGACATGAAATATAATAATAAATACGGAGGTGTGCCAACATTACGTACACGTAGGGTGATAGAATAGGACCAGAACTTCTGTATTATACCACCCAAGTTACCGTAAAAACTTAGGTTTTGGAAATATGGCTGATTAAATTAGTCGCATTGAGATGTGCGGACAGAGATTTGTCGAAGTTTGACACGAAATATAAAAAAAATACGGAGGTGTGCCAACATGACGTACACATAGGATGATAGAATAGGTCCAGAACTTTAGTACTATACCACCCAAGTTACCGTAAAAACTTAGGTTTTGGAAATATGGGTGATTAAATTAGTCGCTATGCGATGTGCGGACAACGATTTGTCTAAGTATGACATGAAATATAATAATAAATACGGAGGTGTGCTAACATTACGTACACGTAGGGTGATAGAATAGGACCAGAACTTCTGTATTATACCACCCAAGTTACCGTAAAAACTTAGGTTTTGGAAATATGGCTGATTAAAGTAGTCGCTTTGGATGTGTGGACAGCGATCCACCTAAGTTTGACATAAAATATAAAATAAATACGGCAGTGTGTCAGCATGACGTCCACGTAGGATGAAAGAATAGGACCAGAACTTTAGTACTATACCACCCAAGTTACCCTAAAAACTTATGTTTTGGAAATATGGGTGATTAAATTAGTCGCTATGCGATGTCGGACAACGATTTGTCTAAGTATGACATGTAATATAGAAATAAATACGGAAGTGTGCCAACATTACGGTCACATAGGGTGATAGAATAGGACCAGAAAGTCTGTATTATACCACCCAAGTTACCGTAAAAACTTAGGTTTTGGAAATATGGCTGATTAAAGTAGTCGCATTGAGATGTGCGGACAGCGATTTGTCTAAGTTTGACATGAAATATAAAAATAAATACGGAATTGTGGATACATGACGTACACATAGGTTGATAGAATAGGACCAGAACTTCTGTATTATACCACCCAAGTTACCGTAAAAACTTAGGTTTTGGAAATATGGGTGATTAAATTAGTCGCTATGCGATGTGCGGACAACGATTTGTCGAAGTTTGACACGAAATATAAAAAAAATACGGAGGTGTGCCAACATGACGTACACATAGGATGATAGAATAGGTCCAGAACTTTAGTACTATACCACCCAAGTTACCGTAAAAACTTAGGTTTTGGAAATATGGGTGATTAAATTAGTCGCTATGCGATGTGCGGACAACGATTTGTCTAAGTATGACATGAAATATAATAATAAATACGGAGGTGTGCCAACATTACGTACACGTAGGGTGATAGAATAGGACCAGAACTTCTGTATTATACCACCCAAGTTACCGTAAAAACTTAGGTTTTGGAAATATGGCTGATTAAAGTAGTCGCATTGAGATGTGCGGACAGAGATTTGTCGAAGTTTGACACGAAATATAAAAAAAATACGGAGGTGTGCCAACATGACGTACACATAGGATGATAGAATAGGTCCAGAACTTTAGTACTATACCACCCAAGTTACCGTAAAAACTTAGGTTTTGGAAATATGGGTGATTAAATTAGTCGCTATGCGATGTGCGGACAACGAT
This sequence comes from Flexamia atlantica, assembly GCA_035578135.1. Taxonomy (NCBI): domain Eukaryota; kingdom Metazoa; phylum Arthropoda; class Insecta; order Hemiptera; family Cicadellidae; genus Flexamia; species Flexamia atlantica. Next base: position 137,420 of record JAQJVK010000259.1, read on the forward strand.
TTGTCTAAGTATGACATGAAATATAATAATAAATACGGAGGTGTGCCAACATTACGTACACGTAGGGTGATAGAATAGGACCAGAACTTCTGTATTATACCACCCAAGTTACCGTAAAAACTTAGGTTTTGGAAATATGGCTGATTAAAGTACTCGCTTTGGATGTGTGGACAGCGATCCACCTAAGTTTGACATAAAATATAAAATAAATACGGCAGTGTGTCAGCATGACGTACACGTAGGATGAAAGAATAGGACCAGAACTTTAGTACTATACCACCCAAGTTACCGTAAAAACTTAGGTTTTGGAAATATGGGTGATTAAATTAGTCGCTATGCGATGTGCGGACAACGATTTGTCTAAGTATGACATGAAATATAATAATAAATACGGAGGTGTGCCAACATTACGTACACATAGGGTGATAGAATAGGAACAGAAAGTCTGTATTATACCACCCAAGTTACCGTAAAAACTTAGGTTTTGGAAATATGGCTGATTAAAGTAGTCGCATTGAGATGTGCGGACAGCGATTTGTCTAAGTTTGACATGAAATATAAAAATAAATACGGAATTGTGGATACATGACGTACACATAGGTTGATAGAATAGGACCAGAACTTCTGTATTATACCACCCAAGTTACCGTAAAAACTTAGGTTTTGGAAATATGGGTGATTAAATTAGTCGCTATGCGATGTGCGGACAACGATTTGTCGAAGTTTGACACGAAATATAAAAAAAATACGGAGGTGTGCCAACATGACGTACACATAGGATGATAGAATAGGTCCAGAACTTTAGTACTATACCACCCAAGTTACCGTAAAAACTTAGGTTTTGGAAATATGGGTGATTAAATTAGTCGCTATGCGATGTGCGGACAACGATTTGTCTAAGTATGACATGAAATATAATAATAAATACGGAGGTGTGCCAACATTACGTACACGTAGGGTGATAGAATAGGACCAGAACTTCTGTATTATACCACCCAAGTTACCGTAAAAACTTAGGTTTTGGAAATATGGCTGATTAAATTAGTCGCATTGAGATGTGCGGACAGAGATTTGTCGAAGTTTGACACGAAATATAAAAAAAATACGGAGGTGTGCCAACATGACGTACACATAGGATGATAGAATAGGTCCAGAACTTTAGTACTATACCACCCAAGTTACCGTAAAAACTTAGGTTTTGGAAATATGGGTGATTAAATTAGTCGCTATGCGATGTGCGGACAACGATTTGTCTAAGTATGACATGAAATATAATAATAAATACGGAGGTGTGCTAACATTACGTACACGTAGGGTGATAGAATAGGACCAGAACTTCTGTATTATACCACCCAAGTTACCGTAAAAACTTAGGTTTTGGAAATATGGCTGATTAAAGTAGTCGCTTTGGATGTGTGGACAGCGATCCACCTAAGTTTGACATAAAATATAAAATAAATACGGCAGTGTGTCAGCATGACGTCCACGTAGGATGAAAGAATAGGACCAGAACTTTAGTACTATACCACCCAAGTTACCCTAAAAACTTATGTTTTGGAAATATGGGTGATTAAATTAGTCGCTATGCGATGTCGGACAACGATTTGTCTAAGTATGACATGTAATATAGAAATAAATACGGAAGTGTGCCAACATTACGGTCACATAGGGTGATAGAATAGGACCAGAAAGTCTGTATTATACCACCCAAGTTACCGTAAAAACTTAGGTTTTGGAAATATGGCTGATTAAAGTAGTCGCATTGAGATGTGCGGACAGCGATTTGTCTAAGTTTGACATGAAATATAAAAATAAATACGGAATTGTGGATACATGACGTACACATAGGTTGATAGAATAGGACCAGAACTTCTGTATTATACCACCCAAGTTACCGTAAAAACTTAGGTTTTGGAAATATGGGTGATTAAATTAGTCGCTATGCGATGTGCGGACAACGATTTGTCGAAGTTTGACACGAAATATAAAAAAAATACGGAGGTGTGCCAACATGACGTACACATAGGATGATAGAATAGGTCCAGAACTTTAGTACTATACCACCCAAGTTACCGTAAAAACTTAGGTTTTGGAAATATGGGTGATTAAATTAGTCGCTATGCGATGTGCGGACAACGATTTGTCTAAGTATGACATGAAATATAATAATAAATACGGAGGTGTGCCAACATTACGTACACGTAGGGTGATAGAATAGGACCAGAACTTCTGTATTATACCACCCAAGTTACCGTAAAAACTTAGGTTTTGGAAATATGGCTGATTAAAGTAGTCGCATTGAGATGTGCGGACAGAGATTTGTCGAAGTTTGACACGAAATATAAAAAAAATACGGAGGTGTGCCAACATGACGTACACATAGGATGATAGAATAGGTCCAGAACTTTAGTACTATACCACCCAAGTTACCGTAAAAACTTAGGTTTTGGAAATATGGGTGATTAAATTAGTCGCTATGCGATGTGCGGACAACGATTTGTCTAAGTATGACATGAAATATAATAATAAATACGGAGGTGTGCCAACATTACGTACACGTAGGGTGATAGAATAGGACCAGAACTTCTGTATTATACCACCCAAGTTACCGTAAAAACTTAGGTTTTGGAAATATGGCTGATTAAAGTACTCGCTTTGGATGTGTGGACAGCGATCCACCTAAGTTTGACATAAAATATAAAATAAATACGGCAGTGTGTCAGCATGACGTACACGTAGGATGAAAGAATAGGACCAGAACTTTAGTACTATACCACCCAAGTTACCCTAAAAACTTATGTTTTGGAAATATGGGTGATTAAATTAGTCGCTATGCGATGTCGGACAACGATTTGTCTAAGTATGACATGTAATATAGAAATAAATACGGAAGTGTGCCAACATTACGGTCACATAGGGTGATAGAATAGGACCAGAAAGTCTGTATTATACCACCCAAGTTACCGTAAAAACTTAGGTTTTGGAAATATGGCTGATTAAAGTAGTCGCATTGAGATGTGCGGACAGCGATTTGTCTAAGTTTGACATGAAATATAAAAATAAATACGGAATTGTGGATACATGACGTACACATAGGTTGATAGAATAGGACCAGAACTTCTGTATTATACCACCCAAGTTACCGTAAAAACTTAGGTTTTGGAAATATGGGTGATTAAATTAGTCGCTATGCGATGTGCGGACAACGATTTGTCGAAGTTTGACACGAAATATAAAAAAAATACGGAGGTGTGCCAACATGACGTACACATAGGATGATAGAATAGGTCCAGAACTTTAGTACTATACCACCCAAGTTACCGTAAAAACTTAGGTTTTGGAAATATGGGTGATTAAATTAGTCGCTATGCGATGTGCGGACAACGATTTGTCTAAGTATGACATGAAATATAATAATAAATACGGAGGTGTGCCAACATTACGTACACGTAGGGTGATAGAATAGGACCAGAACTTCTGTATTATACCAGCCAAGTTACCGTAAAAACTGAGGTTTTGGAAATATGGCTGATTAAAGTAGTCGCATTGAGATGTGCGGACAGAGATTTGTCGAAGTTTGACACGAAATATAAAAAAAATACGGAGGTGTGCCAACATGACGTACACATAGGATGATAGAATAGGTCCAGAACTTTAGTACTATACCACCCAAGTTACCTTAAAAACTTAGGTTTTGGAAATACGGGTGATTAAAATAGTCGCTTTGGATGTGTGGACAGCGATCCACCTAAGTTTGACATAAAATATAAAATAAATACGGCAGTGTGTCAGCATGACGTACACGTAGGATGAAAGAATAGGACCAGAACTTTAGTACTATACCACCCAAGTTACCTTAAAAACTTAGGTTTTGGAAATATGGGTGATTAAATTAGTCGCTATGCGATGTGCGGACAACGATTTGTCTAAGTTTGACATGAAATATAAAAATAAATACGGAATTTTGGATACATGACGTACACATTGGGTGATAGATTAGGATTAGAACTATATTACTATACCACTCAGGTTACCGTCAAAACTTAGGTTTTGGAAATACGGGTGATTAAAATAGTCGCTTTGGATGTGTGGACAGCGATCCACCTAAGTTTGACATAAAATATAAAATAAATACGGAAGTGTGTCAGCATGACGTACACGTAGGATGAAAGAATAGAACCAGAACTTTAGTACTATACCATCCAAGTTACCTTAAAAACTTAGGTTTTGGAAATATGGCTGATTAAAGTAGTCGCATTGAGATGTGCGGACAGCGATTTGTCAAAGTATGACATGAAAAATAAAATAAATACGGAAGTGTGCCAACATGACGTACCCATAGGATGATAGAATAGGTCCTGAAATTTAGTATTATACCACCCAAGTTACCTTAAAAACTTAGGTTTTGGAAATATGGGTGATTAAATTAGTCGCTATGCGATGTGCGGACAACGATTTGTCTAAGTTTGACATGAAATAAAAAAATAAATACGGAAGTGTGCCAACATGACGTACACATAGGATGATAGAATAGGTCCTGAAATTTAGTATTATACCACCCAAGTTACCTTAAAAACTTAGGTTTTGGAAATATGGGTGATTAAATTAGTCGCTATGCGATGTGCGGACAACGATTTGTCTAAGTTTGACATGAAATATGAAAATAAATACGGAATTTTGGATACATGACGTACACATTGGGTAATAGAATAGGATTAGAACTATATTATTATACCACTCAGGTTACCGTCAAAACTTAGGTTTTGGAAATACGGGTGATTAAATTAGTCGCTATGCGATGTGCGGACAACGATTTGTCGAAGTTTGACACGAAATATAAAAAAATACGGAGGTGTGCCAACATGACGTACACATAGGATGATAGAATAGGTCCAGAACTTTAGTACTATACCACCCAAGTTACCTTAAAAACCTAGGTTTTGGAAATATGTGTGATTAAATTAGTCGCTATGCGATGTGCGGACAACGATTTGTCTAAGTATGACATGAAATATAATAATAAATACGGAGGTGTGCCAACATGACGTACACGTAGGGTGATGAAATAGGACCAGAACTTCTGTATTATACCACCCAAGTTACCGAAAAAACTTAGGTTTTGGAAATATGGATGATTAAAGTAGTCGCATTGAGATGTGCGGACAGAGATTTGTCGAAGTTTGACACGAAATATAAAAAAAATACGGAGGTGTGCCAACATGACGTACACATAGGATGATAGAATAGGTCCAGAACTTTAGTACTATACCACCCAAGTTACCTTAAAAACTTAGGTTTTGGAAATACGGGTGATTAAAATAGTCGCTTTGGATGTGTGGACAGCGATCCACCTAAGTTTGACATAAAATATAAAATAAATACGGCAGTGTGTCAGCATGACGTACACATAGGATGATAGAATAGGTCCAGAACTTTAGTACTATACCACCCAAGTTACCGTAAAAACTTAGGTTTTGGAAATATGGGTGATTAAATTAGTCGCTATGCGATGTGCGGACAACGATTTGTCTAAGTATGACATGAAATATAATAATAAATACGGAGGTGTGCCAACATTACGTACACATAGGGTGATAGAATAGGACCAGAAAGTCTGTATTATACCACCCAAGTTACCGTAAAAACTTAGGTTTTGGAAATATGGCTGATTAAAGTAGTCGCATTGAGATGTGCGGACAGCGATTTGTCTAAGTTTGACATGAAATATAAAAATAAATACGGAATTGTGGATACATGACGTACACATAGGTTGATAGAATAGGACCAGAACTTCTGTATTATACCACCCAAGTTACCGTAAAAACTTAGGTTTTGGAAATATGGGTGATTAAATTAGTCGCTATGCGATGTGCGGACAACGATTTGTCGAAGTTTGACACGAAATATAAAAAAAATACGGAGGTGTGCCAACATGACGTACACATAGGATGATAGAATAGGTCCAGAACTTTAGTACTATACCACCCAAGTTACCGTAAAAACTTAGGTTTTGGAAATATGGGTGATTAAATTAGTCGCTATGCGATGTGCGGACAACGATTTGTCTAAGTATGACATGAAATATAATAATAAATACGGAGGTGTGCCAACATTACGTACACGTAGGGTGATAGAATAGGACCAGAACTTCTGTATTATACCACCCAAGTTACCGTAAAAACTTAGGTTTTGGAAATATGGCTGATTAAAGTAGTCGCATTGAGATGTGCGGACAGAGATTTGTCGAAGTTTGACACGAAATATAAAAAAAATACGGAGGTGTGCCAACATGACGTACACATAGGATGATAGAATAGGTCCAGAACTTTAGTACTATACCACCCAAGTTACCTTAAAAACTTAGGTTTTGGAAATACGGGTGATTAAAATAGTCGCTTTGGATGTGTGGACAGCGATCCACCTAAGTTTGACATAAAATATAAAATAAATACGGCAGTGTGTCAGCATGACGTACACATAGGATGATAGAATAGGTCCAGAACTTTAGTACTATACCACCCAAGTTACCGTAAAAACTTAGGTTTTGGAAATATGGGTGATTAAATTAGTCGCTATGCGATGTGCGGACAACGATTTGTCTAAGTATGACATGAAATATAATAATAAATACGGAGGTGTGCCAACATTACGTACACATAGGGTGATAGAATAGGACCAGAAAGTCTGTATTATACCACCCAAGTTACCGTAAAAACTTAGGTTTTGGAAATATGGCTGATTAAAGTAGTCGCATTGAGATGTGCGGACAGCGATTTGTCTAAGTTTGACATGAAATATAAAAATAAATACGGAATTGTGGATACATGACGTACACATAGGTTGATAGAATAGGACCAGAACTTCTGTATTATACCACCCAAGTTACCGTAAAAACTTAGGTTTTGGAAATATGGGTGATTAAATTAGTCGCTATGCGATGTGCGGACAACGATTTGTCGAAGTTTGACACGAAATATAAAAAAAATACGGAGGTGTGCCAACATGACGTACACATAGGATGATAGAATAGGTCCAGAACTTTAGTACTATACCACCCAAGTTACCTTAAAAACTTAGGTTTTGGAAATACGGGTGATTAAAATAGTCGTTTGGATGTGTGGACAGCGATCCACCTAAGTTTGACATAAAATATAAAATAAATACGGCAGTGTGTCAGCATGACGTACACATAGGATGATAGAATAGGTCCAGAACTTTAGTACTATACCACCCAAGTTACCGTAAAAACTTAGGTTTTGGAAATATGGGTGATTAAATTAGTCGCTATGCGATGTGCGGACAACGATTTGTCTAAGTATGACATGAAATATAATAATAAATACGGAGGTGTGCCAACATTACGTACACATAGGGTGATAGAATAGGACCAGAAAGTCTGTATTATACCACCCAAGTTACCGTAAAAACTTAGGTTTTGGAAATATGGCTGATTAAAGTAGTCGCATTGAGATGTGCGGACAGCGATTTGTCTAAGTTTGACATGAAATATAAAAATAAATACGGAATTGTGGATACATGACGTACACATAGGTTGATAGAATAGGACCAGAACTTCTGTATTATACCACCCAAGTTACCGTAAAAACTTAGGTTTTGGAAATATGGGTGATTAAATTAGTCGCTATGCGATGTGCGGACAACGATTTGTCGAAGTTTGACACGAAATATAAAAAAAATACGGAGGTGTGCCAACATGACGTACACATAGGATGATAGAATAGGTCCAGAACTTTAGTACTATACCACCCAAGTTACCGTAAAAACTTAGGTTTTGGAAATATGGGTGATTAAATTAGTCGCTATGCGATGTGCGGACAACGATTTGTCTAAGTATGACATGAAATATAATAATAAATACGGAGGTGTGCCAACATTACGTACACGTAGGGTGATAGAATAGGACCAGAACTTCTGTATTATACCACCCAAGTTACCGTAAAAACTTAGGTTTTGGAAATATGGCTGATTAAAGTAGTCGCATTGAGATGTGCGGACAGAGATTTGTCGAAGTTTGACACGAAATATAAAAAAAATACGGAGGTGTGCCAACATGACGTACACATAGGATGATAGAATAGGTCCAGAACTTTAGTACTATACCACCCAAGTTACCGTAAAAACTTAGGTTTTGGAAATATGGGTGATTAAATTAGTCGCTATGCGATGTGCGGACAACGATTTGTCTAAGTATGACATGAAATATAATAATAAATACGGAGGTGTGCCAACATTACGTACACGTAGGGTGATAGAATAGGACCAGAACTTCTGTATTATACCACCCAAGTTACCGTAAAAACTTAGGTTTTGGAGATATGGCTGATTAAAGTAGTCGCTTTGGATGTGTGGACAGCGATCCACCTAAGTTTGACATAAAATATAAAATAAATACGGCAGTGTGTCAGCATGACGTACACGTAGGATGAAAGAATAGGACAAGAACTTTAGTACTATACCACCCAAGTTACCCTAAAAACTTATGTTTTGGAAATATGGGTGATTAAATTAGTCGCTTTGGATGTGTGGACAGCGATCCACCTAAGTTTGACATAAAATATAAAATAAATACGGCAGTGTGTCAGCATGACGTACACATAGGATGATAGAATAGGTCCAGAACTTTAGTACTATACCACCCAAGTTACCGTAAAAACTTAGGTTTTGGAAATATGGGTGATTAAATTAGTCGCTATGCGATGTGCGGACAACGATTTGTCTAAGTATGACATGAAATATAATAATAAATACGGAGGTGTGCCAATATTACGTACACATAGGGTGATAGAATAGGACCAGAAAGTCTGTATTATACCACCCAAGTTACCGTAAAAACTTAGGTTTTGGAAATATGGCTGATTAAAGTAGTCGCATTGAGATGTGCGGACAGCGATTTGTCTAAGTTTGACATGAAATATAAAAATAAATACGGAATTGTGGATACATGACGTACACATAGGTTGATAGAATAGGACCAGAACTTCTGTATTATACCACCCAAGTTACCGTAAAAACTTAGGTTTTGGAAATATGGGTGATTAAATTAGTCGCTATGCGATGTGCGGACAACGATTTGTCGAAGTTTGACACGAAATATAAAAAAAATACGGAGGTGTGCCAACATGACGTACACATAGGATGATAGAATAGGTCCAGAACTTTAGTACTATACCACCCAAGTTACCGTAAAAACTTAGGTTTTGGAAATATGGGTGATTAAATTAGTCGCTATGCGATGTGCGGACAACGATTTGTCTAAGTATGACATGAAATATAATAATAAATACGGAGGTGTGCCAACATTACGTACACGTAGGGTGATAGAATAGGACCAGAACTTCTGTATTATACCACCCAAGTTACCGTAAAAACTTAGGTTTTGGAAATATGGCTGATTAAAGTAGTCGCATTGAGATGTGCGGACAGAGATTTGTCGAAGTTTGACACGAAATATAAAAAAAATACGGAGGTGTGCCAACATGACGTACACATAGGATGATAGAATAGGTCCAGAACTTTAGTACTATACCACCCAAGTTACCGTAAAAACTTAGGTTTTGGAAATATGGGTGATTAAATTAGTCGCTATGCGATGTGCGGACAACGATTTGTCTAAGTATGACATGAAATATAATAATAAATACGGAGGTGTGCCAACATTACGTACACGTAGGGTGATAGAATAGGACCAGAACTTCTGTATTATACCACCCAAGTTACCGTAAAAACTTAGGTTTTGGAAATATGGCTGATTAAAGTAGTCGCTTTGGATGTGTGGACAGCGATCCACCTAAGTTTGACATAAAATATAAAATAAATACGGCAGTGTGTCAGCATGACGTACACGTAGGATGAAAGAATAGGACAAGAACTTTAGTACTATACCACCCAAGTTACCCTAAAAACTTATGTTTTGGAAATATGGGTGATTAAATTAGTCGCTATGCGATGTCGGACAACGATTTGTCTAAGTATGACATGTAATATAGAAATAAATACGGAAGTGTGCCAACATTACGGTCACATAGGGTGATAGAATAGGACCAGAAAGTCTGTATTATACCACCCAAGTTACCGTAAAAACTTAGGTTTTGGAAAAACGGGTGATTAAAATAGTCGCTTTGGATGTGTGGACAGTGATCTACCTAAGTATGACATAAAATATAAAATAAATACGGCAGTGTGTCAGCATGACGTACACGTAGGGTGATAAAATAGGACCAGAACTTCTGTATTATACCACCCAAGTTACCGTAAAAACTTAGGTTTTGGAAATATGGCTGATTAAAGTAGTCGCATTGAGATGTGCGGACAGCGATTTGTCGAAGTTTGACACGAAATATAAAAAAAATACGGAGGTGTGCCAACATGACGTACACATAGGATGATAGAATAGGTCCAGAACTTTAGTACTATACCACCCAAGTTACCGTAAAAACTTAGGTTTTGGAAATATGGGTGATTAAATTAGTCGCTATGCGATGTGCGGACAACGATTTGTCTAAGTATGACATGAAATATAATAATAAATACGGAGGTGTGCCAACATTACGTACACGTAGGGTGATAGAATAGGACCAGAACTTCTGTATTATACCACCCAAGTTACCTTAAAAACTTAGGTTTTGGAAATATGGCTGATTAAAGTAGTCGCATTGAGATGTGCGGACAGAGATTTGTCGAAGTTTGACACGAAATATAAAAAAAATACGGAGGTGTGCCAACATGACGTACACATAGGATGATAGAATAGGTCCAGAACTTTAGTACTATACCACCCAAGTTACCTTAAAAACTTAGGTTTTGGAAATACGGGTGATTAAAATAGTCGCTTTGGATGTGTGGACAGCGATCCACCTAAGTTTGACATAAAATATAAAATAAATACGGCAGTGTGTCAGCATGACGTACACGTAGGATGAAAGAATAGGACCAGAACTTTAGTACTATACCACCCAAGTTACCTTAAAAACTTAGGTTTTGGAAATATGGGTGATTAAATTAGTCGCTATGCGATGTGCGGACAACGATTTGTCTAAGTTTGACATGAAATATAAAAATAAATACGGAATTTTGGATACATGACGTACACATTGGGTGATAGATTAGGATTAGAACTATATTACTATACCACTCAGGTTACCGTCAAAACTTAGGTTTTGGAAATACGGGTGATTAAAATAGTCGCTTTGGATGTGTGGACAGCGATCCACCTAAGTTTGACATAAAATATAAAATAAATACGGAAGTGTGTCAGCATGACGTACACGTAGGATGAAAGAATAGAACCAGAACTTTAGTACTATACCATCCAAGTTACCTTAAAAACTTAGGTTTTGGAAATATGGCTGATTAAAGTAGTCGCATTGAGATGTGCGGACAGCGATTTGTCAAAGTATGACATGAAAAATAAAATAAATACGGAAGTGTGCCAACATGACGTACCCATAGGATGATAGAATAGGTCCTGAAATTTAGTATTATACCACCCAAGTTACCTTAAAAACTTAGGTTTTGGAAATATGGGTGATTAAATTAGTCGCTATGCGATGTGCGGACAACGATTTGTCTAAGTTTGACATGAAATATAAAAATAAATACGGAAGTGTGCCAACATGACGTACACATAGGATGATAGAATAGGTCCTGAAATTTAGTATTATACCACCCAAGTTACCTTAAAAACTTAGGTTTTGGAAATATGGGTGATTAAATTAGTCGCTATGCGATGTGCGGACAACGATTTGTCTAAGTTTGACATGAAATATGAAAATAAATACGGAATTTTGGATACATGACGTACACATTGGGTAATAGAATAGGATTAGAACTATATTATTATACCACTCAGGTTACCGTCAAAACTTAGGTTTTGGAAATACGGGTGATTAAATTAGTCGCTATGCGATGTGCGGACAACGATTTGTCGAAGTTTGACACGAAATATAAAAAAATACGGAGGTGTGCCAACATGACGTACACATAGGATGATAGAATAGGTCCAGAACTTTAGTACTATACCACCCAAGTTACCTTAAAAACCTAGGTTTTGGAAATATGTGTGATTAAATTAGTCGCTATGCGATGTGCGGACAACGATTTGTCTAAGTATGACATGAAATATAATAATAAATACGGAGGTGTGCCAACATGACGTACACGTAGGGTGATGAAATAGGACCAGAACTTCTGTATTATACCACCCAAGTTACCGAAAAAACTTAGGTTTTGGAAATATGGATGATTAAAGTAGTCGCATTGAGATGTGCGGACAGAGATTTGTCGAAGTTTGACACGAAATATAAAAAAAATACGGAGGTGTGCCAACTTGACGTACACATAGGATGATAGAATAGGTCCAGAACTTTAGTACTATACCACCCAAGTTACCTTAAAAACTTAGGTTTTGGAAATACGGGTGATTAAAATAGTCGCTTTGGATGTGTGGACAGCGATCCACCTAAGTTTGACATAAAATATAAAATAAATACGGCAGTGTGTCAGCATGACGTACACATAGGATGATAGAATAGGTCCAGAACTTTGGTACTATACCACCCAAGTTACCGTAAAAACTTAGGTTTTGGAAATATGGGTGATTAAATTAGTCGCTATGCGATGTGCGGACAACGATTTGTCTAAGTATGACATGAAATATAATAATAAATACGGAGGTGTGCCAACATTACGTACACATAGGGTGATAGAATAGGACCAGAAAGTCTGTATTATACCACCCAAGTTACCGTAAAAACTTAGGTTTTGGAAATATGGCTGATTAAAGTAGTCGCATTGAGATGTGCGGACAGCGATTTGTCTAAGTTTGACATGAAATATAAAAATAAATACGGAATTGTGGATACATGACGTACACATAGGTTGATAGAATAGGACCAGAACTTCTGTATTATACCACCCAAGTTACCGTAAAAACTTAGGTTTTGGAAATATGGGTGATTAAATTAGTCGCTATGCGATGTGCGGACAACGATTTGTCGAAGTTTGACACGAAATATAAAAAAAATACGGAGGTGTGCCAACATGACGTACACATAGGATGATAGAATAGGTCCAGAACTTTAGTACTATACCACCCAAGTTACCGTAAAAACTTAGGTTTTGGAAATATGGGTGATTAAATTAGTCGCTATGCGATGTGCGGACAACGATTTGTCTAAGTATGACATGAAATATAATAATAAATACGGAGGTGTGCCAACATTACGTACACGTAGGGTGATAGAATAGGACCAGAACTTCTGTATTATACCACCCAAGTTACCGTAAAAACTTAGGTTTTGGAAATATGGCTGATTAAAGTAGTCGCATTGAGATGTGCGGACAGAGATTTGTCGAAGTTTGACACGAAATATAAAAAAAATACGGAGGTGTGCCAACATGACGTACACATAGGATGATAGAATAGGTCCAGAACTTTAGTACTATACCACCCAAGTTACCTTAAAAACTTAGGTTTTGGAAATACGGGTGATTAAAATAGTCGCTTTGGATGTGTGGACAGCGATCCACCTAAGTTTGACATAAAATATAAAATAAATACGGCAGTGTGTCAGCATGACGTACACATAGGATGATAGAATAGGTCCAGAACTTTAGTACTATACCACCCAAGTTACCGTAAAAACTTAGGTTTTGGAAATATGGGTGATTAAATTAGTCGCTATGCGATGTGCGGACAACGATTTGTCTAAGTATGACATGAAATATAATAATAAATACGGAGGTGTGCCAACATTACGTACACATAGGGTGATAGAATAGGACCAGAAAGTCTGTATTATACCACCCAAGTTACCGTAAAAACTTAGGTTTTGGAAATATGGCTGATTAAAGTAGTCGCATTGAGATGTGCGGACAGCGATTTGTCTAAGTTTGACATGAAATATAAAAATAAATACGGAATTGTGGATACATGACGTACACATAGGTTGATAGAATAGGACCAGAACTTCTGTATTATACCACCCAAGTTACCGTAAAAACTTAGGTTTTGGAAATATGGGTGATTAAATTAGTCGCTATGCGATGTGCGGACAACGATTTGTCGAAGTTTGACACGAAATATAAAAAAAATACGGAGGTGTGCCAACATGACGTACACATAGGATGATAGAATAGGTCCAGAACTTTAGTACTATACCACCCAAGTTACCGTAAAAACTTAGGTTTTGGAAATATGGGTGATTAAATTAGTCGCTATGCGATGTGCGGACAACGATTTGTCTAAGTATGACATGAAATATAATAATAAATACGGAGGTGTGCCAACATTACGTACACGTAGGGTGATAGAATAGGACCAGAACTTCTGTATTATACCACCCAAGTTACCGTAAAAACTTAGGTTTTGGAAATATGGCTGATTAAAGTAGTCGCATTGAGATGTGCGGACAGAGATTTGTCGAAGTTTGACACGAAATATAAAAAAAATACGGAGGTGTGCCAACATGACGTACACATAGGATGATAGAATAGGTCCAGAACTTTAGTACTATACCACCCAAGTTACCGTAAAAACTTAGGTTTTGGAAATATGGGTGATTAAATTAGTCGCTATGCGATGTGCGGACAACGATTTGTCTAAGTATGACATGAAATATAATAATAAATACGGAGGTGTGCCAACATTACGTACACGTAGGGTGATAGAATAGGACCAGAACTTCTGTATTATACCACCCAAGTTACCGTAAAAACTTAGGTTTTGGAAATATGGCTGATTAAAGTAGTCGCTTTGGATGTGTGGACAGCGATCCACCTAAGTTTGACATAAAATATAAAATAAATACGGCAGTGTGTCAGCATGACGTACACGTAGGATGAAAGAATAGGACCAGAACTTTAGTACTATACCACCCAAGTTACCCTAAAAACTTATGTTTTGGAAATATGGGTGATTAAATTAGTCGCTATGCGATGTCGGACAACGATTTGTCTAAGTATGACATGTAATATAGAAATAAATACGGAAGTGTGCCAACATTACGGTCACATAGGGTGATAGAATAGGACCAGAAAGTCTGTATTATACCACCCAAGTTACCGTAAAAACTTAGGTTTTGGAAATATGGCTGATTAAAGTAGTCGCATTGAGATGTGCGGACAGCGATTTGTCTAAGTTTGACATGAAATATAAAAATAAATACGGAATTGTGGATACATGACGTACACATAGGTTGATAGAATAGGACCAGAACTTCTGTATTATACCACCCAAGTTACCGTAAAAACTTAGGTTTTGGAAATATGGGTGATTAAATTAGTCGCTATGCGATGTGCGGACAACGATTTGTCGAAGTTTGACACGAAATATAAAAAAAATACGGAGGTGTGCCAACATGACGTACACATAGGATGATAGAATAGGTCCAGAACTTTAGTACTATACCACCCAAGTTACCTTAAAAACTTAGGTTTTGGAAATATGGGTGATTAAATTAGTCGCTATGCGATGTGCGGACAACGATTTGTCTAAGTATGACATGAAATATAATAATAAATACGGAGGTGTGCCAACATTACGTACACGTAGGGTGATAGAATAGGACCAGAACTTCTGTATTATACCACCCAAGTTACCGTAAAAACTTAGGTTTTGGAAATATGGCTGATTAAAGTAGTCGCATTGAGATGTGCGGAGAGAGATTTGTCGAAGTTTGACACGAAATATAAAAAAAATACGGAGGTGTGCCAACATGACGTACACATAGGATGATAGAATAGGTCCAGAACTTTAGTACTATACCACCCAAGTTACCTTAAAAACTTAGGTTTTGGAAATACGGGTGATTAAAATAGTCGCTTTGGATGTGTGGACAGCGATCCACCTAAGTTTGACATAAAATATAAAATAAATACGGCAGTGTGTCAGCATGACGTACACGTAGGATGAAAGAATAGGACCAGAACTTTAGTACTATACCACCCAAGTTACCTTAAAAACTTAGGTTTTGGAAATATGGGTGATTAAATTAGTCGCTATGCGATGTGCGGACAACGATTTGTCTAAGTTTGACATGAAATATAAAAATAAATACGGAATTTTGGATACATGACGTACACATTGGGTGATAGATTAGGATTAGAACTATATTACTATACCACTCAGGTTACCGTCAAAACTTAGGTTTTGGAAATACGGGTGATTAAAATAGTCGCTTTGGATGTGTGGACAGCGATCCACCTAAGTTTGACATAAAATATAAAATAAATACGGAAGTGTGTCAGCATGACGTACACGTAGGATGAAAGAATAGAACCAGAACTTTAGTACTATACCATCCAAGTTACCTTAAAAACTTAGGTTTTGGAAATATGGCTGATTAAAGTAGTCGCATTGAGATGTGCGGACAGCGATTTGTCAAAGTATGACATGAAAAATAAAATAAATAAGGAAGTGTGCCAACATGACGTACCCATAGGATGATAGAATAGGTCCTGAAATTTAGTATTATACCACCCAAGTTACCTTAAAAACTTAGGTTTTGGAAATATGGGTGATTAAATTAGTCGCTATGCGATGTGCGGACAACGATTTGTCTAAGTTTGACATGAAATAAAAAAATAAATACGGAAGTGTGCCAACATGACGTACACATAGGATGATAGAATAGGTCCTGAAATTTAGTATTATACCACCCAAGTTACCTTAAAAACTTAGGTTTTGGAAATATGGGTGATTAAATTAGTCGCTATGCAATGTGCGGACAACGATTTGTCTAAGTTTGACATGAAATATGAAAATAAATACGGAATTTTGGATACATGACGTACACATTGGGTAATAGAATAGGATTAGAACTATATTATTATACCACTCAGGTTACCGTCAAAACTTAGGTTTTGGAAATACGGGTGATTAAATTAGTCGCTATGCGATGTGCGGACAACGATTTGTCGAAGTTTGACACGAAATATAAAAAAATACGGAGGTGTGCCAACATGACGTACACATAGGATGATAGAATAGGTCCAGAACTTTAGTACTATACCACCCAAGTTACCTTAAAAACCTAGGTTTTGGAAATATGTGTGATTAAATTAGTCGCTATGCGATGTGCGGACAACGATTTGTCTAAGTATGACATGAAATATAATAATAAATACGGAGGTGTGCCAACATGACGTACACGTAGGGTGATGAAATAGGACCAGAACTTCTGTATTATACCACCCAAGTTACCGAAAAAACTTAGGTTTTGGAAATATGGATGATTAAAGTAGTCGCATTGAGATGTGCGGACAGAGATTTGTCGAAGTTTGACACGAAATATAAAAAAAATACGGAGGTGTGCCAACATGACGTACACATAGGATGATAGAATAGGTCCAGAACTTTAGTACTATACCACCCAAGTTACCTTAAAAACTTAGGTTTTGGAAATACGGGTGATTAAAATAGTCGCTTTGGATGTGTGGACAGCGATCCACCTAAGTTTGACATAAAATATAAAATAAATACGGCAGTGTGTCAGCATGACGTACACATAGGATGATAGAATAGGTCCAGAACTTTAGTACTATACCACCCAAGTTACCGTAAAAACTTAGGTTTTGGAAATATGGGTGATTAAATTAGTCGCTATGCGATGTGCGGACAACGATTTGTCTAAGTATGACATGAAATATAATAATAAATACGGAGGTGTGCCAACATTACGTACACATAGGGTGATAGAATAGGACCAGAAAGTCTGTATTATACCACCCAAGTTACCGTAAAAACTTAGGTTTTGGAAATATGGCTGATTAAAGTAGTCGCATTGAGATGTGCGGACAGCGATTTGTCTAAGTTTGACATGAAATATAAAAATAAATACGGAATTGTGGATACATGACGTACACATAGGTTGATAGAATAGGACCAGAACTTCTGTATTATACCACCCAAGTTACCGTAAAAACTTAGGTTTTGGAAATATGGGTGATTAAATTAGTCGCTATGCGATGTGCGGACAACGATTTGTCGAAGTTTGACACGAAATATAAAAAAAATACGGAGGTGTGCCAACATGACGTACACATAGGATGATAGAATAGGTCCAGAACTTTAGTACTATACCACCCAAGTTACCGTAAAAACTTAGGTTTTGGAAATATGGGTGATTAAATTAGTCGCTATGCGATGTGCGGACAACGATTTGTCTAAGTATGACATGAAATATAATAATAAATACGGAGGTGTGCCAACATTACGTACACGTA
Organism: Flexamia atlantica; assembly: GCA_035578135.1. Classification (NCBI taxonomy): domain Eukaryota; kingdom Metazoa; phylum Arthropoda; class Insecta; order Hemiptera; family Cicadellidae; genus Flexamia; species Flexamia atlantica. Next base: position 155,663 of record JAQJVK010000259.1, read on the forward strand.
GGGTGATAGAATAGGACCAGAACTTCTGTATTATACCACCCAAGTTACCGTAAAAACTTAGGTTTTGGAAATATGGCTGATTAAAGTAGTCGCATTGAGATGTGCGGACAGAGATTTGTCGAAGTTTGACACGAAATATAAAAAAAATACGGAGGTGTGCCAACATGACGTACACATAGGATGATAGAATAGGTCCAGAACTTTAGTACTATACCACCCAAGTTACCTTAAAAACTTAGGTTTTGGAAATACGGGTGATTAAAATAGTCGCTTTGGATGTGTGGACAGCGATCCACCTAAGTTTGACATAAAATATAAAATAAATACGGCAGTGTGTCAGCATGACGTACACGTAGGATGAAAGAATAGGACCAGAACTTTAGTACTATACCACCCAAGTTACCTTAAAAACTTAGGTTTTGGAAATATGGGTGATTAAATTAGTCGCTATGCGATGTGCGGACAACGATTTGTCTAAGTTTGACATGAAATATAAAAATAAATACGGAATTTTGGATACATGACGTACACATTGGGTGATAGATTAGGATTAGAACTATATTACTATACCACTCAGGTTACCGTCAAAACTTAGGTTTTGGAAATACGGGTGATTAAAATAGTCGCTTTGGATGTGTGGACAGCGATCCACCTAAGTTTGACATAAAATATAAAATAAATACGGAAGTGTGTCAGCATGACGTACACGTAGGATGAAAGAATAGAACCAGAACTTTAGTACTATACCATCCAAGTTACCTTAAAAACTTAGGTTTTGGAAATATGGCTGATTAAAGTAGTCGCATTGAGATGTGCGGACAGCGATTTGTCAAAGTATGACATGAAAAATAAAATAAATAAGGAAGTGTGCCAACATGACGTACCCATAGGATGATAGAATAGGTCCTGAAATTTAGTATTATGCCACCCAAGTTACCTTAAAAACTTAGGTTTTGGAAATATGGGTGATTAAATTAGTCGCTATGCGATGTGCGGACAACGATTTGTCTAAGTTTGACATGAAATAAAAAAATAAATACGGAAGTGTGCCAACATGACGTACACATAGGATGATAGAATAGGTCCTGAAATTTAGTATTATACCACCCAAGTTACCTTAAAAACTTAGGTTTTGGAAATATGGGTGATTAAATTAGTCGCTATGCAATGTGCGGACAACGATTTGTCTAAGTTTGACATGAAATATGAAAATAAATACGGAATTTTGGATACATGACGTACACATTGGGTAATAGAATAGGATTAGAACTATATTATTATACCACTCAGGTTACCGTCAAAACTTAGGTTTTGGAAATACGGGTGATTAAATTAGTCGCTATGCGATGTGCGGACAACGATTTGTCGAAGTTTGACACGAAATATAAAAAAATACGGAGGTGTGCCAACATGACGTACACATAGGATGATAGAATAGGTCCAGAACTTTAGTACTATACCACCCAAGTTACCTTAAAAACCTAGGTTTTGGAAATATGTGTGATTAAATTAGTCGCTATGCGATGTGCGGACAACGATTTGTCTAAGTATGACATGAAATATAATAATAAATACGGAGGTGTGCCAACATGACGTACACGTAGGGTGATGAAATAGGACCAGAACTTCTGTATTATACCACCCAAGTTACCGAAAAAACTTAGGTTTTGGAAATATGGATGATTAAAGTAGTCGCATTGAGATGTGCGGACAGAGATTTGTCGAAGTTTGACACGAAATATAAAAAAAATACGGAGGTGTGCCAACATGACGTACACATAGGATGATAGAATAGGTCCAGAACTTTAGTACTATACCACCCAAGTTACCTTAAAAACTTAGGTTTTGGAAATACGGGTGATTAAAATAGTCGCTTTGGATGTGTGGACAGCGATCCACCTAAGTTTGACATAAAATATAAAATAAATACGGCAGTGTGTCAGCATGACGTACACATAGGATGATAGAATAGGTCCAGAACTTTAGTACTATACCACCCAAGTTACCGTAAAAACTTAGGTTTTGGAAATATGGGTGATTAAATTAGTCGCTATGCGATGTGCGGACAACGATTTGTCTAAGTATGACATGAAATATAATAATAAATACGGAGGTGTGCCAACATTACGTACACATAGGGTGATAGAATAGGACCAGAAAGTCTGTATTATACCACCCAAGTTACCGTAAAAACTTAGGTTTTGGAAATATGGCTGATTAAAGTAGTCGCATTGAGATGTGCGGACATCGATTTGTCTAAGTTTGACATGAAATATAAAAATAAATACGGAATTGTGGATACATGACGTACACATAGGTTGATAGAATAGGACCAGAACTTCTGTATTATACCACCCAAGTTACCGTAAAAACTTAGGTTTTGGAAATATGGGTGATTAAATTAGTCGCTATGCGATGTGCGGACAACGATTTGTCGAAGTTTGACACGAAATATAAAAAAAATACGGAGGTGTGCCAACATGACGTACACATAGGATGATAGAATAGGTCCAGAACTTTAGTACTATACCACCCAAGTTACCGTAAAAACTTAGGTTTTGGAAATATGGGTGATTAAATTAGTCGCTATGCGATGTGCGGACAACGATTTGTCTAAGTATGACATGAAATATAATAATAAATACGGAGGTGTGCCAACATTACGTACACGTAGGGTGATAGAATAGGACCAGAACTTCTGTATTATACCACCCAAGTTACCGTAAAAACTTAGGTTTTGGAAATATGGCTGATTAAAGTAGTCGCATTGAGATGTGCGGACAGAGATTTGTCGAAGTTTGACACGAAATATAAAAAAAATACGGAGGTGTGCCAACATGACGTACACATAGGATGATAGAATAGGTCCAGAACTTTAGTACTATACCACCCAAGTTACCTTAAAAACTTAGGTTTTGGAAATACGGGTGATTAAAATAGTCGCTTTGGATGTGTGGACAGCGATCCACCTAAGTTTGACATAAAATATAAAATAAATACGGCAGTGTGTCAGCATGACGTACACGTAGGATGAAAGAATAGGACCAGAACTTTAGTACTATACCACCCAAGTTACCTTAAAAACTTAGGTTTTGGAAATATGGGTGATTAAATTAGTCGCTATGCGATGTGCGGACAACGATTTGTCTAAGTTTGACATGAAATATAAAAATAAATACGGAATTTTGGATACATGACGTACACATTGGGTGATAGATTAGGATTAGAACTATATTACTATACCACTCAGGTTACCGTCAAAACTTAGGTTTTGGAAATACGGGTGATTAAAATAGTCGCTTTGGATGTGTGGACAGCGATCCACCTAAGTTTGACATAAAATATAAAATAAATACGGAAGTGTGTCAGCATGACGTACACGTAGGATGAAAGAATAGAACCAGAACTTTAGTACTATACCATCCAAGTTACCTTAAAAACTTAGGTTTTGGAAATATGGCTGATTAAAGTAGTCGCATTGAGATGTGCGGACAGCGATTTGTCAAAGTATGACATGAAAAATAAAATAAATACGGAAGTGTGCCAACATGACGTACACATAGGATGATAGAATAGGTCCTGAAATTTAGTATTATACCACCCAAGTTACCTTAAAAACTTAGGTTTTGGAAATATGGGTGATTAAATTAGTCGCTATGCGATGTGCGGACAACGATTTGTCTAAGTTTGACATGAAATAAAAAAATAAATACGGAAGTGTGCCAACATGACGTACACATAGGATGATAGAATAGGTCCTGAAATTTAGTATTATACCACCCAAGTTACCTTAAAAACTTAGGTTTTGGAAATATGGGTGATTAAATTAGTCGCTATGCGATGTGCGGACAACGATTTGTCTAAGTTTGACATGAAATATGAAAATAAATACGGAATTTTGGATACATGACGTACACATTGGGTAATAGAATAGGATTAGAACTATATTATTATACCACTCAGGTTACCGTCAAAACTTAGGTTTTGGAAATACGGGTGATTAAATTAGTCGCTATGCGATGTGCGGACAACGATTTGTCGAAGTTTGACACGAAATATAAAAAAATACGGAGGTGTGCCAACATGACGTACACATAGGATGATAGAATAGGTCCAGAACTTTAGTACTATACCACCCAAGTTACCTTAAAAACCTAGGTTTTGGAAATATGTGTGATTAAATTAGTCGCTATGCGATGTGCGGACAACGATTTGTCTAAGTATGACATGAAATATAATAATAAATACGGAGGTGTGCCAACATGACGTACACGTAGGGTGATGAAATAGGACCAGAACTTCTGTATTATACCACCCAAGTTACCGAAAAAACTTAGGTTTTGGAAATATGGATGATTAAAAGTAGTCGCATTGAGATGTGCGGACAGAGATTTGTCGAAGTTTGACACGAAATATAAAAAAAATACGGGAGGTGTGCCAACATGACGTACACATAGGATGATAGAATAGGTCCAGAACTTTAGTACTATACCACCCAAGTTACCTTAAAAACTTAGGTTTGGAAATACGGGTGATTAAAATAGTCGCTTTGGATGTGTGGACAGCGATCCACCTAAGTTTGACATAAAATATAAAATAAATACGGCAGTGTGTCAGCATGACGTACACATAGGATGATAGAATAGGTCCAGAACTTTAGTACTATACCACCCAAGTTACCGTAAAAACTTAGGTTTTGGAAATATGGGTGATTAAATTAGTCGCTATGCGATGTGCGGACAACGATTTGTCCTAAGTATGACATGAAATATAATAATAAATACGGAGGGTGTGCCAACATTACGTACACGTAGGGTGATAGAATAGGACCAGAACTTCTGTATTATACCACCCAAGTTACCGTAAAAACTTAGGTTTTGGAAATATGGCTGATTAAAGTAGTCGCATTGGAGATGTGGCGGACAGAGATTTGTCGAAGTTTGACACGAAATATAAAAAAAATACGGAGGTGTGCCAACATGACGTACACATAGGATGATAGAATAGGTCCAGAACTTTAGTACTATACCCACCCAAGTTACCTTAAAAACTTAGGTTTGGAAATACGGGTGATTAAAATAGTCGCTTTGGATGTGTGGACAGCGATCCACCTAAGTTTGACATAAAATATAAAATAAATACGGCAGTGTGTCAGCATGACGTACACGTAGGATGAAAGAATAGGACCAGAACTTTAGTACTATACCACCCAAGTTACCTTAAAAACTTAGGTTTTGGAAATATGGGTGATTAAATTAGTCGCTATGCGATGTGCGGACAACGATTTGTCTAAGTTTGACATGAAATATAAAAATAAATACGGAATTTTGGATACATGACGTACACATTGGGTGTAGATTAGGATTAGAAACTATATTACTATACCACTCAGGTTACCGTTCCAAACTTAGGTTTTGAAATACGGGTGATTAAAATAGTCGCTTTGGGATGTGTGGACAGCGATCCACCTAAGTTTGACATAAAATATAAAATAAATACGGAAGTGTGTCAGCATGACGTACACGTAGGATGAAAGAATAGAACCAGAACTTTAGTACTATACCATCCAAGTTACCTTAAAAACTTAGGTTTTTGGAAATATGGCTGATTAAAGTAGTCGCATTGAGATGTGCGGACAGCGATTTGTCAAAGTATGACATGAAAAATAAAATAAATACGGAAGTGTGCCAACATGACGTACACATAGGATGATAGAATAGGTCCTGAAATTTAGTATTATACCACCCAAGTTACCTTAAAAACTTAGGTTTTGGAAATATGGGTGATTAAATTAGTCGCTATGCGATGTGCGGGACAACGATTTGTCTAAGTTTGACATGAAATAAAAAAATAAATACGGAAGTGTGCCAACATGACGTACACATAGGATGATAGAATAGGTCCTGAAATTTAGTATTATACCACCCAAGTTACCTTAAAACTTAGGTTTTGGAAATATGGGTGATTAAATTAGTCGCTATGCGATGTGCGGACAACGATTTGTCTAAGTTTGACATGAAATATGAAAATAAATACGGAATTTTGGATACATGACGACACATTGGGTAATAGAATAGGATTAGAACTATATTATTATACCACTTCAGGTTACCGTCAAAACTTAGGTTTTGGAAATACGGGTGATTAAATTAGTCGCTATGCGATGTGCGGACAACGATTTGTCGAAGTTTGACACGAAATATAAAAAAATACGGAGGTGTGCCAACATGACGTACACATAGGATGATAGAATAGGTCCAGAACTTTAGTACTATACCACCCAAGTTACCTTAAAAACCTAGGTTTTTGGAAATATGTGTGATTAAATTAGTCGCTATGCGATGTGCGGACAACGATTGTCTAA
>JAQJVK010000026.1:0-179546 GCA_035578135.1 Flexamia atlantica
GTGATAGAATAAGGACCAGAACTTTAGTATTATACCACCCAAGTTACCATAAAAACTTAGGTTTTGGAAATATGGGTGATTAAAGTAGCCGCTTTGCGATGTGCGGTCAGCGATTGGTCTAAGTTTGAATGAAATATAAAAATAAATACGGAATTGTGGATACATGAAGGACACATAGGGTGATAGAATAGTACCAGAAATATAGTATTATACCAACAAGGTTACCTTAAAAACTTATGTTTTTAAAATATGGGTGGCTAATTTAATCACCCATATTTCCAAAACCTAAGTTTTTAAAGTAACTTGGGTGGTATAATACTAAAATTCTGGTCCTATTCTATCACTCTATGTTTTCGTCATGTTGCCACACTTCCGTATTTATTTTATATTTCATGTCTAAGTCTGGCGGATCTCGTTGCGGATCTAAGTCTCCGGACAAATCGTTGTCCGGACATCGCAAAGCGGCTAATTTAATCACCCATATTTTCAAAATCTAAATTTTTACGGTAACTTGGTTGGTATAATACTAAAGTTCTGGTTCTATTCTATCATCCAATGTGAACCTAATGTTTGCACACTTCCGTATTTATTTTATATTTCATGTCAAACTTAGACAAATCGCTCTCTGCACATCGCAAAGTGACTACTTTAACCACCCATATTTTAAAAACCTAAGTTTTTACGGTAACCTTGGTGGTATAATACTATATTTCTGGTACTATTTTATCACCTTATGTGTACTTCATGTATCCACAATTCCGTATTTATTTTTATATTTCAAGTCAAACGTAGACAAATCGCAGTCCGCACATCGCATAGTGACTAATTTAATCACCCATATTTCCAAAACCTAAGTTTTTATTGTAACTTGGGTGGTATATAACAAAGGTTCTGGTCCTATTCTTTCATCCGATGTGTATGTCATGTTTGCACACTTCCGTATTATTTTTTATATTTCATTCAAACTTAGACAAATCGCTGACCGCACATCGCAAAGCGGCTACTTTAATCACCCATATTTCCAAAACCTAAGTTTTTAAGGTATCTTGGGTGGTTCAGTTCTAAAGTTCTGGTCCTATTCTATCATCCTATGTGTACGTCATGATGGCATACTACCGTATTTATTTTATATTTCATATCAAACTTTGACAAATCGTTGTACGCACATCTCAAAGCGGCTACTTTAATCACCCATATTTCGAAAACATAAGTTTTTAAGGTAACTTGGGTGGTATAGTCCTAAATTCATGTCCTATTCTATCATCCTATGTGTACGTCATATTGGCACACTTCCAAATTTATTTCATATATCATGTCAAACTTTGAAAAATCGTTGTCCGCACATCGCAAAGCGGCTACTTTAATCACCCATATTTCCAAAACCTAAGTTTTTAAGGTAACTTGGGTGGTATAGTCCTATATTCTTGTCCTATTTTATCATCCTATGTGTACTTCATATTGGCACACTTCCGGATTTATTTCATATATCATGTCAAACTTTGAAAAATCGTTGTCCACACATCGCAAAGCGACTACTTTAATCACCCATATTTCCAAAACCTAAGTTTTTACGGTAACTTGGGTGATATAATACTAAAGTTCTGGTTCTATTCTATCACCCTATGTGTACTTAATGTTGGCACACTTCCGTATTTATTTTATATTTCATGTCAAACCTAGACAAATCGCTGACCGCACATCGCAAAGCGGCAAATTTAATCACCCATATTTCCAAAACCTAAGTTCTTGCGGTAACTTTGGTGGTATAATTCTAAATTTCTGGTCCTATTCTATCATCCTATGTGTACGTCATGTTGGCACACTTCCGTATTTATTTTATATTTCATGTAAAACTTACTCAAATCGCTCTCCGCTCAACGCAAAGCGACTACTTTAATCACCAATATTTCCAATACCTAAGTTTTTAAGGTAACTTGGGTGGTATAGTCCTTAAGTTCTGGTCCTATTACATCATCCTATGTGTTCGTCATATTGGCACACTTCCGTATTTATTTTATATTTCATGACAAACTTAGAAAAATCCCTCTCCGCACATCGCAAAGCAACTACTTTAATCACCCATATTTCCAAAACCTAAGTTTTTATGGTAACTTGGGTGGTATAGTACAAAGGTTCTGGTCCTATTCTCTCATCCGATGTGTATGTCATGTTTGCACACTTCCGTAATTTTTTTTATATTTCATTCAAACTTAGACAAATCGCTGACCGCACATCGCAAAGCGGCTACTTTAATCACCCATATTTCCAAAACCTAGGTTTTTAAGGTAAATTGGGTGGGACAGTCCTAAAGTTCTGGTCCTATTCTATCATCCTATGTGTACGTCATATTGGCAAACTTCCGAATTTATTTCATATATTATGTCAAATATTGAAAAATCGTTGTCCGCACATCGCAAAGCGGCTTATTTAATCACCCATATTTCCAAAACCTAAGTTATTACGGTAACTTAAGTGGTATAATACTAAATTTCTGGTCCTATTCTATCACCCTATGTGCACGTCATCTATCCACAATTCCATATTGATTTTTATAATTCATGTCAAACTTAGACAAATCGCTGACCGCACATCGCAAAGCGGCTAATTTAATCACCCATATTTCCAAAACCTAAGTTTTTTACGGTAACTTGGGTGGTATAATACTAAAGTTCTGGTCCTATTCTATCACCCTATGTTTTCGTCATGTTGCCACACATCCGTATTTATTTTATATTTCATGTCTAAGTCTGGCGGATCTCTGTTCACTCACCGAGAAGCGACTAATTTAATCACCCATATTTATAAAACCAAAATTTTTGCGATAATACGTGGCATAATACTAATGTTCTGGTCCTATTTTATCATCCTATGTGTACGTAATGTTGGCACACTTCAGTTTTTATTTTATATTTCATGTCAAACTTAGACAAATCGTTGTCCGGACATCTTAAAGCGGCTAATTTAATCACCCATATTTCCAAAACCTAAATTTTTACGGTAACTTGGTTGGTATAATACTAAGGTTCTGGTTCTATTCTATCACCCTATGTGAACCTAATGTTTGCACACTTCCGTATTTATTTTATATTTCATGTCAAACTTAGACAAATCGCTGTCCGCACATCGCAAAGCGACTAATTTAACCACCCATAATTCCAAAACTTTTAAAAGTTTTCCAAAGTTTTTAAGGTAACTTGGGCGGTATAGTCCTACAGTTCTTGTCCTATTCTATCATCCTATGTGTACGTAATGTTGGCACACTTCCCTATTTATTTTATATTTCATGTCAAACCTAGACAAATCGCTTTCCGCACATCGCAAAGCGACCACATTAATCACCCATATTTCCAAAACCTAAGTTTTTCTGGTAACTTGGGTGGTATAGTACAAAGGTTCTGGTCCTATTCTATTATCCGATGTGTATTACATGTTGGCAAACTTCCGTATTTTTTATATTTCATTCAAACTTAGACAAATCGCTGACCGCACATCGCAAAGCGACTACTTTAATCACCCATATTTCCAAAACCTAAGTTTTCACGGTAACTTGGGTGGTATAATACTAAAGTTCTGGTCCTATTCTATCATCCTATGTGTACGTCATATTGGCAAACTTCCGAATTTATTTCATATATTATGTCAAATATTGAAAAATCGTTGTCCGCACATCGCAAAGCGGCTAATTTAATCACCCATATTTCCAAAACCTAAGTTTTTACGGTAACTTGGTTGTTATAATACTAAGGTTCTGGTTCTATTCTATCACCCTATGTGTACCTAACATTGGCACACTTCCGTATTTATTTTATATTTCATGTCAAACTTAGAAATATCGTTGTCCGGACATCTCAAAGCGGCTAATTTAATCACCCATATTTCCAATACCTAAGTTTTTACGGTAAATTGGGTGGTATAATACTAAAGTTCTGGTCCTATTCTATCACCCTATGTTTTCGTCATGTTGCCACACTTCCGTATTTATTTCATATTTCATGTCTAAGTCTGGCGGATCACTCATCGCGAAGCGACTAATTTAATCACCCATATTTATAAAACCTAAATTTTTGGTGTAATTTACGTGGCATAATACTAAAGTTCTGGTCCTATTCATTCATCCTATGTGTACGTAATGTTGGCACACTTCAGTATTTATTTTATATTTCATGTCAAACTTAGACAAATCTTTGTCCGGACATCGCAAAGCGGCTAATTTAATCACCCATACTTCCAAAACCTAAATTTTTACGGTAAGTTGGTTGGTATAATAATTAAGTTCTGGTTCTATTCTATCACCATATGTGAACCTAATGTTTGCACATTTCCGTATTTATTTTTATATTTCAAGTCAAACGTAGACAAATCGCGGTCCGCACATTGCAAAGCGACTAATTTAACCACACATAATTCCAAAACCTAAGTTTTTAAGGTAACTTGGGTGGTATAGTCCTACAGTTCTTGTCCTATTCTATCATCCTATGTGTACCTAATGTTGGCACACTTCAGTATTTATTTTATTTTTCATGACAACCTTAAAAAATCCCTTTCCGCACATCGCAAAGCAACTACTTTAATCACCCATATTTCCAAAACCTAAGTTTTTAAAGTAACTTGGGTGGTATAGTACTAAAGTTCTGGTCATATTCTATCACGCTATATGCACGTCATGTATCCACAATTCCATATTGATTTTTATAATTCATGTCAAACTTAGACAAATCACTGTCCGCACATCGCAAAGCGACTACTTTAATCACCCATATTTCCAAATCATAAGGTTTACGGTAACTTAGGTGGTATAATAAAAAAGTTCGGGTCCTATTCTATCACCCTATGTGTGCCTAATGTTGGCACACTTCCGTATTTATTTTATATTTCATGTCAAACTTAGAAAAATCCCTCTCCGCACATCGCAAATTAACTACTTTAATCACCCATATTTCCAAAACCTACGTTTTTAAAGTAACTTGGGTGGTATAGTACTAACGTTCTGGTCCTATTCTATCATCCTATGTGTACGTAATGTTGGCACACTTCAGTATTTATTTTATATTTCATGACAAACTTAGACAAATCGTTGTCCGGACATCGCAAAGCGGCTAATTTAATCACCCATATTTCCAAAACATAAATTTTTACGGTAAATTGGTTGGTATAATACTAAAGTTCCGGTTCTATTCTATCATCCTATGTGTACCTAATGATTGCACACTTCCGTATTTATTTTATATTTCATGTCAATATTAGACAAATCACTGTCCGCACATCGCAAAGCGACTAATTTAACCACCCATAATTCCAAAACCAAAGTTTTTAAGGTAACTTGGGTGGTATAGTCCTACAGTTCTTGTCCTATTCTATCACACTATGTGTACTTCATGAATCCAGAATTCCGTATTTAGTTTTATAATTCAAGTCAAACTTAGACAAATCGCTGTCCGCACATCGCAAAGTGACTACTTTAATCACCCATATTTCCAAAACCTAAGTTTTTATGGTAACTTGGGTGGTATAGTACAAAGGTTCTGGTCCTATTCTTTCATCCGTCATGTTGGCAAACTTCCGTATTTATTTTTATATTTCATGTCAAACTTAGACAAAACGCTACTGTGTACGTCATGTGGAACACTTCCGTATTTATTTTATATTTCATGTCTAAGTCTGGCGGATCCCCATATTGTGATACCCCATAGGGTGATAGAATAGGACCAGAACCTTTGTACTATACCACCCAAGTTACCAGAAAAACTTAGGTTTTGGAAATATGGGTGATTAATGTAGTCGCTTTGCGATGTGCGGACAGCGATTTGTCTAAGTTTGACATGAAGTATAAAAATAAATACGGAATTGTGGATACATGACGTACACATAGGGTGATAGAATAGTAGCAGAAATATAGTATTATACCACCGAAGTTACCTTAAAACTTAAGTTTTGGAAATATGGGGGGTTAAAGTAGTCGCTTTGCGATGTGCGGACAGCGATTTGTCTAAGTTTGACATGAAATATAAAATAAATACGGAAGTGTGTCAACATTACGTACACATAGGATGATAGAATAGGACAAGAACTTTAGGACTATACCACCCAAGCTACCGTTAAAACTTAGGTCTTGGAAATATGGGCGAATAAATTAGCCGCTTTGCGATGTGCGGTCAGCGATTTGTCTAAGTTTGACATGAAATATAGAATATATACGGAAGTGTGCCAACATTAGGTACACATAGGGTGATAGAATAGAACCAGAACTTTAGTATAATAACAACCAAGTTACCGTAAAAACTTAGGTTTTGGAAATATTGGTGATTAAAGTAGTCGCTTTGCAATGTGCGGACAACGATTTTTCAATATTTGACATAATATATGAAATAAATTCGGAAGTGTGCCAATATGACGAACACAAAGGATGATAGAATAGGACCAGAACTTTAGTACTATACCACCCAAGTTACTTTAAAAACTTAGGTTTTGGAAATATGGGTGATTAAAGTAGTTGCTTTGCGATGTACGGTCAGCGATTTGTCTAAGTTTGATATGAAATATAGAATATATACGGAAGTGTGCCAACATTAGGTACACAGAGGGTGATAGAATAGAACCAGAACTTTAGTATTATAACAACCAAGTTACCGTAAAAACCTAGGTTTTGGAAATATGGGTGATTAAATTAGCCGCTTTGCGATGTGCGGTCAGCGATTTGTCTAAGTTTGACATGAATTATAAAAATCAATATGGAATTGGGGATACATGACGTGCACATAGCGTGATAGAATAGGACCAGAACCTTAGTACTATCCTAACCAAGTTACTTTAAAAACGTTGGTTTTGGAAATATGGGTGATTAAAGTAGTTGCTTTGCGATGTGGGGAGAGGGATTTTTCTAAGTTTGTCATGAAATATAAAATAAATACTGAAGTTTGCCAACATTACGTACACATAGGATGATAGAATAGGACCAGAACTTTAGTATTATGCCACGTAAATTACCGCATAAATTTAGGTTTTATAAATATGGGTGATTAAATTAGTCGCTTCGCGATGAGAGAACAGAGGTCCGCCAGACTTAGACATGAAATATAAAATAAATACGGAAGTGTGGCAACATGACGAAAACATAGGGTGATAGAATAAGGACCAGAACTTTAGTATTATACCACCCAAGTTACCATAAAAACTTAGGTTTTGGAAATATGGGTGATTAAAGTAGCCGCTTTGCGATGTGCGGTCAGCGATTGGTCTAAGTTTGAATGAAATATAAAAATAAATACGGAATTGTGGATACATGAAGGACACATAGGGTGATAGAATAGTACCAGAAATATAGTATTATACCAACAAGGTTACCTTAAAAACTTATGTTTTTAAAATATGGGTGGCTAATTTAATCACCCATATTTCCAAAACCTAAGTTTTTAAAGTAACTTGGGTGGTATAATACTAAAATTCTGGTCCTATTCTATCACTCTATGTTTTCGTCATGTTGCCACACTTCCGTATTTATTTTATATTTCATGTCTAAGTCTGGCGGATCTCGTTGCGGATCTAAGTCTCCGGACAAATCGTTGTCCGGACATCGCAAAGCGGCTAATTTAATCACCCATATTTTCAAAATCTAAATTTTTACGGTAACTTGGTTGGTATAATACTAAAGTTCTGGTTCTATTCTATCATCCAATGTGAACCTAATGTTTGCACACTTCCGTATTTATTTTATATTTCATGTCAAACTTAGACAAATCGCTCTCTGCACATCGCAAAGTGACTACTTTAACCACCCATATTTTAAAAACCTAAGTTTTTACGGTAACCTTGGTGGTATAATACTATATTTCTGGTACTATTTTATCACCTTATGTGTACTTCATGTATCCACAATTCCGTATTTATTTTTATATTTCAAGTCAAACGTAGACAAATCGCAGTCCGCACATCGCATAGTGACTAATTTAATCACCCATATTTCCAAAACCTAAGTTTTTATTGTAACTTGGGTGGTATATAACAAAGGTTCTGGTCCTATTCTTTCATCCGATGTGTATGTCATGTTTGCACACTTCCGTATTATTTTTTATATTTCATTCAAACTTAGACAAATCGCTGACCGCACATCGCAAAGCGGCTACTTTAATCACCCATATTTCCAAAACCTAAGTTTTTAAGGTATCTTGGGTGGTTCAGTTCTAAAGTTCTGGTCCTATTCTATCATCCTATGTGTACGTCATGATGGCATACTACCGTATTTATTTTATATTTCATATCAAACTTTGACAAATCGTTGTACGCACATCTCAAAGCGGCTACTTTAATCACCCATATTTCGAAAACATAAGTTTTTAAGGTAACTTGGGTGGTATAGTCCTAAATTCATGTCCTATTCTATCATCCTATGTGTACGTCATATTGGCACACTTCCAAATTTATTTCATATATCATGTCAAACTTTGAAAAATCGTTGTCCGCACATCGCAAAGCGGCTACTTTAATCACCCATATTTCCAAAACCTAAGTTTTTAAGGTAACTTGGGTGGTATAGTCCTATATTCTTGTCCTATTTTATCATCCTATGTGTACTTCATATTGGCACACTTCCGGATTTATTTCATATATCATGTCAAACTTTGAAAAATCGTTGTCCACACATCGCAAAGCGACTACTTTAATCACCCATATTTCCAAAACCTAAGTTTTTACGGTAACTTGGGTGATATAATACTAAAGTTCTGGTTCTATTCTATCACCCTATGTGTACTTAATGTTGGCACACTTCCGTATTTATTTTATATTTCATGTCAAACCTAGACAAATCGCTGACCGCACATCGCAAAGCGGCAAATTTAATCACCCATATTTCCAAAACCTAAGTTCTTGCGGTAACTTTGGTGGTATAATTCTAAATTTCTGGTCCTATTCTATCATCCTATGTGTACGTCATGTTGGCACACTTCCGTATTTATTTTATATTTCATGTAAAACTTACTCAAATCGCTCTCCGCTCAACGCAAAGCGACTACTTTAATCACCAATATTTCCAATACCTAAGTTTTTAAGGTAACTTGGGTGGTATAGTCCTTAAGTTCTGGTCCTATTACATCATCCTATGTGTTCGTCATATTGGCACACTTCCGTATTTATTTTATATTTCATGACAAACTTAGAAAAATCCCTCTCCGCACATCGCAAAGCAACTACTTTAATCACCCATATTTCCAAAACCTAAGTTTTTATGGTAACTTGGGTGGTATAGTACAAAGGTTCTGGTCCTATTCTCTCATCCGATGTGTATGTCATGTTTGCACACTTCCGTAATTTTTTTTATATTTCATTCAAACTTAGACAAATCGCTGACCGCACATCGCAAAGCGGCTACTTTAATCACCCATATTTCCAAAACCTAGGTTTTTAAGGTAAATTGGGTGGGACAGTCCTAAAGTTCTGGTCCTATTCTATCATCCTATGTGTACGTCATATTGGCAAACTTCCGAATTTATTTCATATATTATGTCAAATATTGAAAAATCGTTGTCCGCACATCGCAAAGCGGCTTATTTAATCACCCATATTTCCAAAACCTAAGTTATTACGGTAACTTAAGTGGTATAATACTAAATTTCTGGTCCTATTCTATCACCCTATGTGCACGTCATCTATCCACAATTCCATATTGATTTTTATAATTCATGTCAAACTTAGACAAATCGCTGACCGCACATCGCAAAGCGGCTAATTTAATCACCCATATTTCCAAAACCTAAGTTTTTACGGTAACTTGGGTGGTATAATACTAAAGTTCTGGTCCTATTCTATCACCCTATGTTTTCGTCATGTTGCCACACATCCGTATTTATTTTATATTTCATGTCTAAGTCTGGCGGATCTCTGTTCACTCACCGAGAAGCGACTAATTTAATCACCCATATTTATAAAACCAAAATTTTTGCGATAATACGTGGCATAATACTAATGTTCTGGTCCTATTTTATCATCCTATGTGTACGTAATGTTGGCACACTTCAGTTTTTATTTTATATTTCATGTCAAACTTAGACAAATCGTTGTCCGGACATCTTAAAGCGGCTAATTTAATCACCCATATTTCCAAAACCTAAATTTTTACGGTAACTTGGTTGGTATAATACTAAGGTTCTGGTTCTATTCTATCACCCTATGTGAACCTAATGTTTGCACACTTCCGTATTTATTTTATATTTCATGTCAAACTTAGACAAATCGCTGTCCGCACATCGCAAAGCGACTAATTTAACCACCCATAATTCCAAAACTTTTAAAAGTTTTCCAAAGTTTTTAAGGTAACTTGGGCGGTATAGTCCTACAGTTCTTGTCCTATTCTATCATCCTATGTGTACGTAATGTTGGCACACTTCCCTATTTATTTTATATTTCATGTCAAACCTAGACAAATCGCTTTCCGCACATCGCAAAGCGACCACATTAATCACCCATATTTCCAAAACCTAAGTTTTTCTGGTAACTTGGGTGGTATAGTACAAAGGTTCTGGTCCTATTCTATTATCCGATGTGTATTACATGTTGGCAAACTTCCGTATTTTTTATATTTCATTCAAACTTAGACAAATCGCTGACCGCACATCGCAAAGCGACTACTTTAATCACCCATATTTCCAAAACCTAAGTTTTCACGGTAACTTGGGTGGTATAATACTAAAGTTCTGGTCCTATTCTATCATCCTATGTGTACGTCATATTGGCAAACTTCCGAATTTATTTCATATATTATGTCAAATATTGAAAAATCGTTGTCCGCACATCGCAAAGCGGCTAATTTAATCACCCATATTTCCAAAACCTAAGTTTTTACGGTAACTTGGTTGTTATAATACTAAGGTTCTGGTTCTATTCTATCACCCTATGTGTACCTAACATTGGCACACTTCCGTATTTATTTTATATTTCATGTCAAACTTAGAAATATCGTTGTCCGGACATCTCAAAGCGGCTAATTTAATCACCCATATTTCCAATACCTAAGTTTTTACGGTAAATTGGGTGGTATAATACTAAAGTTCTGGTCCTATTCTATCACCCTATGTTTTCGTCATGTTGCCACACTTCCGTATTTATTTCATATTTCATGTCTAAGTCTGGCGGATCACTCATCGCGAAGCGACTAATTTAATCACCCATATTTATAAAACCTAAATTTTTGGTGTAATTTACGTGGCATAATACTAAAGTTCTGGTCCTATTCATTCATCCTATGTGTACGTAATGTTGGCACACTTCAGTATTTATTTTATATTTCATGTCAAACTTAGACAAATCTTTGTCCGGACATCGCAAAGCGGCTAATTTAATCACCCATACTTCCAAAACCTAAATTTTTACGGTAAGTTGGTTGGTATAATAATTAAGTTCTGGTTCTATTCTATCACCATATGTGAACCTAATGTTTGCACATTTCCGTATTTATTTTTATATTTCAAGTCAAACGTAGACAAATCGCGGTCCGCACATTGCAAAGCGACTAATTTAACCACACATAATTCCAAAACCTAAGTTTTTAAGGTAACTTGGGTGGTATAGTCCTACAGTTCTTGTCCTATTCTATCATCCTATGTGTACCTAATGTTGGCACACTTCAGTATTTATTTTATTTTTCATGACAACCTTAAAAAATCCCTTTCCGCACATCGCAAAGCAACTACTTTAATCACCCATATTTCCAAAACCTAAGTTTTTAAAGTAACTTGGGTGGTATAGTACTAAAGTTCTGGTCATATTCTATCACGCTATATGCACGTCATGTATCCACAATTCCATATTGATTTTTATAATTCATGTCAAACTTAGACAAATCGCTGACCGCACATCGCAAAGCGGCTAATTTAACCACGCATATTTCCAAAACCTAAGTTTTTACGGTAACTTGGTTGTTATAATACTAAAGTTCTGGTTCTATTCCATCACCCTATGTGTACCTAATGTTGGCACACTTCCGTATTTATTTTATATTTCATGTCAAACCTAGACAAATCGCTGACCGCACATCGCAAAGCGGGTAATTTAATCACCCATATTTCCAAAACCTTAGTTTTTACGGTAACTTCGGTGGTATAATACTATATTTCTGGTACTATTCTATCACCCTATGTGTCCTTCATGTATCCACAATTCCGTATTTATTTTTATATTTCAAGTCAAACGTAGACAAATCGCTGTCCGCACATCGCGAAGTGACTATTTTAATCACCCATATTTCCAAAACCTAAGTTTTTATGGTAACTTGGGTGGTATAGTACAAAGGTTCTGGTCCTATTCTTTCATCCGATGTGTATGTCATGTTTCCAAACTTCCGTATTTTTTTTATATTTCATTCAAACTTAGACAAATCGCTGACCGCACATCGCAAAGCGACTACTTTAATCACCCATATTTCCAAAACCTAAGTTTTCACCGTAACTTGGGTGGTATAATACTAAAGTTCTGTCCTATTCTATCACCCTATGTTTTCGTCATGTGTCCACACTTCAGTATTAATTTTATATTTCATGTCTAAGTCTGGCGGATCTCTGTTCGCTCATCGCGAAGCGACTAATTTAATCACCCATATTTATAAAACCTAAATTTTTGCGGTAATTTACGTGGCATAATACTAAAGTTCTGGTCCTATTCTACCATCCTATGTGTACGTAATGTTGGCACACTTCAGTATTTATTTTATATTTCATGACAACCTTAAAAAATCCCTCTCCGCACATCGCAAAGCAACTACTTTAATCACCCATATTTCCAAAACCTAAGTTTTTAAAGTAACTTGGGTGGTATAGTACTAAAGTTCTGGTCCTACTCTATCACGCTATGTGCACGTCATGTATCCACAATTCCATATTGATTTTTATAATTCATGTCAAAAGTAGACAAATCGCTGACCGCACATCGCTAAGCGGCTAATTTAATCACCCATATTTCCAAAACCTAAGTTCTTGCGGTAACTTTGGTGGTATAATTCTAAATTTCTGGTCCTATTCTATCAACCTATGTGTACGTCATGATGGCACACTTCCGTATTTATTTTATATTTCATGTCAAACTTAGACAAATCGCTGTCCACACATCGCAATGCGACTACTTTAACCACCCATATTTCCAAAACCTAAGTTTTTACGGTAGCTTGGGTGGTATAGTCCTAAAGTTCTTGTCCTATTCTATCATCCTATGTGTACGTAATGTTGTCACACTTCCGTATTTTTTTATTTCATGTCAAATTTGGACAAATCGCTGTCCGCACATCGCAAAGCGACTACATTAATCACCCATATTTCCAAAACCTAAGTTTTTATGGTAACTTGGGTGGTATAGTACAAAGGTTCTGGTCCTATTCTATTATCCGATGTGTATTACATGTTGGCAAACTTCCGTATTTTTTATATATTTCATTCAAACTGAGACAAATCGCTGTCCGCACATCGCAAAGTGACTACTTTAACCACCCATATTTTAAAAACCTAAGTTTTTACGGTAACCTTGTTGGTATAATACTATATTTCTGGTACTATTCTATCACCTTATGCGTCCTTCATGTATCCACAATTCCGTATTTATTTTTATATTTCAAGTCAAACGTAGACAAATCGCTGTCCGCACATCGCAAAGCGGCTACTTTTATCACCCATATTTCCAAAACCTAAGTTTTTACGGTAACTTGGGTGGTATAATACTAAAGTTCTTGTCCTATTCTATCACCCTATGTTTTCGTCATGTTGCCACACTTCCGTATTTATTTTATATTTCATGTCAAAACTAGACAAATCGCTGTCCGCACATCGAAAAGCAACTACTTTAACCACCCATATTTCCAAAACCTAAGTTTTTACGGTAGCTTGGGTGGTATAGTCCTAAAGTTCTTGTCCTATTCTATCATCCTATGTGTACGTAATGTTGTCACACTTCCGTATTTTTTTATTTCATGTCAAACTTAGGCAAATCGCTGTCCGCACATCGCAAAGCGACTACATTAATCACCCATATTTCCAAAACCTAAGTTTTTAAAGTAACTTGGGGGGTATAGTACTAAAGTTCTGGTCCTATTCTATCATCCTATGTGTACGTAATGTTGGCACACTTCTGTATTTATTTTATATTTCATGTCAAACTTAGAAAAATCGTTGTCCGGACATCGCAAAGCGGCTAATTTAATCACCCATATTTCCAAAACCTAAGTTTTTACGGTAACTTGGGTGGTTTAATACTAAAGTTCTGGTCCTATTCTATCACTCTATGTTTTCGTCATGTTGCCACACTTCCGTATTTATTTAATATTTCATGTCTAAATCTGGCGGATCTCTGTTCACTCATCGCGAAGCGACTAATTTAATCACCCATATTTATAAAACTAATAATACTAAAGTTCTGGTCCTATTCTATCATCCTATGTGTACGTAATGTTGGCACTTTTCAGTATTTATTTTATATTTCATGTCAAACTTAGACAAATCGTTGTCCGGACATCGCAAAGCGGCTAATTTAATCACCCATATTTCAAAAACCTAAATTTTTACGGTAACTTGGTTGGTATAATACTAAAGTTCTGGTTCCATTCTATCACCCTATGTGAACCTAATATTTGCACACTTCCGTATTAATTTTATATTTCATGTCAAACTTTGACAAATCGCTGTCCGCACATCGCAAAGCGACTAATTTAACCACCCATAATTCCAAAACCTAAGTTTAAAGGTAACTTGGGTGGTATAGTCCTACAGTTCTTGTCCTATTCTATCACCCTATGTGTACGTTATGTATCCACAATTCCGTATTTATTTTTATATTTCATGTCAAACTTAGACAAATCGCTGTCCGCACATCGCAAAGTGACTACTTTAACCACCCATATTTTAAAAACCTAAGTTTTTACAGTAACCTTGGTGTATAATACTATATTTCTGGTACTATTCTATCACCCTATGTGTACCTCATGTATCCACAATTCCGTATTTATTTTACATTTCAAGTCAAACGTAGACAAATCGCTGTCCGCACATCGCAAAGTGACTACTTTAATCACCCATATTTCCAAAACCTAAGTTTTTATGGTAACTTGGGTGGTATAGTACAAAGGTTCTGGTTCTATTCTTTCATCCGATGTGTATGTCATGTTTGCACACTTCCGTATTTTTTTATATTTCATTCAAACTTAGACAAATCGCTGACCGCACATCGCAAAGCGGCTACTTTAATCACCCATATTTCCAAAACCTTAGTTTTTAAGGTAACTTGGGTGGTTCAGTCCTAAAGTTCTGGTCCTATTCTATCATCCTATGTGTACGTCATGTTGGCACACTTCCGTATTTATTTTATATTTCATGTCAAACTTTGACAAATCGTTGTACGCACATCGCAAAGCGGCTACTTTAATCACCCATATTTCCAAACCTAAGTTTTTAAGGTAACTTGGGTGGTATAGTCCTAAATTCTTGTCCTATTCTATCATCCTATGTGTACGTCATATTGGCACACTTCCGAATTTATTTCATATATCATGTCAAACTTTGAAAAATCGTTGTCCGCACATCGCAAAGCGACTACTTTAATCACCCATATTTCCAAAACCTAAGTTTTTACGGTAACTTGGGTGGTACAATACTAAATTTCTGGTCTTATTCTATCACGCTATGTGCACGTCATGTATCCACAATTCCATATTGATTTATATAATTCATGTCAAACTTAGACAAATCGCTGATCGCACATCGCAAAGCGGCTTCCGTATTTATTTTATATTTCATGTCAAAGTTAGGCGGATCTCAGTCCAAACATCGCAAAGCGACTACTTTAATCACCCATATTTCCAAAACCTACGTTTTAACGGTAACTTGGGTTGTAAAATACTGAAGTTCTGGTTCTGTACTATCATCCTATGTGTACGTCATGTTGGCACACTTCCGTATTTATTTTATATTACATGTGAATTTTAGACGGATTGATGTCCGCACATCGCAAATCGAATACTTTAATCATCCATACTTCCTAAACCTATGTTTTTAAGGTAACTTAGGCGGTAAAATACTTAAGTTCTGGTCCTATTTCATCACCCTATGTGTACGTCATCTTCTCACACATCCGTTTTTCTTTTATATTTCATGTTAAAGTTAGGCTGATCGGTTTACACACATCGCAAAGCGACTAATTTAATCACCCCTATTTCCTAAACCTATGTTTTTGCGGTAACTTACGTGGTATAATACTAAAGTTCTGGTCATATTTTATCATCCTTTGTATACGTCATGTTGGCTCACTTCCGTATTTATTTTATATTTCATGTTAAACTTTGACAAATCGCTGTCCGCACATCGCAAAGCGACTACTTTAACCACCCATATTTCCAAAACCTAATGTTTTATGTATAATGTATTTTGTGACGTCATTTATTTTGTGACGTTAAGTATTTTGTGACTTCATTTATTTTTGTGACGTTGTGTATTTTGTGACAATTATTCTATCGCCCTATGAGTACGTTAAGTTGCCACACTTACGTTTTTATTTTATATTTCATGTTAAACTTAGACAGATCGCTGTCCGCACATCGCAAAGTAACTATTTTAATCACCTATTTTTCCCAAACGTAAGTTATGACGGTACCTTAAATGATAAAATACTTTAGTTCTGGTCCTATTTAATCACCCTATGTGTACATAATGTTGCCACACTTCCGTTTTTATTTTATATTTCATATCAAACTTAGGTGGACCGCTGTACGAACATCGTAAAGCGACTAGTTTAATCACCCATATTTCCACAACCTAATGTTTTATGTATAATGTATTTTGAGACTTCATTTATATTGTGACGTTATGTATTTTGTGACGTCATTTATTTTTGTGACCTTATGTATTTTGTGACGTCATTTATTTTGTGACGTTATCTATTTTGTGACGTCATTAATTTTTGTGACGTCATTTATTTTTGTGAATTATGTATTTTGGGACGTCATTAATTTTTGTGACGTCATTTATTTTTGTGACGTTATATATTTTGTGACGTCATTTATTTTTGTGTCGTTATCTATTTTGTGACGTTATTAATTTTTGTGACGTCATTTATTTTTGTGACGTTATGTATTTTGTGACGACATTTATTCTATCGCCTTATGTGAACGTCATGTTGCCACACTTCCGTTTCTATTTTAAATTTCATGTCAAACTTAGACAAATCGCTGTACGTTCATCGCAAAGCGACTACTTTAATCAACTATTTTTCCCAAACGTATGTTTTGATGGTAAATTGAATGGTATAATACTAAAGCTCTGGTCCTATATTATCAACCTATGTGTACGTCATGTTGCCACTTTTCTGTATTTATTTTCTATTTCATGTCAAACTTAGACAGATCGCTGACCGCACATCGTAAAGTGACTACTTTAATCACCCATATTTCCAAAAAATAAGTTTTTACGGAAAATTGAGTGGTATAATACTAATGTTCTGATCCTATTCTATCACACAGGTATATCAACTTAAATGATAAAATACTTTAGTTCTGGTCCTATTTAATCACCCTATGTGTACGTAATGTTGCCACACTTCCGTTTTTTATATTTCATGTCAAACTTAGGCAGAACGCTGTCCACCCATCGCAAAGCGACTACTTTAATCACCCATAAGTAGATGGGAATTGTATGTTCATGCCCGTCCCAAGGGGTCCCCATCAGACGAGGGCGTAAGGAGGGGGTTAGAGGGGGAGGGGGGGAGGGAGGGAGGGCCCGCATCACCAACCACTTCTCCTTCCCACCCCACCCACATAAACACCCCCCCCCTCAGCCACTTCCCCTCCCCAGCGGAAGAAACATTTCTCTCCCACTCCTCTCATTTTCTATCTCCCATCGCCCTATAACGACACCCACTTTACTTAACACCTCCCCCCCTCCCCATCCACCAACTAAAATTCATGCCACACCTGACCCATACCCAAGGCAGGGGGGTTTTTCCCTTTCTACATTCCATCTTTTACGCTCCCAGCTGTCCTTCACAATCCCGCTCCTTTCTTTCTCTACCACTATCCAAGCCCCTACCCTACCACCATCACCACCATCATCCTCGTTATCCCCCCCCCCCCAAACAAAACCGTGAATCCAACTGGCAACCTAAGTAGGTGAATGTTCCTTTCTCCCTCCTAATTCCTTCATTCTTTATACCTTTGACCTGCCCTCCCTCCATCACCTCCTGCGCTACAACCCCACAATTCCCTCCCCGGAATTATTGTGTGATGGTTCACAGGAGCAGGAGTGAGAGTCGATATATTTGATTGGACATGGAATTAATAATATTTATTGAGCCTTTGTAATAGTTAGATGGGAATTTAAATTTAATGCAAATCCTTATAAATTAAAATTTTAGTTTTTGTTAAGACTTAGATTACCTTGTTTTTTTAAATTACTACCAAATCAAACGTGAGTGTTTATAAATGGGATTGGATTATATTTTTATCACATTATTTCTAATCCTAGCTGAGTTATTCTAAATACGTTCTGATTTTTTCGTTTTCAAAAAGCATATTGCCCTATTTGGATACATAACTAAGCAATGTTTAAAACATCTATTTCCATTTCGTTTTCCCTATCTTTCTTAATATAACTTTATATTTACAACGGCCTGAGACCATTGAGTTTATATTTTAAAACATTTTACTGAAAGACACAACTGGTACCCGTATAGATCATTTACGATGTAAGTATTTCAGTTTACTTATCCAGTTTTCGTGTTGTTGTGATTAAATAATCACAAATAATCCAAATAATAATTTTCACATCGGTTAAATCACGTTTTTTCATGCGTTTGAAATCATATCTTTACTATCATAATACACCAACTACAACGTTTAATTAGTTATAAATTAACGTTTAATCAATGTAATTAGTATCGTGCATTAACCTACTTTAATGTTTGATTTTAGCAAGCATTATTTATTTACTATATTTACAAAGATGTTAAAATTAAGTATTGCAACCATATTTCTATGTCAATAAGCATATTATACACCAAAAATTAACATTAGGTAAATAATTAGGTTGTGGATTTCTGTAACGTATGCATACGAAAATGTGGATAAACTATTTATGAATCTGTGGACGTTTATTTATAGTAGTCGCTTATACAACAACTCAGTAGCAGTATTGTAAATTGTTGTGATGATTGTTTAGAAAGTTAAGGAGGAAACTTTAAACAAGTTAAATGCATTTTAAATGTAAAACAATATAGTGTTATATTATTGATGGCAGGGTTTGTCAAATTCGATGTTTATCTTCCCAGAAGATGGCATTTTATTGTTCACCGTACATTTCCTGTTATTTTGTTCCTGGTCCCCCTATTGGTTAGCTTCAACCTTCAAATCTGATGGAATTGAAACAGCCTTTCGAATTCCACTTTGAACCACATAAGGTTTAGAAATAAAAATAGTTAACAGTTAATGAGAATATCTACTAGTTAATAGGTATAGACATTTATTGGTCGGTGGTTCGTTAGTTTTAAAGCCTCTAGAGGAACGTCAACCTCACCACCACGCTAGAGGTCACTCTTTTTAGGGTAAAGAGGTTCCCACAGGCCTAGACCAAATAAACCTGTGGTATGGAGAAACCCGTATATACAATATGTACAATCTTCACCGAGCTAGAGGTCACTCTTTTTAGGGTAAAGAGGTTCCCACAGGCCTAGACCAAATAAACCTGTGGTATGGAGAAACCCATATATACAATATGTACAATCTTTTTCATTGCAATTACTCTGTTGAAAGAGCAGACTCTACTTCCATCTCCACCTCCTGTTCTTGAGGGATTTTATAATGTCCCCAGGGGAGAGTTTGGATTCCGTCACTTAAAATGTACCGTTTATCATCGTGAGCTGACAACGCAATCTTGTTTAGCTCAACACGGTACAGGGGGTGCAGTATCGATCGATTTGTGTTTTCAAGCAATCCTTATAGTCTTGGAAGGTAATGCTCTTGTTTACAACTGATTTGTTCACACCTTTCGACTTTTTAATGAGATGATCATCTTCGGATCTGCTTGCATACATCTTGGATCGCAAGCCTACATGTTCGTACATTATTCTTCCGTTGAGCTCACCCTTGAATTTCCCGATTTCCTTCTTATTTAGGGTACTGAAGCAGTCGTGAGAGGTTGGGTAGTCGCTAATGTCAAAGTATTGGTGCATTTTCATCATATCCTGGTAAAAGTCCTCTGTCTCGATATGGTATGTCAATGAGTCCGTATCAGTATACTGCAGCCTGATCTTGTCTTTGTAGCGATCCTTCATCACATTGTAGTGGAAGTCGTACATTAGCGTCTTAGACACATCTAAGATACTCATTCCAACATAGATGGCTTTATTAAAAAAGAGCTTAGTCTTACTCATGTGCACTGCAGCCAACTGTTCAGTGAAAATCGTTCTTCTCTTAAAATTGGGTTGCGACAACCACTTGTCTACCTCCTTTTCTTGAGTAGCCAATCGAATATCAACCCTGTTCCGAATATTCTCCATTGTCTTACCAAACACAGAATTATTCATGAGTTTATAGAAATCCTTTTCAAAATTGTTTGTGGCTTGCTTTCTCATCAATGTGTTTAAATCTATGTATGATTTGAGCCAATCCTTTTGTGTAAAACTGATTGCTCTGTGAATTTTCTTAAGTTTTAGACAAAGGGAAAGATATTATTTAGGTTGCGAAAATGTAGGACATAATTATGTTTATCTAGCAGTGTAGTGAGAAGTTTTTTTTGGGTTGATCCTGGCGGTGTTCGTTTCTCCGGAGCAAGAGAAAGATCGGAATGCAGATCATGTAGTTCTTTAGGGTATTCCAAATCAACTTCTAGGATGTATCCAGTGTCTCCATCGTCGGGAACCGAAAGAACATCGAGATTATCGACGTTTTCAACCCATTTAAAATCTTTGTATGGCATGCTCTGGGACATTGCCCAACCATATAAGTTGTTAGCATCAAGATACGTCAGGTATGATGTTGGCAGGTTTTCATTATATTCTTTTTTCATGTATTTGTTATTAGCAGCGGCGTAACGGTTTGAAACTTGCGACAACCCACCACGTATTCCGCTCCCAATCATTAGAATCATATTGTAATCGGTTAAAAGTTCGAGTTCAATTCCAGTTATCTTGAGCATCGCACTCCAAGCGAGTCCGGGGGCAGTGTAGTACCATGCAGGGTCGAGCTGATAGGTCTGTATGCATACGTTGCGAAAGTTTTCCATTACATCAGCTAATTGCAACACATCGGACTGATTGTACAACAAGGTATACTCTTTCATGTTTTGTATGCTGAAAGCGTTCCAAACTTTATTTGCATGCTCATATTCTTCGTCTGTAATGTCAGAAAATGTTAAATTGTTGTAGAAGTTCTTCTTTTGCGGGAGTGATGTGCATTCAAATTTTTCCAAGGAATCCATAAAATCATATGGATACACGCCCTTTCTCAGTAGCAGCTGCAACTGCTCTCCCGAAAAATACTTTGATATATGTTTAAACTGGGAAGGGGGTAGATTTTTGACTAGCGTGTCCAAACTATTAGGCATAAATTTCAGAGAATCGAGGAATCTTAGCTGAATGCCTCCTTGTACGTGAATTGTATAAGAAATGTACCTTTCTTCATTATTAGGGATAACATCTATGGTTTCGTTGTTTAGTCCAAACATTTTGATAAAGAGATGAGTATCATAGCCCGAAAGATTGTGGATGAAAATAGGCAGGAAATGAGGTTTACGATAATTTAAATTGCAACTGTTGTGTGCTGTACCTCTGAATTTTCCTGTAATGTGGTCATGGTCTCTAACTAAAGGATCTTCCTCTGAAAACCCCTTTCCACAAATGTGACAGCAAGTCGCTGTTAAAATGGCCAGCTGATCCTCACGTGATAAATCCATCGGCTTTGCAGCTTCCTTGGAATATAGGTTGCTTATATCCTTAGATTCCTGAAGAATCCGGCTTACGAAAACTTGTGCCGCATCCTTGCCAAAGTATGATACAGGTTCTTCATAAGATTCTCCGGAATGTACAATGTAATAACTAAAACTAATAGCATCGTGTTTTTGGTACTTTTTTGTGGATGATCTCATGGGTTCCTCTTCATTCTCGATGGATTCAAGGGGAGTAAGCTTACATTCGAAATCTGCATATACTACAAATGGGACTTTCATCTGTCTATTAAAGTCCCTGAACTTTATAGTTTCGCCCTCGTTAGGCATAACAATTTTGACTGGGTCGTGCTCTTTACAATATTCTTTGTGTGTTTTCAACAAATCTTCCGTTCCAAAATGTTGTAGACAACGTTTACATATCCATATAGTATGACAGTGTTTAGTCTTTTGCGATCTTACAAGTCTGCTGAGAGATGTGATTAAGCAGTAATGTGAATTCAGTTCATCTTTTAAGTAAAGTAAATCTACGTGTCTCTCTTTTTCTTCGTCGGATGTAATTAGCGGGTACACCACAAACTTTTCGTCATAGCTATACACGTTAATAGATATGTCGGCACGCTTCTCAAATAATTTAATATTTTTTAAACTCATTGGAAATTCGATTCCTTTCAATATACTATCGAATTCATGTTCATACTGTAGGTAGTGCTGCACTTTATATGGCTTTTTTGTCGAATCTACAGGGTGAAGAGCAGCAAGAACTGACCACAGGAAACATTTTTTATCATTGTTGTGGATATTAATCACAGCTTTTTTAGCTTTAATAGGATCTGGAAGGTCCATGTACGATGATCCACGAAGTGGAGTGTAGCGATTTATTCTTAGTTCAAGATTGATGATGCTATTCAAAGTCCAACCTGAACCTTTTTCTTGAAACTCTTCCATCTCCTTAAGGAGTTTTTTCTCTTTATCTTGTAACGTTTCTTCAATATTGTTGGTGTGGTGTAAAATAGTGTTTTTAGTTTTGAAATTCATTTCTTGCAGTATTTCTTCATTGTTGCTCGACTTTTTGTATGTGGTTAACAGAGCAAGATTTATTTTTATGTTATGGTCTTTCAAATGTTCAGATGTCTTTTTAGAAATTAGGGGTCTTGCGTTTTCTAAAAACTGCTTAGCATCTTTTATACCTGGTAAATTGTTAACAACATAAGTCTTCATCCTACTTTTGAATGCTTTTTCTATCTCTACGATGTCTAGAATAGATTTTTGTTCTCCCATGTTGGCAGTGGTTGAAATCGCAGGATTGTTATCAGAAAGCACAGCGGGTCGGATGTTGCTCATAACAGAGCGTTGGTTGGAACTGGTAGAAGATTCAGTGTTTTCCACGGGCTGCATGGAGCTGGTTGAGGGGTCTGCAACGTCCATACGCTGTTTCTTTGGAGTTTGGGTTGAATTTTCTTCTCTTGCACGTTTTAAAGAACATTTTCTCATATGACGTGTTTTGTTTGATAACGTAACTAATGTACCACAATATTCACATGGTCTCTGTGGTTCCTTAGTTCCCATCTGCTTACCAGAACACGTTTTTGAATGACGCGAAAAGTGTTTGGATAAAACACTCTTATTGCACTCAACACAAGTTTTTCTATTCATCTCGTACTATTGTCTCTCTAACTAATTTAAGAAAGTACTAAGATATAATATATTCACTGTAATAGATGTTGCTTCAACCGCAGGCAACGATCAACTGAAATTTCCTCACAATATTCCGCTATTTATACTCTCCTTTAAGAAAGTAATAAAATATAATATATTCACTGTAATAGATGTTGCTTCAACCGCAGGCAACGATCAACTAAAAGTTACTATTAATGTCCGCTATTTATACTCTCCTTCAATTAATTTAAGAAAGTACTGATATATGATATATTCACTATAATAGATGTTGCTTCCACCGTAGGCAACGATCAACTGAAAGTTCCTATTAATGTCCGCTAGTTATACTCTCCTTCAATTAATTTAAGAAAGTACTTATATATGATATATTCACTATAATAGATGTTGCTTCCACCGTAGGCAACGATCAACTGAAAGTTACTATTAATGTCCGCTATTTATACTCTCCTTCAATTAATTTAAGAAAGTACTGATATATGATATATTCACTATAATAGATGTTGCTTCCACCGTAGGCAACGATCAACTGAAAGTTACTATTAATGTCCGCTATTTATACTCTCCTTCAATTAATTTAAGAAAGTACTGATATATGATATATTCACTATAATAGATGTTGCTTCCACCGTAGGCAACGATCAACTGAAAGTTACTATTAATGTCCGCTATTTATACTCTCCTTCAATTAATTTAAGAAAGTACTGATATATGATATATTCACTATAATAGATGTTGCTTCCACCGTAGGCAACGATCAACTGAAAGTTACTATTAATGTCCGCTATTTATACTCTCCTTCAATTAATTTAAGAAAGTACTGATATACGATATATTCACTATAATAGATGTTGCTTCCACCGTAGGCAACGATCAACTGAAAGTTACTAATAATGTCCGCTATTTATACTCTCCCTCTCCATAGCTGATAAGCTAAGAGAGAAAATCCATGAATAAGCAAAGTCAGCAATTCATTGTCCATCCATGCGGTATGTACAATATTGATCCTCTGTCATATGCATGCAACTGCTCTTCTCATGTAATTTTCTCGTGAATTCACCGTCCAAGCCTGCAAAAAGATATAAACTTATGTAGTAAATATTCAATCTAAGCATTTTATACGTAAACTTGTATTTTGTGACACATGTATAATAGTAGAATAGGCATCCAGTGGATTTTCGTTAATCTGAACTAATTGAGACCAAACGCATAACAGATTACTGAAATGTTCAGACTAACCAGGTTAGGCCAAATATCACCCGCTGATCACGAAATTGCGAGTAACAAATTTGATTAAAACATAAATTCCATAAAACGGCCTGAAAGGTTTCTAATTAAGATTATTTTTAGTGCTCATACATTACCTTAATATAATTGTTAAATAAGCTCGTTACAGTAGACCTACACACTCACTGAATCTCAGATGATTGGATAATAATTTTAATGCATCCTAAAATTAATCCAAATCCACTTACATCCCAAATTTGCAAGTAACAGTTTACCCCCATAAGAATAACATTGGAACTGAGTCGGCAGGATTGCTGCCACGGGCCAAGAAAAACAAGAAAATGTTGGCAAAATACCGTTTTCAATTAGATTGACTCACATAAAAAGTTTTATTGAGGTGTGTCAATAAATAAGCGATATAAAACTTTATTAACTTTTCATTAGGATGACATTTGCAAGTAAGTACTTAGGCTTGGAGCCACTGAAATATATAAATGGACCAATTTAGGCTACTATCCTGTATATTTGAAAGATATGAAGCTACATGCCCAGTTTCCATTCAAAATGTCAAAAATAAGCGTAATGTAATTTTTTATTTCCCATAAGGTTAACGTTGGCACAACGGACTGTGTTAACCAGTAGTGATATCTCGGTAAACTGTGGACTAAAGGCAGTGATTAAGAATATTAAATTGTTTGTCTTTCCAAATAGAATTGATTGGTTAAACCAGAATTTGATTATTTTCATTTTATGTAAATAATTCCAAAACATTTTAAGGCAGTTTATTCCCTCGAACTCTTCCCCTTAACGTGGATTGCAGTTATCACGGCTATGGACAGGTGAATATATTTATATCTTTATCTTATATATTTATGAAATTAATGAATTGTGTTTTCCGGGCCAAACTAAAGTTACGGTGGTCCCACGCTTAATTCTTTCTTTGCTGCTAATGGTTGGAGCTACGGTTAACTAATTATCTATTGAATAAATTCGATAAAAATCATAATATGAGTATTTTACTAATTAGTTATAAGCTTATTTTCATTGCTGTTTTAACTATTTACTGTATTACTCTGTTGCAGCTTAGTTTGCTAACACTTATTTTTTATAAAGTGATTATTCTTTAGAACTATTTCAGAACCTGTATAGTATTTTGTAAACAAAGTCGACTGAACTTGATCGAATGTCGATTTATAACTTGATTTATAACTCATATTTATAACTGTTTCGGAACTTCATCCCCTTACTGTACTTAAATGGTGCACTTTCTTGAAATTCTGAGATATATTGAGAAATCTTAATAGAAATAACTTATGATAAACACTTCATCTACTAGAATCCTCTTAGCTTTTCCTAAATAATGACTGCAAAAAGGAAAGACCTCGCGTATAGTCCAACCAAACAACTTTAAAAAAATGACTCAACCTAGAAAACATTCCGTTAATTTGTAACCTTACACATTTATTTAGAAGTACCTAAGGCTGAAAACATCAAAATCCCCCGTAAATATGTGACGATCTCTAATGGTAACTAACAGAAACAGGGCATTTCTTTTGGGGTTTTCGTAAAAGACACGTGAACCGCCGGTCAGAGATAAAATACCCCTGTTGCAGCACACCTGCATACTCAGCGAATTTCAAGTGCAAAACAACATATTTCAATCCAACATAGCGAGATTTGACATGTTTTATAAGAATAACATGGGGAATGAGTATGCAGGTTTGCTGCTACAGGTATAATTAAAACTGGGTGATTTTCATTCAATATTTAGTAGATCTGAACTAGCCAAAAAAGAAAGCTGTTTACCAAGTTGTATCAAGATATGTTAAGAAATAACTGAGATATAGAATTTACTTATTTTCCATAAGGTTAACATTGGGATAACGTACTGTGTTTACCACTTTCAACATCTCAGTAACCAATGGACAAAGAGCAGTGATTCAAAATACTAAATTGTTTGTTTTTTGAGCTGAATTCAATGGTGCCAACAAAAATTCGATAAATTTTATTTTTCTTAGTAACAATCGGAATATTTATATTTTCTATGTAAAAAACTCAAAAACCCCATTTGTTGGGTCTTTTTCCCCCCCTACCCCCTCTTCCGGTGGTCCGATCGGGCTGGTTTTCGAACTTTTCCGAATAATAACTACTTTACACGTCTGTGCCAAATTTCGTTCCATTCGGACCATTTTTGCGAGCGCTATCGTGCTTACAGACACACACACACACACACACACACACACACACACACACACACACACACACACACACACACACAAATATATATATATATATATCTAGAAATTTGAGCGAATGGTGTTTTTACTTCTGGGGGCACCAAAACGAAAAGTTATAGTGGTCCCGGAAATTTGAACGAATGGTGTTTTTACTTCTGGGGACACCTAAACGAAAAGTTATAGTGGTCCCGGGCTTAGGTCTTACCATGAGACCTACGGTAATAGGTTCTTCCCTATAGGGGAAATTCGCTAAAATTCAATAAAGAAATTAAGCTTACTAAATTTGTTACAAAAACGGTAATATACTTTCTGTACTTCTAACGGTTAAAGTTATAGGCTGCCAAATAAGAATATTATAGTAATTCTCCCCAAAAATTAGCAATACATTTATTTTTTTATTTTTTAGCGTATCAAAATACAAATGATCAAATTTTCGTGAGGACCATTAAATCCAGCCTTAAAAACTATCTAGTATGTGAATCACTGTTTTATGTCCATTGGTTACCGAAATATTGAAAGCGGTAAACATATTTTACACTATCCCTATGTAATTCTTATGGGAAATAAAATAAGTTCCATATCTCGCTTACTTCGCAACATATCTTAGTAAAACTTGATTTGTGGTCTGATCTAGTTGATATTCAGGGTGTTTAAAAATGTGGGGCAATAATTTACGTAGTTATTCCTTGGGTCAAAATAAGCGAAAAAGTTTATATAAACTTACGTCCTAAAGTGCTTCGTTTTCCGTCTGAGTTTCTGTTTATGATTTTTAAATATTTAAACATATATCACGAACCACTTAACGTATAAACTTCAAACTTGGTATATGCATAGCCACTATTAGGAACTATTTTTATAAGAAGTATCAAATACAGTGTAAATATCACTTGAGGATATGTAAAATCACTTGAGGAGTTTTAAAATCACTTGAGGAAAAATTGTTAAAATACTAATATTTTTCTAGAATTTTTATCGAGACCATTCATTCATTAGGCTGACGAGTGTCAGACTTAGGTTTCCTCAAAGTTTTGGGTCATTTGTTTATCATATAAAGAATACACATAAGCTGGCCTAAGACTTAATTAAATTAACTGGTCAATCAAAAGGAATAACAATTACCTAAATTTGTAGTTTGCAGGTTTTTATCAATTTATACATCAATGTAATAAATATTGCGGTCGAATTAATTTATTTATTGGAGGGGCAGGTTGAATGGTAGTACGGTATAAAGAAAAATTGAGGTATATCGTTTGTTATCAGTTGGTGCTAAACTTGAAACCCTGTTATTCTAATGAGGGAAAAGTAATGAAAAAATAGTTAAATGTGGATGATTTTTGCTGGACAATCTTATATGTATACCTAAAATATAATACCTACTTAAATTTGTAGATTATTAGCCAAAACTAATCCATATTTTATAATTTGTGAATGAATAGTCAATCGTTGTTTAACACTGTAAATCATTATTATTACTCAGTTCTAAATTAAATGTGCCATAGCTTACAGCTGAATCATTTACTTTTTGTTTACATGTCCACGTTATCACGAACACTCAAATCTACAAAGTTTGTAAACATTGTATATTATAAGTTTTCTAATGATATGATAAGACATGAAAGTTTATTTCTTTGTTTAATAGAACTCCATCACGCCTAAGATACTGAACCAATTAATTTGTATTTAATATTTCGCAGATAGTCAGCTAATAAACTTGAGTAACAAGGCATATTCTGTAATTCTGAAATTCATTGAAATTACGCTTGGTGGGCCTATAAAGTATCAAAGTTATCCTGAAGAAAATTGTTAATAAAAACGCATTTTAATTTATGGCTGACGATGTCCATGCTACACAGTGCTTAAGAAATAAGGTGTTTTTATTCTTTATTTCAGATGCTTTAAATGGATGGATTGATTGATTAGATTTATTGTAGGAAACGCCTTCTAACCGAATTAAAGACCGGGTGTAGCATCTAGTGTAGTGTAATTGCAGCTTAAGAGATTTAAAAAAATTGATGAGAAAGCAAGCAACAAACAATTTTGAAAAGGATTTCTATAAACTCATGAATAATTCTGTGTTTGGTAAGACAATGGAGAATATTCGGAACAGGGTTGATATTCGATTGGCTACTCAAGAAAAGGAGGTAGACAAGTGGTTGTCGCAACCCAATTTTAAGAGAAGAACGATTTTCACTGAACAGTTGGCTGCAGTGCACATGAGTAAGACTAAGCTCTTTTTTAATAAAGCCATCTATGTTGGAATGAGTATCTTAGATGTGTCTAAGACGCTAATGTACGACTTCCACTACAATGTGATGAAGGATCGCTACAAAGACAAGATCAGGCTGCAGTATACTGATACGGACTCATTGACATACCATATCGAGACAGAGGACTTTTACCAGGATATGATGAAAATGCACCAATACTTTGACACTAGCGACTACCCAACCTCTCACGACTGCTTCAGTACCCTAAATAAGAAGGAAATCGGGAAATTCAAGGATGAGCTCAACGGAAGAATAATGTACGAACATGTAGGCTTGCGATCCAAGATGTATGCAAGCAGATCCGAAGATGATCATCTCATTAAAAAGTCGAAAGGTGTGAACAAATCAGTTGTAAACAAGAGCATTACCTTCCAAGACTATAAGGATTGCTTGAAAACACAAATCGATCGATACTGCACGATGAGAATGATTCGGAGCTACAAGCACGACCTGTACAGTGTTGAGCTAAACAAGATTGCGTTGTCAGCTCACGATGATAAACGGTACATTTTAAGTGACGGAATCCAAACTCTCCCCTGGGGACATTATAAAATCCCTCAAGAACAGGAGGTGGAGATGGAAGTAGAGTCTGCTCTTTCAACAGAGTAATTGCAATGAAAAAGATTGCACATATTGTATATATGGGTTTCTCCACACCACAGGTTTATTTGGTCTAGGCCTGTGGGAACCTCTTTACCCTAAAAAGAGTGACCTCTAGCTTGGTGAAGATTGTACATATTGTATATACGGGTTTCTCCATACCACAGGTTTATTTGGTCTAGGCCTGTGGTAACCTCTTTACCCTAAAAAGAGTGACCTCTAGCGTGGTGGTGAGGTTGACGTTCCTCTAGAGGCTTTAAAACTAACGAACCACCGACCAATAAATGTCTATACTTATTAACTAGTAGATATTCTCATTAACTATTAACTATTTTTATTTCTAAACCTTATGTGGTTCAAAGTGGAATTCGAAAGGCTGTTTTAATTCCATCAGATTTGAAGGTTGAAGCTAACCAATAAGGGGACCAGGAACAAAATAACAGGAAATGTACTGTGAACAATAAAATGCCATCTTCTGGGAAGATAAACATCGAATTTGACAAACCCTGCCATCAATAATATAACACTATATTGTTTTACATTTAAAATGCATTTAACTTGTTTAAAGTTTCCTCCTTAACTTTCTAAACAATCATCACAACAATTTACAATACTGCTACTGAGTTGTTGTATAAGCGACTACTATAAATAAACGTCCACAGATTCATAAATAGTTTATCCACATTTTCGTATGCATACGTTACAGAAATCCACAACCTAATTATTTACCTAATGTTAATTTTTGGTGTATAATATGCTTATTGACATAGAAATATGGTTGCAATACTTAATTTTAACATCTTTGTAAATATAGTAAATAAATAATGCTTGCTAAAATCAAACATTAAAGTAGGTAAATGCACGATACTAATTACATTGATTAAACGTTAATTTATAACTAATTAAACGTTGTAGTTGGTGTATTATGATAGTAAAGATATGATTTCAAACGCATGAAAAGCAGTGATTTAACCGATGTGAAAATTATTATTTGGATTATTTGTGATTATTTAATCACAACAACACGAAAACTGGATAAGTAAACTGAAATACTTACATCGTAAATGATCTATACGGATACCAGTTGTGTCTTTCAGTAAAATGTTTTAAAATATAAACTCAATGGTCTCAGGCCGTTGTAAATATAAAGTTATATTAAGAAAGATAGGGAAAACGAAATGGAAATAGATGTTTTAAACATTGCTTAGTTATGTATCCAAATAGGGCAATATGCTTTTTGAAAACGAAAAAATCAGAACGTATTTAGAATAACTCAGCTAGGATTAGAAATAATGTGATAAAAATATAATCCAATCCCATTTATAAACACTCACGTTTGATTTGGTAGTAATTTAAAAAAACAAGGTAATCTAAGTCTTAACAAAAACTAAAATTTTAATTTATAAGGATTTGCATTAAATTTAAATTCCCATCTAACTATTACAAAGGCTCAATAAATATTATTAATTCCATGTCCAATCAAATATATCGACTCTCACTCCTGCTCCTGTGAACCATCACACAATAATTCCGGGGAGGGAATTGTGGGGTTGTAGCGCAGGAGGTGATGGAGGGAGGGCAGGTCAAAGGTATAAAGAATGAAGGAATTAGGAGGGAGAAAGGAACATTCACCTACTTAGGTTGCCAGTTGGATTCACGGTTTTGTTTGGGGGGGGGATAACGAGGATGATGGTGGTGATGGTGGTAGGGTAGGGGCTTGGATAGTGGTAGAGAAAGAAAGGAGCGGGATTGTGAAGGACAGCTGGGAGCGTAAAAGATGGAATGTAGAAAGGGGAAAACCCCCCTGCCTTGGGTATGGGTCAGGTGTGGTATGAATTTTAGTTGGTGGATGGGGAGGGGAGGGAGGTGTTAAGTAAAGTGGGTGTCGTTATAGGGCGGTGGGAGATAGAAAATGAGAGGAGTGGGAGAGAAATGTTTCTTCCGCTGGGGAGGGGAAGTGGCTGAGGGGGGGGTGTTTATGTGGGTGGGGTGGGAAGGAGAAGTGGTTGGTGATGCGGGCCCTCCCTCCCTCCCCCCTCCCCCTCTAACCCCTTCCCCACGCCCTCGTCTGATGGGGACCCCTTGGGACGGGCATGAACATACAATTCCCATCTACTCCCATATTTCCAAAACCTAATGTTTTATGTATAATGTATTTTGTGACGTCATTTATTTTGTAACGTTATTTATTTTGTGACGTCATTTATTTTGTGACGTCATTTATTTTGTGACGTTAAGTATTTTGTGACGTTATTTACTTTTGTGACGTCATGTATTTTGTGACGTTAATAATTTTGTGACGTCATTTATTTTGTGAATTTATGCATTTTGTGACGTCATTCATTTTTTTGACCATATGTTTTTTGTGACCTCAATTATTTTTGTGACGTTATGTATTTTGTGACGTCATTAATTTTTGTGACGTTATTTATTTTGTAACGTCATTTATTTTTGTGACTTCATATACTTTTGTGACGATATGTATTTTGTGACGTCATTTATTTTTGTGACGTTATGCATTTTGTGACGTTATTATTTTGTGTCGTTAAATATTTTGTGAAGCAATTTATTTTTGTGACGTTATGTATTTTGTGACCTCATTTATTCTATAACCCTATGTGTACATCAAGTTGCCGCTTTTCTTTGTGAATTTTATATTTCGTGTCAAACTTAGACAGATCGCTGTCCGAACATCGCAAATTGACTACTTTAATCATCTATTTTCCCCATACTTCCGCTTTGACGGTAACTTGAATAGTATAATACTAAAATTCCTGTCCTATACTATCATTTTATGTGTACGACTTGTTTCCACATTTCTGTTTTTCTTTTATATTTCATGTCAAACTTAGGCGGATCGCTGTCCACAGATCACAAAGCGACTAGTTTAATCACGCATACTTCCAAAACCTAATGTTTTATGTATAATAATTTTGTGACGTCATTTATTTTGTAACGTTATTTATTTTGTGACGTCATTTATTTTGGTGACGTTATGTATCTTGTGACGTCATTTTTTGTGATGTTATGTATTTTGTGACCTCAATTATTTTTGTGACGTTATGTAATTTGTGTCGTCATTTATTTTTGTGACGTTATTTATTTTGTGACGTATGACGTAATTTATTTTTGTGACGATATGTATTTTGTGATGTCATTAATTTATGTTTCGTTATGTATTTTGTGACGTCATTTATTTTTCTGATGATAAGTATTTTGTGACGTCATTTATTCTATCGCCCTATGTGAACGTCATGTTGCAACACTTCCGTTTCTATTTTAAATTTCATGTCAAACTTAGACAAATCGCTGTACGTTCTTCGCAAAGCGACTACTTTAATCAACTACTTTTCCCAAACGTATGTTTTGACGGTACCTTGAATGATATAATACTAAAGTTCTGGTCCTATATTATCAATCTATGTGTACGTCATGTTGCCACTTTTCTGTATTTATTTTCTATTTCATGTCAAACTTAGACTGATCGCTGACCGCACATCGCAAAGTGACTACTTTAGTCACCCATATTTCCAAAAAATAAGTTTTTACGGAAAATTGAGTGGTATAATACTAAAGGTCTGATCCTATTTTATCACCCTATGTGTAAGTCATGTTACCACACTTCCGTTTTTATTTCTTATTGAATGTAAAACTTAGGCAGAACGCTGTTCCCACATCGCAAAGCGACTACTTTAATCACCCATATTTCCAAAACCTAATGTTTAATGTATAATGTATGTATTATGTGACGCCATTTATTTTGTGACGTTATGTATTTTGTGACCTCGATTATTTTTGTGAGGTTATGTATTTTTGTAACGTCAGTTATTTTAGTAACGTAATTTTTTTGTAACGTTAGGTATTTTTGTGACGTAATTTATGTTTGTGACGTTATGTATTTTGTAACGTAATTTATTTTTGTGACGTTATGTATTTTGTGACGTCATTTATTTTGTGACGTTATGTATATTGTGACGTCATTAATTTTTGTGACGTTATATATTTTTTGATGTCATTTATTTTTGTGACGTTATGTATTTTGTTACTTCATTTATTTTTGTGACGTTATGTATTTTGTGACGTCATTTATTCTATCACCCTATGTGTACGTCATGTTGCCACACTTCCGTTTCTATTTTTATTTCATGTCAAACTTAGACAAACCGCTGTCCACACATCGCAAAGCGACTATTTAAATCACTCATATTTCCAAACCTTATGTTTTTTTAATAATGAATTATTGACGTCACTTATCTTGTGACGTTAAGTATTTTGTGACGCAATTTATTTTTGTGACGTAATTTATTTTTGTGACGTCATTTTTTGTGACGTTATGTATTTTGTGACGTCATTTATTTTTGTGTCGTTATGTATTTTGTGACGTCGTCTATTTTGTGAAAATATGTATTTTGTGACGACATTTATTTTTGTGACGTTATGTATTTTGTGGCCTCAATTATTTTTGTGACCTTATGTATTTTGTGACGTCCTTTATATTTGTGATGTTATGTAATTTGTGAAAAAATTTATTTTTGTGACGTTATCTATTTTGTTACGTAATTTATTTTTGTGACGTTATGTATTTTGTGACGTCTTTAGTTTTTGTGACGTCATTTATTTTTGTGACGTCATTAATTTTTGTGACGTCATTTATTTTTGTGACATTTTGTATTTTGTGACGTTATTTATTTTTGTGACGTTATGTATTTTGTGACTTAATCTAATTTGTGTCGTTATGTATTTTGTGACGTCATTTATTCTATCACCCAATGTGTATGTTATGTTGCCACACTTCCGTTTCTATTTTATATTTCATGTCAAACTTAGACACATCGCTGTCCACACATCGCAAAACGACTTTTTTAATCACTCATCCTTCCAAACCTTATGTTTTTTTTAATAATAAATTATTTACGTCACTTATCTTGTGACGTTAAGTATTTTGTGTTGCAATTTATTTTTGTGACGTAATTTAATTTTGTGACGTCATTTATATTTGTGACGTTATGTATTTTGTGACGTCATTTATTTTTGTGACGTTATGTATTTTGTGACGTCATCTATTTTGTGACGTTATGTATTTTGTGACGACATTTATTTTTGTGACTTTATGTATTTTGTAGCCTCAATTATTTTGTGACCTTATGTATTTCGTGACGTCCTTTATTTTTGTGATGTTATGTATTTTGTGACAAAATTTATTTTTGTGACGTTATGTATTTTGTGACGTAATTTGTTTTGTGACGTTAAGTATTTTGTTACGTAATTGATTATCAATCTATGTGTACGTCATGTTGCCACTTTTCTGTATTTATTTTCTATTTCATGTCAAACCTAGACAGATCGCTGACCGCACATCGCAAAGTGACTACTTTAATCACCCATATTTCCAAAAAAAATAAGTTTTTACGGAAAATTGAGTGGTATAATACTAAAGTTCTGATCCTATTTTATCACCCTATGTATAAGTCATGTTACCACATTTCCGTTTTTATTTTATATTTTATGTCAAACTTAGGCAGAACGCTCTCCACACATCGCAAAGCGACTGCTTTAATCACCCATATTTTTAAAACCTAATGTTTTGTGTATAATGTATTTTGTGACGTCAATTATTTTGTGACGCTATGTATTTTTTGACGTTATGTATTTTGTGACGTTATGTATTTTGTGACCTCAATTATTTTTGTGACGTTATGTATTTTTGTGACGTCATTTATTTTTGTAACGTAATTTATTTTTGTAACGTTAGGTATTTTTGTGACGTTACTTATTTTTGTGACGTTATGTATTTTGTGACGTAATTTATTTTTGTGACGTTATGTATTTTGTGACGTAATTTATTTTGTGACGTTATGTATATTGTGACGTCATTAATTTTTGTGACGTTATATATTTTGTGATGTCATTTATTTTTGTGTCGTTATGTATTTTGTTACGTCATTTATTTTTGTGACGTTATGTATTTTGTGACGTCATTTATTCTATCACCCTCTGTGTACGTCATGTTGCCACACTTCCGTTTCTATTATATATTTTATGTCAAACTTAGACAAATCGCTGTCCAAGTATTTTGTGACGCAATTTATTTTTGTGACGAAATTTATTTTTGTGACGTCATTTATTTTTGTGATGTTATGTATTTTGTGACGTCATTTATTTTTGTGACGTTATGTATTTTGTGACGTCTTTTTATTTCCCTTAAGGATAACATTGGGAATGAGTATGCAGGTTTGCTGGCACAAAAATGTAAATGTTTGAGATTTTTGACTAAAATACATTCGATCTTATCTAGATGAAGCCACAAACCAAGTTTTATTAAGATATGTTGAGAAATAAGTGAAATATAGAATTTTACTTATTCCCCATAAGGTTAACATAGGGACAGGTCCACTGTGTTTACCACTTTCAATATCTCGGTAAGTAATTTTTCTTCTTTTATGGGTTTTAATAAGTTAAATATGCAAATAAATCTATTTTATTTATACATATAAACTACAAAGTCCCGAATATATATTACGGTAAATGAAGGTATAGAAGCTGATGTATATTCATAATAAAAATCAACTGGTCAGAAAAAGAATTGGAGTTCGAAAGTTTTTTTAAGTGGGCACCATATTGAAATTATTGGACAACCTATATACAATTATTAAAAGGTCATTTGTATGAATTATGTTTTAAAATTGACCCTTAAGTATTTTTAACATATCTAGGAAACAAATAATACCATTTAGTTACATTTATAAAATTCTAGAAACAGTTCAGTATTTAAATACTGAACTGACACCACCCGCGTGTCTGTACGACTTACGGTTCAGAAGGTATGGTGGCATAAAGTAAACTAATGCCGCACTTAAAAATATTTTCTAAAACCAAAATATTTAAAAAAAATTAATTTTTTTTTAATGGGTCGTATGATTTTGATCAAATTTTTATGGCTTATAGTGCTTAAGAAGAAAAGTAAAATTACACCACCCGCGTGTCTGTTCGACTTACGGTTCAGATGTTATGGTGTCATAAAGTCCAGGTTAACTAAGGCCGCAATTAAAAATATTTTCTATAAACAAAAAATTTAAAAAAATCAATTTTCTTAAATGGCTTTTACGATTTCGGACAAATTTTT
This sequence comes from Flexamia atlantica, assembly GCA_035578135.1. Taxonomy (NCBI): domain Eukaryota; kingdom Metazoa; phylum Arthropoda; class Insecta; order Hemiptera; family Cicadellidae; genus Flexamia; species Flexamia atlantica. The sequence continues at coordinate 37,025 of JAQJVK010000026.1, forward strand.
ATGGGTTATAATGCTTAACAATACAAGCAAAATAACACCATCCGCGTTTCTGTATGACTTACGGTTCAGAAGTTATGGCTATGCAATGTTCACTTAGCAATACGTCTAAGTTTGATATCGAATATAAAAGAAAAACGGAAGTGTAGCAACATGACGTATACATAAGGTGATAGATTAGGACCAGAACTTTAGTATTATAATATTCAAAATACCGTCTAAACTTACTTGTGAGAAAGATGGTTGATTTAAGTAGTCGCTATGCTATGTTCACACAAAGATCCGTTCGTAAGTTAAAACAATTCAAATTATTTTGTAATGGCTCGTATGATTTCGATCAAATGTTTATGGCTTATAGTGATTAAGAAGACAAGTAAAATGACACCACCCACGTGTCTGTACGACTTACAGTTCAGAAGGTATGGTGGCATAAAGTCAGCTAATGCCGCACTTAAACATATTTTCTAAAAACAAAAAAATTCAAACCTTTTTAAATGGCTTGTACGAATTGGATCAAATTTTTATGGTTTATAATGCTTAAGAAGACAAGTAAAATGACCTAATCCGCTTGTTTGTACGACTTACGGTTCAGGATTTATGGGGGCATAAATTCCAGGTCAACTAAGGCCGCACTTAAAAATTATTTCTAAAAACAAAAATTTCAATTTCAAATTTCTCAAAAACGGCTCGTACGATTTCGAACAAATTTTTATGGCTTAGAGTGCTTAACAAGACAAGCAAAATGACACCACCCGCGTTTCTGTATGACTTACGGTTCACAAGTTATGGCTATGCAATGTTCACTTAGCATTCCGTGTAAGTTTTATATCAAATATAAAAGAAAAACCGAAGTGTTGCAGCATGACGTATACATAAGGTGATAGAATAGCACCAAAACTTTACTATTATACTATTCAAAATTCCGTCTTGTCTTAGGTTTGAGAAATATGGTTGATTAAATTAGTCGCTATGTTATGTTGGCACAGCAATCCGTCCGTCCGTTAAAAAATTCTTTTTTTTAATGGCTCTTACGATTCCGGTAAACTTTTATGGCTTATAGTGCTTAAGAAGACAAATAAAATGACATCACCCGCGTGTCTGTATGAATTACGGTTCAGATGGTATGGTGGCAAAATTCCAGGTCAACTTAGGCCGCAATTAAAAATATTTTCAAAAAAAATTTAAAAATTGAATTTTTTTAATGGCTTGTACGATTTCGGACAAATGTTTATGGCTTATAATGCTTAACAAGACAAGCAAAATAACACGATCCGCGATTCTGTATGACTAACGGTTCAGAAGTTATGGCTATGCAATGTTCACTTAGCATTCCGTCTAAGTTTGATATCGAAGATATAGGAAAAATAGAAGTGTGGCAACATGATCTATACATAAGGTGATATGATAAGACCAGAACTATAGTATTATAATATTCAAAATACCGTCTAAACTTACGTTCAAGAATTATGGTTGATTAAAATATTTTCTAAAAACAAAAAATTTAAAAAATTCAAATTTTTTTTAAATGGCTTGTAAGATTTCGAACAAATTTTATGACTTTTAGTGCTTAACAATACAAGCAAAATAACACCATCCGCGTTTCTGTATGACTTACGGTTCAGAAGTTATGGCTATGCAATGTTCACTTAGCAATCCGTGTAAGTTTGATATCGATAATAAAAGAAAAACGGAAGTGTGGAAACATGACGTGTACATAAGGTCATAGTACCAGAACTTTAGTATTATAATATTCAAAATACCGTCTAGACTTACGTTTGAGAAATATGGTTGATTAAAGTAGTCGCTATGCTATGTTCACACAGCAATACGTCGCGTCGGTCCGTTAAAAAATTCAATTTTTTTTTTAAATGGCTCGTACGATTTCGATCAAATTTTTATTGCTTATAGTGCTTCAGAAGACAAGTAAGATGACACCACCCGCGTTTTGTACGACTTACGGTTCAGAAGGTGTGGTGGCTAAAATGCCAGGTCAACTAAGGCCGCACTTAAACATATTTTCTAAAACCAAAAAATTTTAAAAATTCAAATTTTTCAAAAATGGCTTGTACGATTTCGATCAAATTTTTATGGCTTATAGTGCTTAGAACACAACCAAAATGACACCACCCGCGTGTCTGTAAGGCTTACGGTTCAGAAGGTATGGTGGCATAAAGTCAACTAATGCCGCACTTAAAAATATTTTCTAAAACCAAAATATTTAAAAAATTCAAATTTTTTTCAATAAGTCGTATGATTTTGATCAAATTTTTATGGCTTATAGTGGTTAAGAAGAAAAGTAAAATGACACCACCCGCGTGTCTGCTCGACTTACGGTTCAGAGGTTATGGTGGCATAAATTCCAGGTCAAGTAAGGCCGCAATTAAAAATATTTTCTAAAAACAAAAGATTTAAAAACTTCAATTTTTTAAATGGCTTTTACGATTTTGGACAAATTTTTATGGGTTATAATGCTTAAATACAAGCAAAATAACACCATCCGCGTTTCTGTATGACGTACGGTTCAGAAGTTATGGCTATGCAATGTTCACTTAGCAATCCGTCTAAGTTTGATATCGAAAATAAAAGAAAAACGGAAGTGTAGCAACATGACGTATACATAAGGTGATAGATTAGGGCCAGAATTTTAGTATTATAATATTCAAAATACCGTCTAAACTTACTTTTGAGAAATATGGTTGATTAAATTAGTCGCTATGGTATGTTCAGACAGCGATCCGTCCGTTCGTTAAAACAACTCAATTTTTTTAATGGCTAATACGATTTCGATCAAATGTGTATGTCTTATAGTGCTTAACAAGACAAGCAAAATGATATCACCCACGTGTCTGTTCGCCTTACAGTTCAGAAGGTATGGTGGCATAAAGTCCAGGTCAACAAAGGCCGCATTAAAAAGTTTTTTCTAAAAACAGAAAATTTTAAAAAATCAAAGTTTTTCTTAAATGGAACGTACGATTTCGATCAAATGTGTATGTCTTATAGTTCTTAACAAGACATGCAAAATGATACCACCCGCGTGTCTGTACGACTTACGGTTCAGAAGGTATGGTGGCATATGTCCAGGTCAACAAAGGCCGCAATAAAACGTTTTTTCTAAAAACAAAAAAATTTAAAAATTCGACGTTTTTCTTAAATGGAACGTACGATTTCGATCAAATGTGTATGTATTATAGTGCTTAACAAGACAAGCAAAATGATACCACCCGCGTGTCTGCACGACTTACGGTTCAGAAGTTATGGTGGCATAAAGTCCAGGTCAACAAAGGCCGCACTTTAAAATATTTTCTAAAAACAAAAATTTAAAAAAATGCTAATTTCTCAAAAACGGCTCGTACGATTTCGAAAACATTTTCATGGCTTAGAGTGCTTAACAAGACAAGCAAAATTACACCATCCGCGATTCTGTATGACGTACGGTTCAGAAGTTATGGCTATGCAATGTTCACTTAGCAATCCGTCTAAGTTTGATATCGAATATAAAAGAAAAACGGAAGTGTTGCAACATGACGTATACATAAGGTGATAGAATAGAACCAGAACTTTAGTATAATAATATTCAAAATACCGTCTAAACTTACGTTTGAAAAATGTGGTTGATTAAATTAGTCGCTATGCTATGTTCACACAGCGATACGTCTAATTTTGTCATGAAATATAAAAGAAACTCGGATGTGTGGCAACATGAAGCATACATAAGGTGATAGACTAGCATCAGAACATTAGTATTATACTATTCAAAATACCGTCTAAACTTATGTTTGAGAAATATGGTTGATTAAAGTAGTCGCTATGTTATGTTCACACAGCAATCCGTCCGTCCGTTAAAAAATAAACTTTTTTTAAAATGGCTTGTAAGATTTCGTTAAAATTTTTATGGCTCATAGTGCTTAAGAAGACAAATAAAATGACACCACCCACGTGTCTGTACGACTTACGGTTCAGAAGGTATGGTGGCAAAAATTCCAGGTCAACTAAGGCTGCAATTAAAAATAGTTTCAAAAAATGTAAACATTAAATTATTTTAAAATGGCTCGTACGATTTCGATCAAATTTTTATGGCTTATAGTGCTTAAGAAGAAAATTAAAATTACACCAACCGCGTGTCTGTTCGACTTACAGTTCAGAAGGTATGGTGGCATAAAGTCCAGGTCAACTAAGGCCGCACTTAAAATAATTTTCTGAAAACAATAAATTTAAATATTCATTTTTTAACGGCTCGTACGAATTCGATCAAATGCTTATGTATTATAGTGCTTAACATGACAAGCAAAATGACACCACCCGCGTGTCTGTACGACTTACGGTTCAAAAGTTATGGTGGCATAAAGTCCAGGTCATCTAAGGCAACACTTGAAAATATTTTCTAAAAACAAAAAATTAAAAAATTGAAATTTCTTAAAAATGGCTTGTACGATTTCGAACAAATTTTTATGGCTTATAGTGCTTAACAAGACAAGCAAAATAACACCATCCGCGTTTCTGTATGACTTACGGTTCAGAAGTTATGGCTATGCAATGTTCACTTAGCAATCCGTCTAAGTTTGATATCGAAGATATAGGAAAAATAGAAGTGTGGAAACATGATCTATACATAAGGTGATATGATAAGACCAGAACTATAGTATTATAATATTCAAAATACCGTCTAAACTTACGTTCAAGAATTATGGTTGATTAAAATATTTTCTAAAAACAAAAAATTTAAAAAATTCAAATTTTTTTTTAAATGGCTCGTACGATTTCGATTAAATGTTTATGTCTTATAGTGCTTAACAAGACAAACAAAATGACACCACCCGCGTGTCTTTACGACTTACGGTTCAGAGGTTATGGTGGCATAAAGTCCAGGTCAACTAAGGCCGCATTAAAAAATATTTTCTAAAAACAAAAAATTTAAAAAATTCAAATTTTTTTTAAATGGCTTGTAAGATTTCGAACAAATTTTATGACTTTTAGTGCTTAACAATACAAGCAAAATAACACCATCCGCGTTTCTGTATGACTTACGGTTCAGAAGTTATGGCTATGCAATGTTCACTTAGCAATCCGTGTAAGTTTGATATCGATAATAAAAGAAAAACGGAAGTGTGGAAACATGACGTGTACATAAGGTCACAGTACCAGAACTTTAGTATTATAATATTCAAAATACCGTCTAGACTTACGTTTGAGAAATATGGTTGATTAAAGTAGTCGCTATGCTATGTTCACACAGCAATACGTCGCGTCGGTCCGTTAAAAAATTCAATTTTTTTTTTAAATGGCTCGTACGATTTCGATCAAATTTTTATTGCTTATAGTGCTTCAGAAGACAAGTAAGATGACACCACCCGCGTTTTGTACGACTTACGGTTCAGAAGGTGTGGTGGCTAAAATGCCAGGTCAACTAAGGCCGCACTTAAACATATTTTCTAAAACCAAAAAATTTTAAAAATTCAAATTTTTCAAAAATGGCTTGTACGATTTCGATCAAATTTTTATGGCTTATAGTGCTTAGAACACAACCAAAATGACACCACCCGCGTGTCTGTAAGGCTTACGGTTCAGAAGGTATGGTGGCATAAAGTCAACTAATGCCGCACTTAAAAATATTTTCTAAAACCAAAATATTTAAAAAATTCAAATTTTTTTCAATAAGTCGTATGATTTTGATCAAATTTTTATGGCTTATAGTGGTTAAGAAGAAAAGTAAAATGACACCACCCGCGTGTCTGCTCGACTTACGGTTCAGAGGTTATGGTGGCATAAATTCCAGGTCAAGTAAGGCCGCAATTAAAAATATTTTCTAAAAACAAAAGATTTAAAAACTTCAATTTTTTAAATGGCTTTTACGATTTTGGACAAATTTTTATGGGTTATAATGCTTAAATACAAGCAAAATAACACCATCCGCGTTTCTGTATGACGTACGGTTCAGAAGTTATGGCTATGCAATGTTCACTTAGCAATCCGTCTAAGTTTGATATCGAAAATAAAAGAAAAACGGAAGTGTAGCAACATGACGTATACATAAGGTGATAGATTAGGGCCAGAATTTTAGTATTATAATATTCAAAATACCGTCTAAACTTACTTTTGAGAAATATGGTTGATTAAATTAGTCGCTATGGTATGTTCAGACAGCGATCCGTCCGTTCGTTAAAACAACTCAATTTTTTTAATGGCTAATACGATTTCGATCAAATGTGTATGTCTTATAGTGCTTAACAAGACAAGCAAAATGATATCACCCACGTGTCTGTTCGCCTTACAGTTCAGAAGGTATGGTGGCATAAAGTCCAGGTCAACAAAGGCCGCATTAAAAAGTTTTTTCTAAAAACAGAAAATTTTAAAAAATCAAAGTTTTTCTTAAATGGAACGTACGATTTCGATCAAATGTGTATGTCTTATAGTTCTTAACAAGACATGCAAAATGATACCACCCGCGTGTCTGTACGACTTACGGTTCAGAAGGTATGGTGGCATATGTCCAGGTCAACAAAGGCCGCAATAAAACGTTTTTTCTAAAAACAAAAAAATTTAAAAATTCGACGTTTTTCTTAAATGGAACGTACGATTTCGATCAAATGTGTATGTATTATAGTGCTTAACAAGACAAGCAAAATGATACCACCCGCGTGTCTGCACGACTTACGGTTCAGAAGTTATGGTGGCATAAAGTCCAGGTCAACAAAGGCCGCACTTTAAAATATTTTCTAAAAACAAAAATTTAAAAAAATGCTAATTTCTCAAAAACGGCTCGTACGATTTCGAAAACATTTTCATGGCTTAGAGTGCTTAACAAGACAAGCAAAATTACACCATCCGCGATTCTGTATGACGTACGGTTCAGAAGTTATGGCTATGCAATGTTCACTTAGCAATCCGTCTAAGTTTGATATCGAATATAAAAGAAAAACGGAAGTGTTGCAACATGACGTATACATAAGGTGATAGAATAGAACCAGAACTTTAGTATAATAATATTCAAAATACCGTCTAAACTTACGTTTGAAAAATGTGGTTGATTAAATTAGTCGCTATGCTATGTTCACACAGCGATACGTCTAATTTTGTCATGAAATATAAAAGAAACTCGGATGTGTGGCAACATGAAGCATACATAAGGTGATAGACTAGCATCAGAACATTAGTATTATACTATTCAAAATACCGTCTAAACTTATGTTTGAGAAATATGGTTGATTAAAGTAGTCGCTATGTTATGTTCACACAGCAATCCGTCCGTCCGTTAAAAAATAAACTTTTTTTAAAATGGCTTGTAAGATTTCGTTAAATTTTTATGGCTCATAGTGCTTAAGAAGACAAATAAAATGACACCACCCACGTGTCTGTACGACTTACGGTTCAGAAGGTATGGTGGCAAAAATTCCAGGTCAACTAAGGCTGCAATTAAAAATAGTTTCAAAAAATGTAAACATTAAATTATTTTAAAATGGCTCGTACGATTTCGATCAAATTTTTATGGCTTATAGTGCTTAAGAAGAAAATTAAAATTACACCAACCGCGTGTCTGTTCGACTTACAGTTCAGAAGGTATGGTGGCATAAAGTCCAGGTCAACTAAGGCCGCACTTAAAATAATTTTCTGAAAACAAAAAATTTAAATATTCATTTTTTAACGGCTCGTACGAATTCGATCAAATGCTTATGTATTATAGTGCTTAACATGACAAGCAAAATGACACCACCCGCGTGTCTGTACGACTTACGGTTCAAAAGTTATGGTGGCATAAAGTCCAGGTCATCTAAGGCAACACTTGAAAATATTTTCTAAAAACAAAAAATTAAAAAATTGAAATTTCTTAAAAATGGCTTGTACGATTTCGAACAAATTTTTATGGCTTATAGTGCTTAACAAGACAAGCAAAATAACACCATCCGCGTTTCTGTATGACTTACGGTTCAGAAGTTATGGCTATGCAATGTTCACTTAGCAATCCGTCTAAGTTTGATATCGAAGATATAGGAAAAATAGAAGTGTGGCAACATGATCTATACATAAGGTGATATGATAAGACCAGAACTATAGTATTATAATATTCAAAATACCGTCTAAACTTACGTTCAAGAATTATGGTTGATTAAAATATTTTCTAAAAACAAAAAATTTAAAAAATTCAAATTTTTTTTAAATGGCTTGTAAGATTTCGAACAAATTTTATGACTTTTAGTGCTTAACAATACAAGCAAAATAACACCATCCGCGTTTCTGTATGACTTACGGTTCAGAAGTTATGGCTATGCAATGTTCACTTAGCAATCCGTCTAAGTTTGATATCGAAGATATAGGAAAAATAGAAGTGTGGCAACATGATCTATACATAAGGTGATATGATAAGACCAGAACTATAGTATTATAATATTCAAAATACCGTCTAAACTTACGTTCAAGAATTATGGTTGATTAAAATATTTTCTAAAAACAAAAAATTTAAAAAATTCAAATTTTTTTTAAATGGCTCGTACGATTTCGATTAAATGTTTATGTCTTATAGTGCTTAACAAGACAAACAAAATGACACCACCCGCGTGTCTTTACGACTTACGGTTCAGAGGTTATGGTGGCATAAAGTCCAGGTCAACTAAGGCCGCATTAAAAAATATTTTCTAAAAACAAAAAATTTAAAAAATTCAAATTTTTTTTAAATGGCTTGTAAGATTTCGAACAAATTTTATGACTTTTAGTGCTTAACAATACAAGCAAAATAACACCATCCGCGTTTCTGTATGACTTACGGTTCAGAAGTTATGGCTATGCAATGTTCACTTAGCAATCCGTGTAAGTTTGATATCGATAATAAAAGAAAAACGGAAGTGTGGAAACATGACGTGTACATAAGGTCACAGTACCAGAACTTTAGTATTATAATATTCAAAATACCGTCTAGACTTACGTTTGAGAAATATGGTTGATTAAAGTAGTCGCTATGCTATGTTCACACAGCAATACGTCGCGTCGGTCCGTTAAAAAATTCAATTTTTTTTTTAAATGGCTCGTACGATTTCGATCAAATTTTTATTGCTTATAGTGCTTCAGAAGACAAGTAAGATGACACCACCCGCGTTTTGTACGACTTACGGTTCAGAAGGTGTGGTGGCTAAAATGCCAGGTCAACTAAGGCCGCACTTAAACATATTTTCTAAAACCAAAAAATTTTAAAAATTCAAATTTTTCAAAAATGGCTTGTACGATTTCGATCAAATTTTTATGGCTTATAGTGCTTAGAACACAACCAAAATGACACCACCCGCGTGTCTGTAAGGCTTACGGTTCAGAAGGTATGGTGGCATAAAGTCAACTAATGCCGCACTTAAAAATATTTTCTAAAACCAAAATATTTAAAAAATTCAAATTTTTTTCAATAAGTCGTATGATTTTGATCAAATTTATGGCTTATAGTGGTTAAGAAGAAAAGTAAAATGACACCACCCGCGTGTCTGTTCGACTTACGGTTCAGAGGTTATGGTGGCATAAATTCCAGGTCAAGTAAGGCCGCAATTAAAAATATTTTCTAAAAACAAAAGATTTAAAAATTTCAATTTTTTAAATGGCTTTTACGATTTTGGACAAATTTTTATGGGTTATAATGCTTAACAATACAAGCAAAATAACACCATCCGCGTTTCTGTATGACGTACGGTTCAGAAGTTATGGCTATGCAATGTTCACTTAGCAATCCGTCTAAGTTTGATATCGAAAATAAAAGAAAAACGGAAGTGTAGCAACATGACGTATACATAAGGTGATAGATTAGGGCCAGAATTTTAGTATTATAATATTCAAAATACCGTCTAAACTTACTTTTGAGAAATATGGTTGATTAAATTAGTCGCTATGGTATGTTCAGACAGCGATCCGTCCGTTCGTTAAAACAACTCAATTTTTTTAATGGCTAATACGATTTCGATCAAATGTGTATGTCTTATAGTGCTTAACAAGACAAGCAAAATGATATCACCCACGTGTCTGTTCGCCTTACAGTTCAGAAGGTATGGTGGCATAAAGTCCAGGTCAACAAAGGCCGCATTAAAAAGTTTTTTCTAAAAACAAAAAATTTTAAAAAATCAAAGTTTATCTTAAATGGAACGTACGATTTCGATCAAATGTGTATGTCTTATAGTGCTTAACAAGACATGCAAAATGATACCACCCGCGTGTCTGTACGACTTACGGTTCAGAAGGTATGGTGGCATATGTTCAGGTCAACAAAGGCCGCATTAAAACGTTTTTTCTAAAAACAAAAAAATTTAAATATTCAACGTTTTTCTTAAATGGAACGTACGATTTCGATCAAATGTGTATGTATTATAGTGCTTAACAAGACAAGCAAAATGATACCACCCGCGTGTCTGCACGACTTACGGTTCAGAAGTTATGGTGGCATAAAGTCCAGGTCAACAAAGGCTGCACTTTAAAATATTTTCTAAAAACAAAAATTTAAAAAAAATGCTAATTTCTCAAAAACGGCTCGTACGATTTCGAAAACATTTTCATGGCTTAGAGCGCTTAACAAGACAAGCAAAATTACACCATCCGCGATTCTGTATGACCTACGGTTCAGAAGTTATGGCTATGCAATGTTCACTTAGCAATCCGTCTAAGTTTGATATCGAATATAAAAGAAAAACGGAAGTGTTGCAACATGACGTATACATAAGGTGATAGAATAGAACCAGAACGTTAGTATAATAATATTCAAAATACCGTCTAAACTTACGTTTGAAAAATGTGGTTGATTAAATTAGTCGCTATGCTATGTTCACACAGCGATACGTCTAATTTTGTCATGAAATATAAAAGAAACTCGGATGTGTGGCAACATGAAGCATACATAAGGTGATAGACTAGCATCAGAACATTAGTATTATACTATTCAAAATACCGTCTAAACTTATGTTTGAGAAATATGATTGATTAAAGTAGTCGCTATGTTATGTTCACACAGCAATCCGTCCGTCCGTTAAAAAATAAACTTTTTTTAAAATGGCTTGTAAGATTTCGTTAAAATTTTTATGGCTCATAGTGCTTAAGAAGACAAATAAAATGACACCACCCACGTGTCTGTACGACTTACGGTTCAGAAGGTATGGTGGCAAAAATTCCAGGTCAACTAAGGCTGCAATTAAAAATAGTTACAAAAAACCAAAAAATGTAAACATTAAATTATTTTAAAATGGCTCGTACGATTTCGATCAAATTTTTATGGCTTATAGTGCTTAAGAAGAAAATTAAAATTACACCAACCGCGTGTCTGTTCGACTTACAGTTCAGAAGGTATGGTGGCATAAAGTCCAGGTCAACTAAGGCCGCACTTAAAATAATTTTCTGAAAACAAAACATTTAAATATTTATTTTTTAACGGCTCGTACGAATTCGATCAAATGTTTATGTATTATAGTGCTTAACATGACAAGCAAAATGACACCACCCGCGTGTCTGTACGACTTACGGTTCAAAAGTTATGGTGGCATAAAGTCCAGGTCATCTAAGGCAACACTTGAAAATATTTTCTAAAAACAAAAAATTAAAAAATTGAAATTTCTTAAAAATGGCTTGTACGATTACAAACAAATTTTTATGGCTTATAGTGCTTAACAAGACAAGCAAAATAACACCATCCGCGTTTCTGTATGACTTACGGTTCAGAAGTTATGGCTATGCAATGTTCACTTAGCAATCCGTTTAAGTTTGATATCGAATATAAAAGAAAAACGGAAGTGTTGCAAAATGACGTATACATAAGGTGATAGAATAGGACCAGAACTTTAGTATAATAATATTCAAAATACCGTCTAAACTTACGTTTGATAAATGTGGTTGATTAAATTAGTCGCTATGCTATGTTCACACAGCGATCCATCTAATTTTGTCATGAAATATATAAGAAACACGGATGTGTGGCAACATGAAGCATACATAAGGTGATAGAATAGCACCAGAACATTAGTATTATACTATTCAAAATACCGTCTAAACTTACGTTTGAGAAATATGGTTGATTAAAGTAGTCGCTATGTTATGTTCACACAGCAATCCGTCCGTCCGTTAAAAATTAAACTTTTTTTAAAATGGCTTTTACGATTTCGTTAAAATTTTTACGGCTCATAGTGCTTAAGAAGACAAATAAAATGACACCACCCGCGTGTCTGTACGACTTACGGTTCAGAAGGTATGGTGGCAAAAATTACAGGTCAACTAAGGCCGCAATTAAAAATAGTTTCTAAAAACAAAAAATGAAAACATAGAATTATTTCAAAATGGCTCGTACGATTTCGATCAAATTTTTATGATAAGCCATAAAAATTTGAGAATAAAAGTGCTTAGAACACAAGCAAAATGACACACCGCGTGTCTGTATGACGTACGGTTCAGAAGTTATGGCTATGCAATGTTCACTTAGCAATCCGTCTAAGATTGATATCGAATATAAAAGAAAAACGGAAGTGTGGCAACATGACGGATACATAGGGTGATGGAATAGGACCAGAACTTTAGTATTAAGATATTTAAAACACCGTCTAAATTTACGTTTGAGAAAGATGGTTGAATAAAGTAGTCGCTATGCTATGTTCACACAGCGATTCGTCCGTCCGTTAAAACAATTCAAATTTTTTTTAATGGCTCATACGATTTCGATTAATGTTTATGTCTTGTAGTACTTAACAACACAAGCAAAATGACACCACCCGCGTGTCAGTACGACTTACGGTTCAGAAGTTATGGTGGCATAAATTCCAGGTCAACTAAGGCCGCACTTAAAAATATTTTCTAAAAACAAAAAAATTAAAAAATTCAAACTTTTTAAAAATGGCTCGTACGATTTCGATCAAATTTTTATGGCTTTTAGTGCTTAAGAAGACAAGTAAAATGACACCACCCACGTGTCTGTACGACTTACAGTTCAGAAGGTATTGTGGCATAAAGTCCCGGTCAACTAAGGCCGCACTTAAAAATATTTTCTGAAAACAAAAAATTTAAATATTCAAATTTTTATTAAATGGATCGTACGAATTCGATCAAATGTTTATGTACTATAGTTCTTAACAAGACAAGCAAAATGACACCAACCGCGTGTCTGTACGACTTACGGTTTAGAAGGTATGGTGGCATATGTCCAGGTCAACTAAAAATATTTTCTAAAAACAAAAAATTTAAAAAATTAAAATTTTTAAAAATGGCTCGTATGGTTTCGAACAAATGTTTATGGCTTATATAGTGCTTAACAAGACAGGCAAAATAACACCATCCGCGTTTCTGTACGACTTACGGTTCAGAAGTTATGGCTATGCAATGTTCCCTTAGCAATTCGTCTAAGTTCGATTTGGAATATAAAAGAAAAACGGAAGTGTGGCAACATGACGTATACATAAGGTGATAGGATAGGACCAGAACTTTAATATTATGATATTCAAGATACCGTCTAAACTTAAGTTTGAGAAATATGGTTGATTAAAGTAGTCGCTATGCTAAGTTCACACAGCGATCCGTCCGTTCGTTAAAACAATTCAATTTTTTTTAATGGCTCGTACGATTTCGATCAAATTTTTATGGCTTTTAGTGCTTAAGAAGACAAGTAAAATGACACCACCCACGTGTCTGTACGACTTACAGTTCAGAAGGTATTGTGGCATAAAGTCCCGGTCAACTAAGGCCGCACTTAAAAATATTTTCTGAAGACAAAAAATTTAAATATTCAAATTTTATTTAAATGGATCGTACGATTTCGATCAAATGTTTATGTCTTATAGTGCTTAAGAAGAAAAGTAAAATGACAACACCCGCGTGTCTGTACGACTCACGGTTTAGAAGTTATGGTGGCATAAATTCCAGGTCAACTAAGGCCGCAATTAAAAATATTTTCAATAACAAAAAAAATAAAAAATTGAAATTTTTTAAATGGCATGTATGATTTAGAACTAATTTTTATGGCTTATAGTGCTTAACAAGACAACCAAAATAACACCATCCGCGTTTCTGTATGACTTACGGTTCAAAAGTTATGGCTATGCAATGTTCACTTAGCAATCCGTCTAAGTTTATTATCGATAATAAAAGAAAAACGGATTTGTGGCAACATGTCGTATACATGAGGTGATAGTACCAGAACTTTAGTATTATAATATTCAAAATACAAAATACCGTCCAAACTTACGTTAGAGAAATGTGGTTGATTAAATTAGTCGCTATGCTATGTTCACACAGCGATCCGTCAAATTTAGACATGAAATATAAAAAAAACGGATGTTTGGCAACATGACGTACACATAAGGTGATAGAATAGCACCAGAACTTTAGAATTATAATATTCAAAATACCGTCTAAACTTACGTTTGAGAAATATGGTTGATTAAATTATTGCTATGCTATGTTCACACAGCGATCCGTCTAATTTTGACATGAAATATAAAAAAAAGGATGTGTGGCAACATTACGTATACATAAGGTGATAGAATAGCACCAGAACTATAGAATGATACTATTCAAAATACCGTCTAAACTTACGTTTGAGAAATATGGTTGATTGAAGTAGTCGCTATGCTATGTTCACACAGCAATATGTCCGTCCGTTAAAGAAATTCAATTTTTTTTTTAAATGGCTCGTACGATTTCGATCAAATTTTTATGGCTTATAGTGCTTCAGAAGACAAGTAAAATGACACCACCCGCGTGTCTGTACGACTTACCGTTCAGAAGGTATGGTTGAAAAATTCCAGGTCAACTAAGGCCGCACTTAAAAATATTTTCTAAAACAAAAAATTTAAAAAATCCAAATTTTTTTTAAATGGCTAGTACGATTTCGAACACATTTTTATCGAAATCGTACGGTTTAGAAGTTATGGTGGCATAAAATCCAGGTCAACTAAGGCCAAAATGAAAATATTTTTTAAAAACAAAAAATTTAAAAATTCAATTTTTTTTTAATGGCTCGTACGATTTCGATAAAATTTTTATGGCTTATATTGCTTAACAAGACAAGCAAAATAACACCATCCGCGTTTCTGTATGATCCGGTTCAGAAGTTATGGCTATGCAATGTTCACTTAGCAATCCGTCTAAGTTTGATATCGAATATAAAAGAAAAACGGTAGTGTGGTAACATGACGGATACATAAGTTGATGGAATAGGACCAGAACTTTAGTATTATAACACTCAAGATACCGTCAAAACTTACGTTTGAGAAATATGGTTGATTAAAGTAGTCGCTATGCTATGTTCACAGAGCGATCCGTCCGTCCGTTACAAAAAATTCAAATTTTTTTTTAAATGGCTTGTACGATTTTGATCAAATTTGTATGGCTTATAGTGCTTAAGAATACAAGTAAAATTACACCACTTGCGTGTCTGTACGACTTACGGTTAAGTCGTTTCGGTGTCATAAAGTCCAGGTCAACTAAGGCCGCACTTAAAAATATTTTCTAAAAACAAAAAATTTAAAAAATTCAAATTTTTTTAAAATGGCTCCTACGATTTCGATCAAATTGTTATGTATTATAGTGTTTAACAAGACAAGCAAAATCACACCACCCGTGTGTCTCTACGACTTACGGTTCAGAAGTTATGGTGGCATAAAATCAACACCTCCTACAGGAGGTGTTGATAAAATCCGGGTCAACTAAGGCCGCACTTAAAAATATTTTCTGCGTGTTTGCGGCTTGAAATATTAATGTACTATAATACTAATGTATTTATAGTACACAACATAAATTATGTTAAATCTTTATTCATGTATGTATATATATATGTATTTATATGAGAAACATGTGACGCTATTTATGTATATTTTATACATGTACAAATAAAGAATATTTTGATTTGATTATAACTTTTTACACGATGTATGAACGCTGTGACAGAATTTTAGAAATGTTTTATGGCTATGCTGAGGAGATAAGGTTTTAATGATTAGTTGATCCGATTTCAAAGTTGTTTTAAGTTTCCCAAAGTAACAATACGATCGTAAAATCGTAAAACAAAAAGCGTAAAGATATGATATTGTAAACTTTGTCTGATATATCTGTTCGAGTCTTTAGGATATAAACGCGCAACAAATAAACAGATTGAGCTAAGCATAGAGGCAATCTATCCCAGTTCTTATAATACACCTCGTATTCTTTTAACATGAAGGCTGATCGAAAAATAAGTTAAAAGCAGATGTGTGTAACAAACTGATGTTTTTCATTGAGCTGGATCAAGAGCAGCTAGCTGTATAAAGCCAATCAAAAAATGTCATTGACTATTATAGATTAATATCTCTAAAACGGTTAACGTGGATAAACCGGTACATATTCGGTGTCAAACAATTACACTCTCAAAACTCTAGTAACTTTTCTATGTTATAGAGCAACTGTTATCTACAATCCCATTAGTGAATTACCGTGTATATTATTGTTTTATAAGGTAAAATGGATACGAATATATGAAAAATGTAAAAATTACGAACCGATTGAGCTTAGACTTTGCCAGTAATGTATTTGGCCCGTATATAGACCTGATTTTCTTTCAAAAATCCCTTATAAAATTAGATTTTTTCAAAGAGGTGGCCATATTCATATAGCGCATGAGTAATACCTGTAGACTATAACCAATTATAATGTGTACTATATACACTGTACATTTCCTGGGACTTCGTGACACAATAGCCTGACCTGTCCGAAAAATTAGTTAACCAATAACAGAAGTACAGTTTAGTAATCTTGTTCAGTGTTTTACAAGTTTTTACATGTACAGTGTTTACATAATATTTTAAAATAAAAAGACTAATCCATTAAGTGATATAGTCATCAGCAAAGTAAACTGGAGTAGAGTATTAATGATATTCTACAACTGTTATCGATTCAGTCGAAATGAATGAATAATGAATAATGATTTATTCCAGCAATGTAGTACAAACATAAAAGACAAAACTTTCCACTAAAAAGTATGAAAAAATTTCTTTTTGGTAAAAAAACAACCGACTTCAAACGCTCTAAAAAGTATGAAATAATTTTATTTTATAATTCAAATTTTGTAATATCCAAGCTCACGTATTTTAAGTCGGCGCGGCTCTATATTGCATCTTAGTTATGTATCTTCTTGGCAGAACAGCTCGAAGTCTTAGTAAGATTTGAAGAACGTATTTATGAAAATTGGGTATTTATTATTTGGTTTACACGAATGTAACATTGAAATAAAAATTGTGTTGATTTCATAAATCAAGAGAAAGGGAGAGTTTAAAATTAAGACTGGAGAAATTATTTCTAGGTCTACAATATTTGAAAATTTGCATTTCAAAGGAAAATATTCGAGTTGACGAATGCAATTTTATCCCACGTTTATCCCACGTTTTGGACCAAGCTGGGATACTGATCCTTGCTTACAGAAGTTCGTTTAATTTATCATGTATGGATAAAGCCGCGCCGACTTGAAAAACGAGAGCTTGGATATTACAAAATTTGACTTATAAAATAAAATTATTTCATACTTTTTAGAGCGTTTGAAGTCGGTTGTTTTTCTTTTACCAAAAATGAATTATTTCATACTTTTTAGTAGAAATTTTTGTCTTTTATGTTTGATTTCGAGTGAATCAGTAACAGTTGTAGAGTAACATTAATACTCTACTCCAGTTTACTTTGCTGATGACTGAATCACTAATTACTAAACTGTACTTCTGTTATTGGTTAACTAATTTTTCGGACAGGTCAGGCTATTGTACCACGAAGTCCCAGGATATTTACAGTGTATATAGTACACATTGATTGTAGTCTACAGATATTACTCATGCGCTATATGAATATGGCCACCTCTTTGAAAAAATCTAATTTAAAAGGGATTTTTGAAAGCAAATCAGGTCTATATACGGACCATTTGGCCCGTATATAGACCTGATTTGATTTCAAAACTGGTACATATATTCGGTGTCAAACAATTACACACTCACTAATCTAGTGACTTTTCTAAGTTATAGAGCAACTGCTTAAGTGATTTACACTCCCAATAGTGAAATACCGTTTATATTAATGTGTTATAAGGTAAAATAGATCTGAATGTAAAATGTGAAAATTACGAAACGATTGAGCTGAGACTTTGCCAGTAATGTATTTACAATGTATACATTAAGGTTTATGTATACAATGTATACATACAAGAGTTAATGTCTTGGTGCCATCACCTGTTCGCGGGATCTGGGCACGGTGGACGTTGGCGGCCATAGTGTTGTCCAAAGTGACAATGGCTGTGGTGTGGCCGAGGCTCATGGGCGGATTTCTGGGGGTGCCAGGGGGTGCCCGGCACCCCCAGATTTTTGATAAGGTTTTGGCAGAAAAGAAAAATGTTTTCTAGCATAACTTATCAATTTTGTTCCAAGTAATTTAGATCAAATTTTAATTGGCTTTTGGTTTGATTTATTTGATTTTCATCCCAGTCTTTTTTCAACTCGTTTACTTGTTAAAGTTTGTTCTAAAATCATACAAAATTTATCAAGACCATTTAAAGTTCCTCAGTTCATTTCTAACTAACAACTCAAAACGGCTTATAAGGATGAATAGGCTCTTCAAACATTCTGCTTTGAAAGCAAAAATTACACATTATAGATTCTCAAAAATGTAATTCTAGCAACTTCAATAATAGAAGGCCTATCCTATTCGTTTTGTAATAATATTGCAAATTAAATATAGAATCCATTATAGTAACTTTCCATTATTCGAATGAGTTATCTACTGTATATCTACATATTCTACATATATTAAATATAATTACTATATATAAAGGAGAAGGGGTTTTCTAACGGACAGCAAATCACCAAAACTCTAAGACCTACAGAGCTAAAATTTGGCACATACGCTCCCCTTGGGCCCTAGATGCTTACAAAGAAACGGGTTTACAAATTTCCCTTAGGGTTATGCCCCACGGTACTTCAAAGTTGTAATATTAAACTGTAGGGATCTTGGGAAGTTGTCATGGCAACCTTACGAAGTATCATAATTTAAATCCCAACCAATGAACCAAACCAGTGATTTTTTTCTGTTTTTTCCAAAGGTGAAACCAGTTTGATCAATTGGTATAAGATAAAATAGGTACAAAGTGGTAGTAGTTGTTAAATGAAAGAAATAGCTTGTTAAAATAAGCTTTGAAATGAGCGATTTTTAAATAGGGATATTAGTTCGGACAGCTAGCACCCCCAAAGGTTATGGCCTAAATCCGCCCATGCCGAGGCTGCGGTGCCGGGGGGATGTAATCGTAATCTTAGAATCGGGCATCTAAACATGCGGTCACTCAATACGGGGTTCACAGAAATGTGCGCCCTTGTGCATGATTTTGATTTTGATGTCTTTTGTGTAACCGAGACATGGCTCCAACCTGGCACTCCATCAGAAAGCTATGCATTACCAGGCTACACCATGTTGCGGTGTGACCGCAATTCTGGACCTAGTTCATTAGATAATGATGAAGAAACAGGTGGAGGTGTCGCTTTGTACAGTAAGCAGGAATTAATGTACCATCAGCACACCTTTGGTTCAGAATTGGATCCTGGTATTGAGGCTCTTTGTGTTGTCCTCAAAGTAAAGAGGCGGAGACTTGGTCTGTCTGTTGTTTACAGGCCGCCCAATGTCAGGTACACTTGCCTTGCTTCGTTGTTTCACTCTCTGTTTGTTTATCTGGCAGTCCAAGTCAACTCTGTGATCTGCGTTGGTGACACTAATATTGATCTGAAGTCTACAACGTGCCATAAATCAAAATACTTACGCCGACTCTTGCAAGAAACTAACACAGTACAATTGCTTAAAGAGCCAACAAGAGTGACAGCAACCTCGGCCACATTGTTAGACCACGTTATTGTGGACAAGTCGGCCGAGTTCAAGAGGAACGGCGTTATTGATGCTCCTGGAATCTCAGATCACATAGGGAAGGCGATTACAGACCACAAGCTAGTATACTGTGATCTAATATTAAAGAAAGAAAAATCAGAACCAAAGATAATTTCTTACAGAGATTTCTCTGGATTCAATGTCAACGAGGCGGTAAAAGATTTATCGGATATAGACTGGAAAAGTATTACAGAGATAAAAGGGGTTGATAACATTGAAAATGCCATTACTTCCAAAATACTAAAAGTGTTCGACACTCATGCGCCAATACAAGAAAGTTACTAAGAAAAAAGCCCCGTGGAGAAATGAAGAAATCAAAGTCCTGACAAAAAAGAAATCCAAACTTATAACCAAGTATTGGAAGTCACGGAGTGAGATTGATTGGGAGATGTACAAGTCCACGAGAAATACAATGAATACAATGATCTGGCAAGCCAAAAAAAGATATTTCACAGATAAAATATCATCGACAAACAATAGTAAAGAATTTTGGACCTGCTTGAAGCAGTGTGATGTACATAGATACCCAGAATCTGAAATTATACATGATTTCAATGTTCATGGCATCAATAGATACTTCTCAGACATGGGGTCTGACATAGACATAAATACTGATGTTCTTGACTTTTTTAAGAATAACAGGCAAAACGATAACATTGGTGAATTTAGATTTGTTGCTGTCACTGAAGAAACAGTCAAAGCAGAAATGCATAGAATTAAATCTAAGGCTGTAGGTAGTGATGACATATCTATTGAAATGATCAAAACTGTGAGTCCATTTGCTATTGAGTCTATTACTCATCTGGTAAATGAGTCGATAAAAGAAGGAATATTTCCACATGCTTGGAAGAAAAGTATCATTCGACCACTACCTAAAGCAGCAGCCCCCACTTGTGTTGAACAGTTAAGACCAATATCTATATTGCCAGCTATGTCCAAGATCCTAGAGAAAGTTGTCATCAAGCAGATAATTGAATGCGTGAATAACTATAAATTGCTCCCAAAACTTCAATCGGACTTTAGGAAGAACCACAGTTCATGTACCGCCCTAACAAACTTGTTCAGTGAAATGATTGACAACAAGGACAAGGGCAGACAGAGTACCCTTGTAATGCTTGACTACTCAAAGGCGTTTGATTCTATGGATCACGATATGTTGATTGCAAAATTGCATTACTTGGGATTTGGTGAAGATATTGCCGCATGGGTTCAATCGTATCTCAAAGACAGACTCGGTTACCAGACTGGGGAGTGAAACATCAGAACCCCTTGCCAAACAGCGAAGTGTTCCTCAGGGTAGTTGTCTGGGGCCTATCCTGTACACTCTATACACAGCTGACTTTCCTAATTGTGTAAAATACTGCACGGCACATCTGTATGCTGATGACTCCCAGCTACTTTTTTCATATGAGCCAGAGCTTATGAAAGAGGCCTTCAGTCAAATCAATGCTGATCTGCAGAACATTTCAAAATAGTCTGTTGCTAACGGCCTCAAGCTCAATTCCGATAAGTGCACCGTTCTACACACTGCACCTCTTGACCTCGTACAGACTCTCAAAAGTAGTGGAGTGAGCATATCACTTGGTGGTGGGAGTCTAGCAGAGTGTGACAAGAGTGTTGACTCTCGGTGTAATTCTTGACAAGGGTCTCACTTTCACGGACCATGTCACTCATGCTACCCAACGAACCGTAGGGAGGCTGAGAGGTCTGTATAGGTTTAGGTGTCTGCTGCCAGAGGCCGCCAAATGACAGCTTGTGCAGTCACTGATTCTATCAGTATTTTATTACTGTTTTCCTGCAACAGTCTTTCTAGGGGCGATTTGGGTCGGATCCAAAATCTTCAAAACTCTGCTATTCGCTTTGTTTTTTGCTTGAAGAGATCTGACCATATATCCCCATACCGCAAAGCGGTTAAGCTGTTGCCCATGGAAGCTGTTTGCAGGATGTTGACATGCTGCATGATACATAGGGTTTTGATGACAAGCAAGCCCGACTACCTTTGCGAGAGGCTCTCCTTCCGCGATGAGGTCTCTCAGCGCAGGACCCGCCATGGTGGGAGGCTTCACTTTCCCAGAGTCACTCTTGAGCTCGGGCGGAGGAGCTTTTCATACTTTGGCCCCCGGTTGTACAATGAGCTCCACGATGACCTTAAATGCTTGAACTCTGTTTCATTTAAACTTAAATTAAAAAGAATGTTAACTGGAAATGTTTAGTTTTAGTTTTTTTTATAAAATATTATACACATGTTTAGTTTTAAGTTGTAAATATTGTGACGATAGTTGTTCTGAAAAGCTGGTCTTCCAGAGAAACGCTTAATTGAATAAAGGCATTTATATTTTTTTATTTATTTATTATTTACCAAAAAAAATTTAGACTCATGGGACTTGCACCAAATTGTTAGGAATTAAATGAGGAATTCAAAAATATTAATAACTCAAAATCGAAAATTCCCGACAAGAGGTCCCTTTTTGCTTTCAACCTCACGAATTAATTTATTTTATTCATTTGAGTGTTGCCTAGATTCGATCAATTGATGAGAGTTACTGTATACTCAATTATTCAGCAAATTTTGCTATCTGAACCTTTGCTGGTTACAGGAGTGCTTACAGCTATTTCATTAAGTTCGTCAAATCTCTTCTTCAATTGCAGTAATAAATAACCTCCTATGGGTAATAAATAACACAAGTAGGCCCATTGTTCAACTTTTTTTATTATAAAATAAGTGGGAGACATGATATAAAAATACATGTACAGTACATCTAAATTACACTAAAACCCTGTAAAACATAAACCATCACTTGGGCAATGGTAGTGTCCTTAATACAGTACATGTATATGGTAGCTAAATGCAACGGTTGTTTCTCAAGTAACAATTCAACATTGTGCAGTTTGAAGAATGGTGAATTGGTGATATATCTGAAAAACGGAGAGGCGATTTAAGGTTTTTTCCTGATGTCCCACATTAAATATTACAACCTTTTGACCGGCTGTACCAACACTAGGCAGCTAAGTTGGTTTGAAGTAAAACACAACCCACTTTCAACCGTTAGATAATCTCACTGATCACAGATTACTTGTTATAGAACTAAAGTCGCAGCTGAACTTTTAGCTGAATTGTACAGCATTTTTTGCAGACAACTGATATTAACATAGTGTTATCAATAAAATTAATTTATAAACCACATTCAGGTATCTTAAATGGTATATCACTTAAAAGTAGGGGTGTGCGAGTACTCGAGAATCGAGCTTTTTTCGAGCCGAGTATGCACTAGTCGACTCGACTCGACTTAGTGCAAAATACTCGAAAGTTCGAGTCGAACAGTTACTCCCGCCGTTTACCCAAAAGCGATACGTGCGAAAGAATATTATGGCCGTTTTTCACAATGTCAATAACTGAAACCTCGTTTGTTATAGGCCTACTTGAAGTCAAAAGTTCTTTTGAGTTATTAAAGACACATTAATTTTTACAACACTCTATCTTTTCTATAGTTTGAGGTTATTTATTATTACATCCCTTTAAAAATTGATTTTTGTTATATTTTAGAAACCATTCCAAATAAATAAAAACTTAGGTTTTTGTTGACAGTTACATGAATAGAAATGTACCTGTGTGAATGACTCAGAGGAAATATTTTAATCATGAATCGAGTCAGGAATTGAGTCAGGTCAATGGTCATGGCTTATAATCAGTGTTTTCATTTCATTGCGAAACCCAGGTAAGCCTTAAACACAAGTTAGTCTTGAAAAATATATAGAATCAAGAATTATTGTGAGTTTAAGTAAAAGGTTTTCTTTTTTATTTTGGTATCATTTATTTGTATATCTGCTCTTAGTTCAGTAACTCTTTTAAGTTTAATTACCTCAAAATTGTAGTTTGTATTTGAGTAATGATAATAATTTTTGACAATTGTGTAGAAACACGATGGCTATTATATTATAAAATTTAAAAAATTCGACTCGAAAGAAGCTCGAAACTCGCGGATATTTTTCAAGACCCGACTCGACTTCGAAAATCACTACTCACACACCCCTACTTAAAAGCCTTGACAACACAAGTGTTATGGTAAACTTGTCTGACTGTCTCACTCGACTCGGTTAATGCAGAAACCTTTTGCTTTAAAACGCTTTAAAATAAAGTTTACAGGGTTTTAATGTATTTGTCATCCTCAAACTATAAGTAAAAATATTCTTTGTTCAAGTTTATACAGGGTGTTCAAAAAATGTGGGGCAATAATTTATGTAGTGATTCCTTGGGTCAAAATAAGTAAAAAAGTTTATGTAAACATAGGTCCTAAAGTGCTCTGTTTTCAGTCTGTGTGTCTGTTTATGATTTTTACATATTTAATCTTATCTCACGAACCACTCAACGTATAAACTTCAAACTTCATATATGGATAACCACTATTAAGAACTATTTTTGTAAGAAGTATCAAATTTCTACTTTGTACCATTTCAAAATGGCGAATGCTTATTGTTTTCAAAGCTAAATATCTTAAAAACCGTAAATTTTAGAAAAAGTACACTAGAGACAAAAAAGTTGAGAAATTTAATCTTATTAACGATGATGTTAAGATTATAACGATCGGTTGACTAATAATGGAGAAATTTTAAATTTTCTGAATAAAAACCTGCAATTTCCAGACAGATTGTTCTAAGAAACCATGTTTTTATGCAGAAAAGTTAAAATTTCTCCGTTATTAGTAGTCCGATTATCATATTATTCATATCAGCATTAATTGGATTAGAGTTTGCTACTTTTTTGTCCCTTGTATAATTTTTCTAAAATTTACGGTTTTTAAGATATTTAGCTTTGAAAGCAAAAAACTGTCGCCATTTTGAAATGGTACAAAGTAAAAATTTGATACTTCTTACAAAAATAGTTCTTAATAGTGGTTATCCATATACCAAATTTGAAATTTATACGTTAAGTGGTTCGTGAGATATGATTAAATATGTAAAAATCATAAACAGACACACAGACGGAACACGGAGCACTTTAGGACCTATTTTTATATGAACTTTTTTGCTTATTTTGACCCAAGGAATCACTACGTAAATTATTGCCCTACATTTAATGAACACCCTGTATAATATTAAAATATAAATACATACGCGACAATTAAGTTAGGGCTAGATTACAACAATTGGTACATTGTTATTAAATAACTCAGCTCTCATTAAGAACAGTTAAACATAATGTGCCTTAAACAAGGTGTGTTATGATAAGTTACAAAGAGTACAGTAAGTGTAGGTTAAGACTAAAAAAGGTTCTTTGATACGATCGATCAATAATATACAATGAGATATAAAAGAATTGCCTCCCAGAAATTTTATTTGAACATTTTTTCTTAAAATTATTCTACAGATCTATCTAAGCTATATACAATTTACAAAATACTTTCTATCTTACAAACTTATACTACCTTAGAGTAGAGTGCACGAAATAGGGCGGGCGGTAAAAACTGTAAACGCATCGAACTGTCATCTAAACTCAGCTGAGATGACTAAATGAAATGTTTTTGTTGATCAGTCAGAACCTTCTTTATGTTTTTTTTGGCATTTCACGTGAAAATTTGAGTTTACTTTAACATATGATCATATAGTTGATCAAATACCCGTCAAATAATAAACGATAGTTTTTCCAGCAACACACTCACCCAACCTATTTGGCGCCCGTGATTACTGAGTGTTCCAGGATACACTCTCTCTAGGTAGCCATTTAGGATGCTACAATCCTGCACAGTAATTTGTGTGTGATTTAAAGGCCAATATTACCGTTATCACGGTCTTTCAATGAGTTAATTTAATCATGGTGCGGATTGAGTATGTATTATCTACATGTTATTAGTATATATACTAATATATATTAAAATATATATACTAATATATACTATTAATAATATATAAAATTTATATAATCATTGATTTATATTATTTATATAAATTTTTCTCGGCTCGAGTAAATTACAGGACAACGCAAGCATTCCACTGGACAGGTTTTTGTCCTGTGAAATGCAGAATCCTATCATATTTTAGATGCACAGAAAAATAGTTAAAACTTTTGAAAATAAGTTAAGCTGCCATGGCAACATGGCAGCCATATCATTTACCATGTTGCTTATGGAATAACAAAAGAAATATAAACACATCACTTGCTTCCTGGCAGCAGACAGTTGAAACAAAACCTGTATATTTTCTGGCTGTTTCAACTGGGCGATCTTTATTTAACATTTTTGAAACTTACGAAAGTACCTAAATCTTTAGAAACAAATACTTTGTGAAACACATTACATCAGGACACTAGGAGGGTAATGTTGTTACTAGTGTCCATTTTGGAATAGGGCAGCTTTCTCCTTGAAGGCTATCCTTCTTTGGGCCTTTTCTTCTTCTTGTCTCCTCCTTTCCTCCTGCTCTTGTCTGATTTCATCCTCGAATTTGCTGCCTTTCCTCAGCTCTTCAATCTGGAATCAAAAATATTTTCAGCAATAGGAAGAGAAATAATTAACTGCCATTCCATGTCTCATGTGCGCCATAAAGTCTCTCGAACCCGAGTGTGTCTCCTTATAAAAATAAAACAAAAAAACTTGAAGGGCTCTTTAATAAAGGGCGATCCATCAGATTTTCAGCACCCATTCAAATATCCATGGGCCCCCTCCAGCACTAGAACACATGAACTGAAACCTCCCTCCCCCACGGCTCTGAATTATGACTGTCTTGTAAAGTAACTGTGAGGTACCTGAGTCTCTTTCAAATAAGGAGAGCATTTAAATAAACTGAAATGTCCTTAATTAGACAACCAACAACTCTCTCTTCGGTTAAAAACCTATTTTTTGCCTTGCATTACCCCCTTCCGGCCAGCAGCCCTAGGCCAGAGCCTAACTGCCCGAGTGTGAAATCTGGCACTGTTAAAAATGTATATGCCTTACACTTAAACAGAATTTCTATCACTAGTAAAATTGTTATTTTCTATAAAGTGATACAATGATTTTACTTAAGCTTTTATGCAGGTTATACTTTTAAAGCTTTGAAGATATTCCTGATTCATCTAACAGAGAAAAAATAACAACAGTAACAACAGGGTAACTTTTTACTCACAAAAAGCGATGATTAACAACAAAAAAGTAATACAGTCAACTCTCAGGACTCTGATTTTTCTTTGAGTTACATACAGTTTGACTTAAACATAGTTTGAGTTATAGAGGTGATTCTTACTTAATTTTGACTTGAACCTTGAACTTGATCTTTGAATATTGACGCTGGACCAGATATGACTCATTGACACGTTCAGGGCCCCGGAGGCACCAGGCCCCTACGGTCTCGCCAAAAGTGGGGACCTTTTTAGCGAATTTCCTTAAAGGAATAAGCTATTACGGTAGTACTCATGGTAAGACCTAAGTCCAAACCATGTTTATTTTTCATTTTGGGGTCCCCAGAAGCAAAAAACACCATTCGTTCGAATTTATATATATATATATATATATATATATATATATATATATATATATATGTCTGTTAACACAATAGCGGCCGTAAATATGGTCCGATCTTAATGAAATTTGGTACAGACGTGTTAAGTGGTAATCACTCGGACGAGTTCGTGAACCAGCCTGATCGGACCACCGGAAGGGGGGGTAAAGGGGGGTACACCCCCCCAAAAATGGGTTTTTTTTAGTTTTTCACATAGAAAAATGAAGTTTATCAAATTTTTGTTGGCACCATTGAATTCAGCTCAAAAAAACAAACAATTTAGTGTTTCAAAAATGTTAATTGTTTTACTAAACAATTTAGTAAAAAAACAAACTGCTCTATGTCCATTGATTACCGAGATATTGAAAGTGGTAAACACAGTACGTTGTCTCAATGTTAACCTTATGGGAAATAAGTAAAATTCTATATCTCGCTTATTTCTCAACATATCTTGATAAAACTTGGTAAATGGCTTCTTCTAGTTCAAATCTACTAAATATTGAATTAAAACCAACCAGTTTAAACATCCCTGTAGCAGCAAACCTGCATACTCATTCCCCATGTTATTCTTATGGAGCTTACAAAAACATGTCAAATCTCGCTATGTTGGATTAACATTTTTGTTTTGCATTTGAAATTCGCTGAGTATGCAGGTCTGCTGCAACGGGGGTATTTTTCTTTGCAGATCGACTCCTGATTCCTACATCATGGCCTGCGATCTAATTCCTACATCCGTCCGTCACCGTTTTACGTCCGCTTTTCCGGCCTGAGGCCCCTTTTCTGACCCCTGAGGCCGCCTTTTAAGCCCGAGGCCCCCAGCGATCGCCGTGTGCGCCATTAGGGAAATACGGCCCTGGACACGTTGCAAACTGTGCGCCGGGGTTTTGACTCACAGAAGTCCGTGGAGTAATCTTCGAGATACAGAGGTAAATTTTGACTTATAGAGGTAAATTACAAATTTAATTTGACATAACCACTAAACTTCAAGTTAAACAGGTAATTTTTGTTGCTTAGACTTACAGAGGTTAAATATATTCGTAAAATTTTACCATGAGTTACTCATCGTTTTTATTCTGAGACTGGATTTTCTTTCAGGATCAAAAATAAATTCGAATATGAAGATTTTGGATTACTGAGAGTTGAATTATATCTACAATGATCCCAATATGATCATACAGTATACCATCCAACCCCAATGGCCTTATTTCAGTATTTTTATGCATGTGAGTTTGAGGTGGTTTCGAGCAGACTGTAGCGAGGGGTACCTTGGCCTCGAAGAAGTGTTTGGCCCCTCCGACGCCGACCTCCTCGACGCAGATCTCGGTCAGTTGCGCCAACTTGCTGAGGCCGCTCTCCTCCACCAGCTCTCCCGCCTTGGCCTTGCGGAAGATCAGCAGGAACTGCGACACAGAGATCGTGGATTAGCCCAACTCTTACTGTCCACATAATATATGTTCAGCTATGACTACTACGCTACTAGCTGTTAGGGACGTTCCGATACCGACTTCGATCCAATATTTGGTATCGAATCAGTATTGAAAGAAAAGTATCGATACCCCGATAATATTATCGCACTCAAAGTATCGATACCGCGAGTATCAGTATCGGTATCAGATCAGAAGATACCAGGAAAAAACTAAAAATTAATTAAGTTCATCTTAAGTTAGGTTGTTCTTACTATTAATATGAATGTTAAGGCAAAGTAATGTTATTTAACTAACTAATACACCAAACAATTTAATTATTACATGTTATTAGAAAAATTCTGCTTTTAAATTTGCTTATTTTATGTAACAATCTTTATAAAAATTGTCCCTTTGTGCATTACCTGCCCGATTATGTTATCATAACTTTTTCCGGATTATTGAAGATTGTGTATTGTCTATTATTTTATAAAAAAATAGTTAGGGTAATAACAGTTATATCCCGATTAATTATTAAACAGTATAATGTAACAGAAAAAACATAATTGTATTAAAGTGTGAATAAAAATTAAGTAAACAAAAACGTATAAAGTATGGGGGCAAAAACACAATATAGAAGATTGCTTAGATTTCTATATTTTTTTGGCAGATTATCTTGTTAATTTTTCCTCCCCTGACGTGTTTGATGTAATGTACTAACTTAAATTACATTTAATATTTATATACGATTTGATACTTTTGATCTAATACTCCAAACTTTCTTTCGATACCCCGATAGTATCGAATGATTTGATACGATACTGTGAATATTGAAAGAAAAGAATCGATACGTACTAGTATCAGAAGTATAGGAACGTCCCTACTACACAGAGACAAATGCATTGGTTGCCATAACCAATGCATGATTTGTTAACGATATTGGTAGGGTAGTAGAGGTTGTTGTAAACAATAAATGGGGTTAAGGTAACATACCGTGTTAGTTGTTTCAAGAATCCAGAAATTGTTATTTTCATACTTTGTTGTTACTAGTTAAAAGTGTTTGTCGTCACTCATGATAATTGTAATGTTTGCTAACATGTAACGGTAACCAACTGAAGTGGTTGTTTAAACCACTTCCTTATTTTCAATGAGTTGTTGTTACTAGTTAGAAGTGTTTGTCGTAACTCATTAGAAAATCAATTTTTGGCAACACGTAACGGTAATCAACTGAAGTGGTTGTTTAAACCACGATCCAGCGACTCCTTCCCCGGCCCAGACCAAGTCGACGCCATGGACAATTTTGTCATCTCCACATGTCGTAGGGCCTCGAGAAATTATTACCATGATTTCAAGGTAAGGTGCTTGACTATTCAGTTTGTTGAAGATATAATTACTTGGCGTTATTTCAGATCTACCAAAAGGGTACAACTTTCTTAACTGATACTCTGTAGTTTATGTTAAATGTATTACTAAATAACCTTTTATCATTGGATCGTTCGTTGTGGAGTACATTTACGTGAAGTGAACTTTGCATGTGTTAAAATTGTATAGAAAAGTTTAGTTACTAAAACTGACACCTGAAGTATAGAAGATCAGTGACTAAACCTGAATCCGGCATTACTAAATATCGTGGGTGTTTATGAAAGTATACCCTCTTTTTTGTCTATTTGTCTTGATGCCCAAAGATATCATTAGCAATTGTTGAGATTTCATGTTCTATATCATTTTATTACTCTAAGTCTGTATCTTGTGTCAGTAATTTTATAATGTCATTTATTATCAGCTGTGTGTCAATATGTTTGTTATGAGAAGATGTAAAATTGTGTAAGAAAGATAATTAAAAAGTTTCATTCAAGTTTTTGTTAAAAGTGTTTCTCAATTATTATTTAATCAGTTTATTTGTAGATTCATAGGCACCTCTGATCATATTTTTTTATCATGGTAGCAGTTTCGTGGTTCAAATTATCTGATTAATTAATGTAATATGAGTTTTGTTTTTTACTGAAGTCAATAAATGAAATATTTGTTTTGTTTTTTGTAAACATTAAAAATTATTTATTAGGAAATATAAATAATGGAGTTTACTAAACTACAAATAGGGCTATTTGACGGTAAAAACTGGTCAACTTGGAAGTATAAAGTATGCATAGTCCTCAGAGGCATACCTGGAGCTCTGGATATTGTAGAGGGAAATCTGCATAAGCCAAAGGAGCCAACTTCAGATGCTGGAGAAGAGGAAAAAGCTAAGTATGAGCTAGATTTAGCTAAATTTACTTCAGTTGATAGTCAGGCACTCATAGTAATAACATCTAATATGACGGAAGAAACACTTGAGAAAATTATGCGCTTCTCAAATGCCAGGGATGTTTGGCTAGAGTTACATAGGCTGTATGATGGTGTATCTGAAGATAAAGCTTATGATTTATGTTTAGAATTCTTTAGGTACAAAAGAGATTCTAATGATGATATTTCTAGCCATTTATCTAAACTGAAAAACTTGTGGAATGGACTTAAACAAGAAATTGACAAAGAGGGCAATGCTGGTTGTAACTTACCTGAATTATTTTTGATTTGTAAGATATTAGACACCTTACCTGAGGAGTATTTCTCATTTAAGTCTAGTTGGATGTTAATGGGGAAATCTCAAAGAACCATTGATGATCTAACGACTCAACTTTGTGCATACGAAAAAGCTTTAAACGGCAGAAATGTACAAAGCTGTAGTGAAGCTTTAGCAGTCAAATCTGATTGGAAAGCTAATGTGTCAAGCAAGAAATCAGGGGGTAAGTTAAATAAAACTAAGAGTACCATAGTGTGTCACTATTGTAAGCAATCAGGGCATAAGATTAAGCAATGCTTTAAGTGGAAAGCTGATGGGAGGCCTTCAAAACTGCCTAATCAGTCTCAGAGTTTTAGCAAACCAGAGAGAGGAGATTCCGGGGTAAATATCGGGCTCATGACGTTAGGTGAAATAAATGTGACAGAATACGGAGATGATTGCTGGTATGTCGATAATGGGGCAACCAATCATGTAACTTCTAGGGAAGATTTTTTCAAGTTTTTTGAACCCTTTGTTGACAGTCGTGTCATGATAACTGCAAATGGAGAGTCCATCTGTGCTTTAGGTAAGGGTACCATTGAGGTGGAAGCAGCAGTAAAAGGAAAGTTGGTGAGATACGATCTCCTTGATGTCTGGTATGTACCTAACATTAAGAAAAACTTATTTTCTGTACTTGCTTCACAAGATTTGCATCCTAAGAGTGAGTTTGTATCAAGAACTGAAACATGTTTCTTGAAAATTAATGGAGATGTCAAATTGATTGGTTCACGTTCTAGAAAAGGAGGTTTGTACAAACTGGCCATGAGGACAGTCAAACCATTGACTCCAATTCAAGTAAATGCATTAATCTCAGATGAGAACTTGTTGCAGATTTACCATGAACGATTAGGTCATCAAAATAAGCGTCATGTAAAGGCTACGATTGAACGAGAGCTCGGGATAAAGTTAAAGTTGGACAGTGAACTGTGTGAAGGCTGTATCTTTGGTAAGAGTCATAGGTTAAAGTTTGGTACACGAGATCGAGCATCGAAGCCTGGTGAGTTGATTCACTCCGATGTCTGTGGTCCATTTGTAAATTCAATGTCAGGTTATCGATATTTTGTTTTGTTCAAAGATGATTTTTCCAGATATAGACAGGTGTACTTCATGAAACAAAAGTCAGAAGTTTCAGAGAAACTGAAATTGTTTTTGGCTGAAGCCAAATGTCAGGGAATCGTCGTAAGGGAGTTTTTAAGTGACAATGGAGGAGAGTTCGATAACCGTGTGGTAAGGAAGATTCTTCAAGAACAAGGTATTAAACAGAGGTTAACAATGCCTTACACGCCTGAGCAAAATGGCTGTAGTGAGCGAGACAACCGAACCTTGGTAGAAAGTGCAAGAGCAATGATGCATGCTCATGAAACGATACCAGAGAGATTATGGGCAGAACTAGTAAGTACTGCTGCCTACATCCTAAATCGAACAGGCTCAAGTAGCATTCCCGAGAATACACCAATTGAGTTGTGGACTGGGAAGAGAGCAGAAATAAAGCACCTTAGAATAATAGGTTGTGATTGCTATGCACATGTCCCAAAATGTAAACGGAATAAGATGGAAAAGAAATCAGTAAAGGGAGTACTTATCGGTTATGACAATGACGATGGCTACCGGATTTGGTGTAAGGAAAATAACTCTTTGATCAGATCAAGAGATGTGATTTTCCATGAGAAACCGATACTTCAGAAGGCGATGGTTCAACTGCGAAGACATGACAGGTTGTTACATTCTGAAGAGAGTAAGGATTCGGGAAAGGGTGTAAATGAAGAACACGTCAATGAACCGAATTATGAGGTACAATCAGAAGACTCAAGTCCAAGATATGAACTTCGTAAAAGAGAAGAAATCAAATTGCCAAAGAGAATGGAAGACTATGTAATGTCTGTATTGCCATGCATGAATAACGTCAAAGAACCTGAATTTTACCAAGAGGCAATAAATTGTCAAGAAAGTGAAAACTGGAAGAAAGCAATGGATGAAGAGATGTTATCACATGAAACCAATCAAACCTGGATATTGGATGAGCTTCCACATGGAAAGAAGTGTATACCTTGTAAATGGGTGTATAAAGTTAAAACTAATCCTGATGGATCAGTTGAGAGGTTCAAGGCAAGGCTTGTCATCAAGGGATATTCTCAGCAGAAAGGTGTGGACTATTTTGAGACATTTAGTCCTGTGGCCCGACTGGGTACCATAAGAGCTTTGTTAAGCACTGCAGCAAATGAGAAAATGATGATGAAGCAGTTTGACGTTTCCACAGCTTTCCTTTATGGAAATCTTGAAGAGACTGTGTACATGAAGCAGCCAGAAGGATACGATGACGGATCAGGAAGAGTTTGCCGCCTTAAAAAGAGTCTGTATGGTCTTAAACAGGCTCCGCGTTGTTGGAACAAAAGGATTGGAGGCTTCCTAGCTCATCTTGGCTTAACACAGAGTGAAGCAGATCCCTGTCTGTTCATTAAGAAGGAAGATGGAAAGAAGCTTCTGCTCGCACTTTATGTGGATGATGGTCTAGTTGCATCTACACATCCCAAAATGATGGAAACTTTTATGGACAATCTAAAACAAGAATTTAAAATAAAAGAAAAGTCTGCATCTTATTTCCTTGGATTTGAAATTCAGCAGGATGAAGATGGCTCCATAAGTCTTAGTCAAGAAGGATACACGAGGAGACTTTTGAAAAGATTCAGTATGGAAGATTGCAAGCCAGCTACAACACCAATAATCAAGGACACATCCGAAGGGAAAGTAGAGTCTGAAGAAAATATGAAGGAGTTCCCTTATAGAGAATGTGTTGGGGCACTAATGTATCTAATGACTGGAACGCGTCCAGACATAGCATTCGCAGTAGGGAAAGCATCACGTTCACTGGAAAATCCCTCATATGAAGACTGGATTAAAGTCAAGAGGATACTAAGGTACTTAAAGGGTACAATTGATTGGGCTCTGGAATATAAATCAAATTACAATGCAGGTGTACTGGAATGTTTTAGTGATGCTGATCATGCAGGAGACGAGCACAATGGGCGTTCTACTACCGGAGTTGTCTGCCTGTATAGCGGAGGAGCTGTTACTTGGTTAAGTCAGAAGCAGTCATCGGTCGCAATTTCAAGTACTGAAGCAGAAGTTGTTGCAGCCAGTGAAGCATGCAGAGAAATAATTTG
Source organism: Flexamia atlantica (assembly GCA_035578135.1). Classification (NCBI taxonomy): domain Eukaryota; kingdom Metazoa; phylum Arthropoda; class Insecta; order Hemiptera; family Cicadellidae; genus Flexamia; species Flexamia atlantica. The sequence goes on from JAQJVK010000026.1 coordinate 71,518, forward strand.
GCTCGAAAGATTATTGCAAGAGATCACTGAGATGAAGCACAGACCGATACTGAATATTGACAATGTGTCAGCAATTCGCCTTGCTGAAAATCCAGAAAACCATAGAAGAACAAAGCATATTCAAACAAGACATTTCTTTGTGAGAGAATTGGTTTCAGAAGGCAAGTTGCGAGTGCAACATACACCAGCAGAGTTCCAGCTAGCTGACTGTTTAACGAAACCTCAGCACAAGCCGAGACTAATAGAATTGTGCAAGGCTATGGGGTTGAGCAACAGACTTAAAGTTCAAAAATGAGGGAAAGTGTTGAGATTTCATGTTCTATATCATTTTATTACTCTAAGTCTGTATCTTGTGTCAGTAATTTTATAATGTCATTTATTATCAGCTGTGTGTCAATATGTTTGTTATGAGAAGATGTAAAATTGTGTAAGAAAGATAATTAAAAAGTTTCATTCAAGTTTTTGTTAAAAGTGTTTCTCAATTATTATTTAATCAGTTTATTTGTAGATTCATAGGCACCTCTGATCATATTTTTTTTATCAGCAATAAATAGGTCTTGCCAACTATTTATTAATTTTCTCTAAAGGAATTTTATAAAATACCATAATAGAAGGAGTAGTAGTAGTTGTTGTTGTAGTTAAGGAGTAGTAGTAGCTTGTTTGTAGTAAAAAATAATAAAAATTATGATTAAAAAAATACTAAAATGATTCTTGAGCACATTATGCATACTCAGTTATTATAATATCATCGTATTTCAACGCTTTTTATTTACAAATTTCGATGTAGGCTACTTTTCTGCCTCGGCATCCCTGTCCTAGCCCCGTATGCATGTTAACCTGTGAACCCTGCCAGACCTTTTAAATGAATTTCCCTTTCTCTCTTCACTGAAACAGCAGGTAAAATACTCTCTCGGTTTTTGTCACATGCATTGCAATGAAATATAAAACCTTTATATTCATAAAACTGACAGTAAGAGTATGCATCGGTGGTTCAGAGGTAGCGTTCTCGGCTACCATGGGGCGGCCCGGGTTCGCGTCCCGACCTCTGCACTAGCATTTTTGAAAAAAATAACCATTAAAAGTGGTTAATTTAACCTGTTTGTTAATGCTTCCAACAACCTTTTTATGGTTAGTGTAATCACTGTAGTAGTGGTTAAAATAACTACTAAAGAGTTAATTTAACCACTTTTGTAGTGGTTAAAGTAACTATTGAAGTTTTTGTTTTAACATCTTGGCGTAGGTTGTTATAAACAACAATTGTTATTAGGCCAACCACTTCAAAATTAAATGTGTTATTTTAACCCATATATATATATATATATATATATATATATATATATATATATATATATATATTAGTAGACTTAACCTATAAAATTGATTGTCCCAAAATTTTTCGTTTAACTCACTAGGCTTAGGTTACTTTAACACATACAGGTGATTGTCCCTATATCAACCCATGACATTGCTTGAACCAACTTATAAAAAAACTTAGGCGAACCAATCATTTTTCTCTGTGTAACTACATCACATAACACTTTGAACATATGATATTGGTAATCATAACAGTTGTCAAGTAAGGGTGTTTAAGAACCCTCCCGCACCTTGCAACCAGCTTACTCAGCCATAGCCAGAGACATAATGTGAGGACTGTATATTAGGGATTGTAGATTGACTCTTATATTAGCTTTGTATGAGTGAATCAGTACCTATCGGTTATGTATCACACAAGGCTCACTTTGTGGAACAAAGGATGCTAAATCTATTCCAAGCGAGATCCAGCTACTGATCTTTGTCAGTACGTTAACAAAGCTTTCTAACATATATTCCACACTCATATTTCATGTATATTCCCTTTTAAAACACGCCCTGATAGCAAGTTGGTGTCTTAAAATAGTGATGTAGAGATATCGAAGATTGTTCCATTAGTTTTAAGTTTCAATAAATTCTAGACTTTGTAGACAAGAATAGTATAAATTAAGTAGGAAAACCATTCTAAACTGAAGATAAGTCGACATTGTGAGGTGTATTGGGGGCTTATTAGGCTAGAGGGTGAATCATCTCTGGAAAGCTTTCAGCCTGGACGAGAGTTCGGGCAGGATCGGCGGATCACGCACATTTTCCGAGGCTAGGCTCACTGACCAATCATAGTGAACATGATAATTGTTAGATACATTAGATACATTGGATACATTAGTTGAAACGGCGACCTACCCAGGTAGGTATTTTAAGCCAAGTATGAATGACAGATGAGTGAAGGATGATTGTGGTGCGATCTTATAGTCTTGTTACTGACTAAGGCCGACATATTCCTTAGACAGGACTGTTAATTAATAGCCCTACAGCCAATGGCAACTAAGGGACCTACGTTTTAACGTGGGATCCGAACCACGATTTCGCCTCGGTTAACAAATTACAAACTGGTCTAATTATGAGGATGGTCCCATGAACGAGTACTCAACAGTGCGGACGTTAATCCCCACTAAGGAACACCGCGTCCACAAGCCATCGCATCGCTTATAACTATCCACAATTCGTGACCTCCAAGTAGTTGGATTACAGGACACGCCACGTTCCAGTCTGTGCAATTGACTATTGTTCATTTCTGAGACTGATGTTCCCTAGAAATTCCCCTATTTGCGAGTGCACAGTATTGTACCTCGAAGGAAACGTGTATAACTGGAATTTCCGAACCTTTAAATATGTCACACCTGACATGTAAAAAAGTAAATGGACAATTTGATTACAAATTCAGCTGACTCTTGCTAACTCAAAATTCCATGGGGTTACAACTTTCCTTTGAACGGTTACAACTTTCCTTTACTCGGGCATATCCCGAGTTATAGCGATGTTTCTTCATTAAATCTGACTTACAAAGGTAAGTTATGCAAATTCCTCATTTAAAGATTAACAAAATGAAAACTCAAATTACAGAACTAAAGAATAGTCAAGCTAGAATGATATGATTATTTGACACATTGCATCCTGCACATCTGAGTTTTCAACTTCAAAGGTCTGTTCAGCAAACTTTTAGAATAATTCAAAATGTCCACTCTAAACTTGTGGTGGTGAAGTGCAATTTGAATTCATCCTTTTCACCGAACTTCAAGTTATAGAAATTATTTTGTCTCTTTGAGAAGGGATAAAATTATTTCAAGTTTTGTACGAAAATTTTTTTAACAGACAGATTTTTCCAATAAGAAGCTCAAAAATAATTCAAGATATCTAAGCTTTTGGGTTATCGAGGTTCAAGTCACAGCTCGAGTGTTACGCACCTCTCGGAAGCTGATGCGGCCGTCGTCGTCCTCGTCGACCTCCTTGATCATCGCCTTGAGCCCGAGGTGCGTCTGGGGCGCCCCCAGCTTCTCCATCATCCACTTGAGCTCCTGCAGGTCCAGGAACCCGTCCCTGCCCTCGTCGTACCTGGAACATCAAAGATGCTGTCATATCTGCTGTTTAATATGTTTATGGTGTGTTTTTGGGGGGGGCAGGGGGAGGGTGAACCGTTATTGGGAGAATCCGATATTCAGGGCTGGTGACGGGGGTGGGCAGGTGGGGCAAATGCACAGGGGCCCAGAACCACTTAAGCTTAGTAAAAAAGGGGGGCCCGGGACCACACAAATCGAAGTAAAAAGAAGGTCGCCAGGACAGGGGCCTGGGCAAGGCCGACTCTACTAGTAGTAGTAGAGTCGGCCTTGGCCTGGGCTTCTAAATTGCACAGGGGCCCAAAACTCCTGTCGCCGGGCCTGCCGATATTACAGTAGATTAACACAAACACGTTCTTCATCCCGTTTTCATCCCCCACCACATATTCTGGAAAACTTGACATTCCTTTGCTCCGACATGGTAAAAGTCAAAGTCGACATTTTGTCGCGTTTGTGGGACTCTATTCTAGTTAGAGTTTTAGTGAATACATTTTTTCAAAGGCTAAAAAATTTAGTGGGCCTCACCATTTAAATAGACATGTCTGTGACATCATGTAATAAAATGTCAATGGCGACATATAACATCTGCGGTCCACTACAAAATTAAGTTTTAAGTGGGCAGTCGGTGCAGCAACTGTTTTCGCCTAGTCCGGTCTATCTGGGACTATTATTTTGAAAACGATCCGTTGATAGTTCATAGTCAATGGTTCAGATTCAACAAGTGCCTTTGGTTGCTTTAGAGCCATGTGCTGTATTACAAAAACATGGTAACATGGTTTCTTTACAGTTCTATTACCCTAGGAGGCTTATCAGGGCAACTGAATCTTTTTTAGCATTGAGCTAAAATGTTCACAGATTACGTCATTGTGGCTAAATTGTTTTTTCTGGCTGATTACCAATTAATATTTTAACTGAAATAACGTAATATGAATAAACTAATATAATATGAATAAACTAATAAACTAATGTGAATAAACCTATTCACAGTCATGATACATTTTTTGTTACACCAGGATTAAGGTGACCAGACGTCCCGTTTTGACCGGGACAGTCCCGTTTTTTAGCGACGTATCCGGTTGTCCCGACAAACTCTCTCGGGACGCCCATTCGTCCCGTTTTGGTAAGAAAAATACTTTAAAAAATACGTTTAAATGTGTAAGGTACTCTTAAATAAATTTTTTCGGTTTTTTGTAGTTTCCTAGGAACTTAAAATTATTAATGGTTAAGATTAACTAGGGTTTACACATATTTTCAATCTGGAAGTGTCTAAAACCCACCAAAATGCTCCTAATTTTTAAAGAATTTCCGGGAGAGGACGCCCGGACCCCCCTCTCTTAGTTGAGGGGGGGGGTATGGAATTAGGTTTCAAAGTAAAAACTCTTAAATAAATTTTTCTCTTCTTTTGTAGTTTCACAGTGACTTAAAATTAATGGTAAAGATGAACTAGAGTCTAGCACATATTTTCAGTCTGAAAGAGTCTAAAAACGCACCAAAATGCTCCTAATTTTTCAAAAGTTTCTGGACCCCCCTCTCTTTGTGGGGAATACACCCCCCGGAGGTCGGCGTCCCGTTTTGGCTGCTCCAAAATCCGGTCACCTTAACCTGATTCACAGTAAACGTTTATTTCTTGCTCTATTAGGCTATTCTTTATGTAAAAATCATAAATATTGTATGCCAAATAAATGTGTAAATTTGGAGACTTTACTATTTTTTAAAGGTAGGCAAAGGTATTTATATATTACATATACAATGAAAAAATTCAATTATTTATAAAGAGGTAAATAAATAATCAAGGGAATTACAACTGCCAAGTTCAGCTAGTATTGTACAGTATAGAGAAATTTATTCAACAATTTAGTGAACAATTTTTTTGTAACACATTTTTCTACAAGTTATTCTATTCTTATAACGACCCCATAGAAATAAAACCTCAGGTACAGTAATTATTTATTGTTCTTGTGATTAATTTTGGACTCAAGACTCATAACGTTCCTACTTTAACAACTACGTTGAAAGTAACTCCTTCAGAACAGTGGCTACAATTTCAGCGCACCGGCGCTGCGTGTAGCAGTTCCGAGAATGAAGACGCTGAGGCGTGCTGATGGGCGCACGATGAGGCCTGGCTGATTATTAATCAATGGATAACTCTGGACTCTAACTCACTCATTTCACTCATTAATGAAGCCGGTGGCTGCTAAAAACCTTCAATGAAATGTATATTAAAATAAGTATTTAAATGTAATTTTAGAATGTGGCAAAGATGGAACTGTGTGATGTGAACCGAATGGCCTATTCTTGAGGGTGGATGATCATAAATTACCAAAGTCGGCCGAATATTACTGTTAGACATCTTATATAAATATTTATAATAAACAAATCAAAATTACATTAAAGCAGTTAGAACGATAATTTGTTGAAATCTTCACTTAAAGTTTACTAGTTTAGTAAATTTCATAGAAACTAATTAAATACTAAAATGTATTAAATATTCTAAACGTTTAACGTCAAAAATATATAATGGCCATTTACTCTTGACATATTGAGGTGAAACTGAAAATGTCAATAATGCATATCGAACAGACAACTCTACTTCATCTGTACCGTGTTTCACAGTAGCGGTACGGTATCTTTAATTTGTTACTGTAATAAGACTTTTATCGCGTAACTGTATGAACTCACACTGTGACACAAACAGTAACAATCCGATTTCATTGTCGTTAAATAAAAATAAATTATAAATTAGATTGCTTTCATTGAACAACAAACAACAACAACAACAACAACAAACAAATGAAGGTATAGTTTCAAATACAAAATAAACTACTAACACACGCAACAAAAATATAAGCTATGATGTAGTATAGGCCTAGGGTATACCATGCTATTAGGTTAATGATTATTCAATTGGTTTGTTGCTTTCTAATACAGGGTGTTTTTTTTTAAAAGCAACCCATTTTTAAGGTTGAATAATGCACATATAAATATGAAATGAGTATTGTTTTGAGAATCTTTACATTTTATACAATTATTTAAGTTTGATCACATTTAGTTTACATCATGTGTTTGTACAATCCGCCATTGGCACTTGTACAAAGTTGTGCTCTCTCCATCAAATTCCTGAACACGTGTTGCAAGGTACGTCTTTGAATTTCTTGCATTAAATTTTGTTATGTTTGTTTTGAGGTACTGAATATTCTGTGAATTGTTTTCGTAGGCCTTAAAGAAAGTTATATAGTCGGGTCAAATCCGGGGATCTTGGGGGGAATAATTCTTCACTGATATAATAAAGTTTTGGGTTGCGTTTAAAAGAACAAACTGTATAAAAAACGAACAATAAAATATACAACATATTTTTTTTAACAAATTATGCTACATGCAAGGCCCCACTGGACGATCCTCTTCTTTGGAAAACAAAACTTACACGTCATAATTATTATGAAATAAAACCTTTTTCCAAATTAACTATTGTAAAACTTCAATAATTCAATATATTCCAATCTGAGTAAGCTAATAAGATTTTGGGGATGAGCTCGATGTAGGTCAGGGTGACTGGGGGGGGGGGGGGGTTGGGGGGTCAGTATCCCAGCAACCATGACCTTGGCCAATCGATTCCCTCCTCACCCACAACTGCATGCAACTTGCTGTCGACTGGATACAGGGTTCCCAGATGTATGATAATTGTCGAATTTGTGCGATAATTTCTCTGAATTGTACGATGTACGATAGTACTTCCTATCGTACGCGAAAATATACGATAATTTGGAATTGGTGCAACTGCTTAAAAGAAAATAAGATTCACAGTAGACCAGCCAATCAGCAACCGTGCTGCTGGTCGGTGGTGCCAATGAATACAGACCACTATTGCCCAAGTCGACGCACCAGCAAGTCTCACTGCAAGCCAAATTAGTACCAACCACAGACAGCTGATTTATTACATAACATATTTCTTAAGCTCCTAACTCATCTTTTATTTCGAGGTTAAATTTATTTGTCAACAAATGAAGGCTATGTTTCATTCTAGTAATGAAAAATCTCACGAGATTTGGCGTAGTTACACGAGATTTGCACGTGAACTTGCTGAACCTTCTTTCAAGTGTTAGACTACCATGACGTCACATATTTTTCTTGCTCTCACCTGCGCAAGATATCTACCGTATAAAGATATTCTAGGTACTGTGATAAGATTTAAAATGAAAACAATGTTGATTTTTATACCAGCTATTTGGCATTGTAATTTAACAAAATCATCCTTAGTAGTCTCGTATTTCCGTTGTCTGTTAGCGGGTGGAAGGTCTTTGTTTATGTGTTTAGTACGCTTTAACGGGAAATGTATATTAAGGTAATTTGGGTTTTTAAGTAGTCTTTCATTTATTTTAATACCAGCTCAGACAACTAAAACTCAACCTAAATAGTGCTACCTCAAGAGGAAAAAGGCATTTATTTTTCTTTGAGGATTAAATAACACTGTGTTAAACCACGAATGAATAACATTATTATGGAAAAAACGTAAACTCGATGTACAAATCTATAAAACAGTAATTTATTCACGTATTCGTGAAAATGAAATAAGACGTTTTAACTTTGAATATGCCTGTTCAATTTAATTGTTTACTTTGTAATTAATTAAACTTACTTTTATTTTACTGTTTTCTTCCCATTGTATTCAATTTTGATTTTAAAATTCGTATATACATGTACACATAAAAAAATTATGTTAAGATATTTCATTTTACCGTGCAGATTGTTTACTTTTATATGATTTAACCGAATTTGTAACTATGTACGATAGTTTTGCGAGAAATACGATAATTTTAGCAGCTGGTGTACGATAATGGGATTTTAAAATCTGGGAACGCTGACTGGATAGGACGGGTCCCATGTCGTGGCCCCAGACCATGTCGTTTAACCCTACCTATACTGTACTGGATTTGGTTCACGTTTCTTTATCTTGCCGACTTAATAAGTTCGGCGCCTTTACAAGACCCCTTTAAAACAATGTCAAAGTAATTACGAAATCGCTTACTACAGTAATGGTGGTAAAGTCCTTGGTCCTTATAAAAGATTCATGCGTGACATTTCTCTATTTATCTCAGCCTCATCGGAATATTTTTGGTTGTTAACTACATCAATTTATACATTGTTATCCTCTTTAATTTGTTCATGCTTGTTTTTTACAAATACACTACTCCAAAGATGAGTCAATGCCCAATAAATAACTCATCCAGATTGAAACCGAAAATCAAAAACACTTTTTATTAATTTGACAAATTGCGTATGTCAGTTAACAAAACAAAAAGAACAACGCTTCGGTTATTCATGGTCAAACAAAGAGTAATCACTAACTGTTGATAATACATTACTCATCAACTGATAACAAACTCGGAACTGAGGAAACTGACACAAAAATCAACACTACGAAATATGCCCTCATTAATTACAAATACCTATGAAGCGGATTAAACTAATGAACCTATTGTTTCGTAGTAAAAAAACTCTTCCATTGTTAATCAGGGAAGCAGAGACTAGCGGGAGTTATTTTTCAGAAATATTCGGACGATTTTTACGTGCAGACCGAATTTTTAATGACACAGCGTCCTTCAGAAAAACGGCATCAAAATTTCACTTCTTTCCTGTAATATCAAAAGCGGTCAGTGTCAAAAATCTCAAGATCGAAATTCTTTAATGTTGACCCAAAAATCCAGTGAACGTTGAGCAAAATTTAAACTGTCTTTGTCAGAAAAAGTAATAAATCTAGAATTCGTAAAATGATCATGGCCTTGCAATAGCAAAATTCAACTAAAGTCCCTTTCAACTGCCAACTATCCCAAAATTCATATACATGACCGTAAATATGTGGGTAGAAAAATCACTCTAAATATATTATTATTACAATATATTTGCTTCATATCTAATTTATTATTTAACAACCCTCCGCCGAATCCGCCAAAATTTAAATCCGCCAAAAATTCCCCATCGGACTAGAGTGACCAGACGTCCCGTAAAAACGGAAAAGTCCCGTTTTTCACGTTGTGTTTCGTTGTCCCGAAAACCTTTGTCGGGACGTCAAAATGTCCCGTTTTTTAAAAGTAGGCTACATAAAACATACCTAACGTTATCTTAAAAATTTAGATTCTATTGAATTTAGATGCATCCAGAAAATTTAGATTACTTACAGTTATAAAAGAATTCTACGAACTTTTACAAAAATGCTAAACAAGATTTTTGTTTTATGCCACATATTCAAAGCTCTTCTTTCAGGTATCATATAACTTCAAAATGGATTGTTGCCGAAAAAGGGCTGGGGCAAGTAACAGGTATAGGAAAACTTGAAACGTTTAATGAACTTATTGTTTAAATTTTGTTTTCCCAGCATAACAATTAACGATAAGAAGTTAAAGTTCAAGATAATCATGATAATTTTTTGATCCTACTGTTATAAAATCTTAAAAATATCACTCGTGGCCATTCAAAAAATTACTTTTCATGGCTGCATGCCATTTATTGTATTCTAAAAGAAAAAACTGTAACGATCGTGTGCTGTAATAAGTTCAATAAATGTAAAATAAAATTCATGGTATAAAATCTTCAAAAACAGTTTGATACTTAATTTGTAAATTACAGAGACCCCTGTATAACACCTTGGTGTGTGGTGTATTGTATTGGGGATGGGGGGGGGTGAGTTTTGTTTAAATGTCCCGTTTTTATTTGGAAACAATCTGGTCACCCTACATCGGACTCAATCCGCAAAAAAATCCCCAAGGCCAAGAAAAATCCCCACTTTGCTGAAAAATCCCCAAAAGGGGCAACACTGATTTGACTTCAAATTAAAATTTTTTCGTTATCATTCTTCACCGGTTGACAGGTATTCCCGCGGAAGGCTCCGTAGTACGCCGCAATGAGCGCGAGGAAGCCCGCCAATCCCTCATAGGTCTCACAGCTGTGTTGCACAACTGCGGGCAACAGTCGGCGTTGTGGGTGATCGACCCGCCACCTCCGCAGCGATCAGCGAGCCACCTGTACAATGCTGTTACGTAACTGGTGGGAGACAATCAGGGAAAGTAAGACTGGAAACGGTTCATAAATAGTTTTTCGTTATACTGCTTCAAAAACAGATTTTTTTAATGCATGTTTTCCGGACCTAAATACACTCTTTTTATTCCTAGGAATTAAAAGCTGATGTACTCGATACCAGCTGACTCTTTATAGTCCTAGGACTAAAAGTCAAAAAGTGCCGAGTACGTCGTAATAATCGAATAATATTCATTCGATTACAAATAATCGAAACATTTATCATTATTATCGAAACATTCATTGTTGTCAGTTTGATCAATTTGTGAAACTCGCTCATTTCACCAATCGATTATTATATGCGTTCGATACGTCGATAGTTGTTCATTGTTGTCAGTCTACCCTAACACAAATGAAACAGACAATCAGCTGATTGCTTCAAATAGTAAGAACAAGACGGTGGCATCTTTTGAAGGCATCTTTAAAGGTAAACAAGCTGTAACTTTTTGGTTTTCTTAAGTAGTGTACGTATTGTATTGAGCAATATAACGAAAAATATAGTTCATCACACGGACCTAAAGCTGCTTTTTGTTACTCGGTCATTTTTCAACCTCGGCTTACAGCCTCGGTTGTAAAACTTGACCTTGTACGAAAAGCGTCACTTTAGGTCCTTGTAATGAAATATACTATTAGGATTTTTGACGGATTGCATTGTGAGAAAAAAATACCATTTTGTATGTTAAGGTGCACGCACTCCTTATGCTGCGCATGTTAAAATGTAAAACTTTAGGTACTCTTATATAAAAAGTTATTATTCATAACACCCTGAATTTTTTCAGTATATTTTATACACTTATAGTTATCATGTTGACCTACTTAAAATCTTATCACTCAATAAAAATTAGTTTTGTAGAATATAAGTCTTAAAAAAAATAAAAAACTCCCAAATTAAATTTGAAAAATATTTTTTATCATGGTAATATATTAAACATCGGTTGACAACATAGGTAGGCCTAATGATTTATTCTGTACCAGTAAAAAATTTCAAATTGATTGATTGATTGATTGTTGATTGTTGTAGTTTAGGAGAAAAATGTACCTTCGTATGAAAAAAATGAATTTTTCTCTAGAGGCCAAAAACAGTCACCGGTCCCGAGGCAGCGATATGACCGGGGGCAGTAAAGATTCACTGTTCAAGGTAAAATTAAATGAATGTTACTACTATTAGTTTTAAAATATCAATGTGTCATATATCAAAGTGTTCAGAAGAACATAAAGAATAAATTAGTAAAAAAACAGTTTTTAATTAATTTTGTTTGTGCATGGTTACCTTAATTATTGAATCAGTTTGGCCTTAATGTCATCTTCCCTACAAAACATTAAATGCAGTTAAACATGCAACGTTGCGTTAATACAGTTGCGTAAATAGAGACAGTTTATCTTTTTCTTCATGCTAAGATTTTTTTATAATCTACTCAGGTAAACTTTTATAGTCCCAGACTACGAAAGATGAATGCCAATGACCTTATATAATATCTAAATACATTCCCGAGGGATACAAATGTAATTGGATGTTTAGTCTAGACAATGACTTATATTATTTTAATCATCCTATAATTTGTTTAAATGTTTTAATTCTGATTCTGATAGAAAACATGCGATGATAAATATTTCTAAGTAAAAATCCGAAGAAATTATGAAAATGGGTCCATTATCCGTCAATAGGAAGCTTAAATTATTTATATTGCTTACTGGCATTGCTGGAGTCTAAATATCTCCGTAACATGCGAAACAAATTTGCCTAGATGTACACTAAGTGACAACAAAACAAACAAAAACCTGTAGGCTACAATTAGATAACAACAGGGCGAGCCGAGACAATGACAGGGTCGGCCGCAATCGTGATAATTATTACACAACCTGAGGTGTAATTAGGGTAATCAGCTGCTTGTTTGTACAACAGCTGTTTGTTCAACTGAGTCGACGCAGCGGGTCCAAAGCAAGGCGTTTGGATGAGACTGCCAGACTGCTCATGCATACAGATGAAAATGCTTGCTCAACTCTTGTCTATTGAATTATTTAGACACTCAACGAGGAGGAAAGTTTGAAAACGTGTTTATTACTTTCATAAACAAGGAGGAAAATCGGAGGGGATTGAAGCGATGTATTTTGAATTACTAAATATGATCAAGAGTTGTTACCCATTGTATGTTTTTTTTTATTAATAAAGTTAAAACATTACTATACTTAGATTATCACTTCATAAGCAGGGTGTTTGTTACCTATATGATCATGTATGTTGTGAAGAAATATAGAAACAGAATTTTAAGACTCAACGTTGTAATATATTATCGGTAATGTGGTTTTGAATTATTTTATATAACCTATTACATTCAGCAGTTATTTTTTCCCACTAGACTTCCATCATATTGAATCAATAGACATCAATTTAGCGAAACAAGAATTAATCGTAACAATTTAGTCCATGATTAAGTCTGTTAGGGCCAGGAGTACCTTTGTCAGGATGCCAAAAAATTTATCCTATCTAAACAACTTGTTGAGTTTTGTTAGGCTAGAATAAAATCAAATTACAACCGAAATCGAAATCAAAATTGTTTTGTTGATTAAAACTCTCACTTCTCGCCGCAACCAAGAGAAATTCAAACAAGCGAAAGGGCAGAAGTGTTTCACAAACACTACACATAGGACTACTGCAGTAGTCCAGGCAACGAATGCTCAAAAAAAGGTATAGAGAGAAATGCATGGAACACAATTTTTGACTTTGCAGCTTTGTTTGGACTAGTTAGTTAGGAGGTGAACATATCAAAAGTCCCTGTCCGTAGCCATTGAGCGGGGGTTGGGAGGGGGGGGGGGGGTACCAATTTTAGGTTTGTCCTAAATATCTTGAAAACAATTAAAAATTTCAACTTTTAGTATGGAATATTAAAGAAAATTAAATTTCCTGTAAGAAAAGTATATAATCTGTTTATTTTGGTTATATACTTTTCTTACAGGAAATTTAATTTTCTTTAATATTCCATACTAAAATTTGACAGTTCATTAACCAATCATTATCAAGATAAGCACTAATTGTATTAATATTCCAACAAATATTCCTTCCATAAGAAATAAATGTAGATTTGAGTGTAATTTACGAGCCCAATGGGGCAACGCTTTTTCACCTAAATGGAAATGAACAACATTCACGAAATAGTGACGAAATTCCCAGTAATCTGACACCACAATCATAAAAATTGGTCCTAAGTAATGGTCTTGGTGAGCTCTTAAAAAAGTTATTTTTCAAGGATTTATACAAATATATGGTTTGTACAAATATTTTGTGAGCTCGCCCCACCTTTATTTTAGACCGATTTTTATGATTGTGGTGTTAAAGTACTGGAAATTTTGTTAATATTTCCTGAATTTTGTTCATTTTCCTATAAGCGTGAAAGCGTTGCCCCATTTGGGCTCGCAAATTACACACAAATTTACATATATTTCTTATGGAAGGAATATTTGTTTAAATATTGATAAAATTAGAGCTTATCTTTTAACAGGTTGGACCAAAATAGACATATTATATACTTTTCTTACCGGAAATTTTATTTTCTTCAATTTTCCAGTTTGATAGGGAATACTGAAAGTTGATAGTTTTCAAGACATTTAGTGGTAAGAAAAACCAAAAAAAATGGTAACTTCAGACCCTCCTCCCTCAACCCGCTCAAAGGCTACGGCGGGGACTTTCGATATGTTCACCTCCTAACTAGTCCAAACAAATCTGCAAAGTAATAAATTGTGTTTGAAAAATTTCCCTCTATACCTTTTTGCTGCCTGGACTGTAGGTACAATGGAAGCGGAGGTAAAATCTTACTGTCAGTGATACCGAGTGTCCTGTATACTGAATACGTGTTTTCCCAGAATTGTCTCGGGAATATCCCAATCATTGCGCCTGGGAATGGCGAGTTCTTTCGTGGGAGTGGGGACCATTCGATTGACTGGCTGGGAAAATCGATAAAAAATAGCATGGACGGTTGCAGATTGCGGAATGCACTTGAGAAGTAAGGCACACAAGTGAAAGGTGCTCAAACCAAGCTAACTGGAAGGAAAATGAATAAGGAACTATTAATAGATATGAATAAAATAACGTTACCTGGCAATGAAATTCCAGTGACAGAAAATAAAACCTAGGAAGGCTATGTTGTAACGTAGGAATGAGAGAGAGGAGGTAATAAAGAAATATGAGGTGATTTGTAAGTGATAGAGGGGTAAATTGTGTTAATAATAAATAGAGAAATTGATTAGTTTGGATTATAAGATATAAAAAAAATTAGAAATAAAGTCATTTTCTGAAAACCAGAAAAGTCCCTAATTAAATTGGTTTTGGGGTTTCGCATTAAATAATTTTACTAGTTAATAGTAGCACTTGAGCAACTTTTCATTTTAATCGAACTGATCTGAGTAACTGAATGTTTTTATGGCAAACTAAGTTTACAAAATGTGATTCTCAAAAAGCCTCGTATAAATACGTTTTGTGGAGATTTCCAATGTTAATTAAATTCTCACAAAGGGCAAAATTTCAATTTTTAACAATTAACTTAGTTTAGAAAATAAGAAGAGAGTCATGAAAGGTCGGAACGCTCAAGAACGACGTGGCACTGTTAAAGTCCGTCTCAAACAACGTGGTCCAGGTCGTCCCTTAGCTGAAAACTCTAGATTTAACATGAGTCTTGTGGGCGAATTTGCCACACTCGTTGACTCGACCGATACACTCGCGGCGGCGGCGGCGCGGGCGGAAGACGCGAGGACCCAATCAGTGCGGGGGCGGGGTGAATTGAAGGGCGCCGGACACTGCACCACTACACTATGTCACTGTGTAATATTACTATGTATACGTAACTAGGTATTTCTGGTGCGACCTGAACAGGCTTTCATCTTCGCAAAGGTTCAAATGTCTTGAAATGGGCAATATCAAAGGGAAAATACCCGAGGACAGTTCCCAAAGGAACACTCAAAATTAAGAAAGTGGGTAACTGATGACATTGTTATTTCTTCTTAATGTAACAAAAAACTCACGAACTTACTAAATACTTACGAATAGCTCGGTGTCATTTGATTTCATACTATAAAATCCGTCCGTTCCGTTCAGTCGTCCGTTCAGTTGCGACAAATTCAATAAATATCCAGTAATTAATTAGTTTATGTTATAATTCCAGTGTTACACTAAACTATCACTGTTAAAACTATTTTTTATCTTCTATATTAAATTATTTAAGCATTATAGTATACGTATTATATATTGTAATGTTTTGTATTCAGTGAAGTAATTAGTAAGTATTTCTCATTATGTTTGGGCATGTGAAAAAGTGTTTAGGCTGAAATGAAGCAATGGACATTTGAATCTCCATCACTCATACATTTATATTTATAATGCTTGTCATAATATTAATGTTGCATTGTAATTGGACTTGGCCTGTTTTGTAACATTTCCAAAAATAAATAAATAATTAAAGATAAAACATTATTGAGTAAATAGTATTGGGAAGTGCTGGTCTCTTTATACAAAAATATTAAAAAATGTAATGGGAAAATGCAGTAGACCAAAAACAACACCATTCATGGGCATGAACCTTTGAACCTGGTTGAGTTGCATCGGTGAGTCAGTTTCATGGTACAGTAGTTTGAATACGTCTTGCCATTTGATACACGTATGCCCCCCCCCCCCCAATTAAAAATTGCTTTTAAGTAGTCAAAATACTTATTTTGGCGGAAAACGCGAAATATAGTCGGTGGAATTGTTATTCCTAAACTTGATGACTGTAATAAAATTAAACTCCATTACTTACAAAATAAATTTCTTAAATCTCTCTGAATAAGCAGTTTATAAGTAAATCACACGGCTACAACCGAAATCGTACCCACCGATCGGACACTACAGGAAGTATTGTTGCTTCTACCGATGCTCATATTGCTAAAGGAGATATCTTCATAAACCCGAGCCCCCGCGCTCGGCTGCTCCGAGCTGGCTCTGACGTCACGGAGCGGAGTTCTAAGGTTACCTTTCCAGGTGTGATCACGAACAGCTCGGCGTCATTTGATCCTGTCCTAGAGTCGCGGGCGCCAAATAGGGCGGGTCAGTGAGTGCACTGCAGGCGAAATTATTGTTTATTATTTGTTTACTATATGATCATATGTTAAAGTAAACACAAATTTACACGTAAGTTAAAATGCCCTGAAGATGTAAACAAAGTTTTGATAGTTCAACAAAAACATTTAATTTGGTCATTTCAGCTGAGGTTCAGGTTGTTCCCATTTAACGCCAAATTCCCATTTAACGCCAAATTGTGTGGTCTACCCTAATTTTTTATTGCCTAATTTATGAAATGTTGCTATTACTTACTTACTCTTTTAAGTTTTAACTAATATAGAAATATTTACATTTTTACAACTTACAACTGAGAACAATCTTGAATAACTGCGGTCTAAAACTAAAGAATGCCTTAACCTAATATTTTAAGTCTTATCTCAGTGTTTAATTCTAATAAATTAAGACAGGTAGTTGTTTATTTATTTTATTTTTGACAGCACGTCAATTTCTTGCTTTAACGACTCGGCATCGCGCACAAGCCTTTAGGCCCATGCGATGCCTAATTTCCATTGTTTTTCATTTTTGTTATTTACTGAATTTGTTGTGGAAATAAAATTATTCTGATTCTGATTCTGTGGTGGGCACCAAGTAGGGCGGGCGGCAAAAACTGGAGACTCACCAAATCTTATGTGAAAACTGTATAGCCGGTTGCATTTGATTACACAGGTCCCATTCCCTTGAAAGTGGACGTGACGTGTAGTAGGGGTCGGCAGGTATCGGACACCTTAGCTTTTTTTTGACTATTCGGTTTAAAGATTACGATAAGTAACTACCTTATGCGTCAAATAATACTTCAGTATTTCATGTGCAAATGGTTTAAATTATTTATAATAATGACAATAACAACATACTATTTTTTGAAAAAGTTTACCTGTTTACAAAATGCGACTTCCAATTTTTGGAGGGTGGTATCGGACAGACCTAAAAATAGTACTAAATTTAGGTTTGGTGGATATTAAATCATACAATTGAATAAATTTATAATGTATTTATTTCCTAAATGATCTTTCTCCGATGGTTTCTTTATTTCCTAAACGATTGCTCCTCGGCACACCAAACCTCTCACTTGCAGTCCGTATTATTATTTCCTTAGACAAAACCTAGTCTATTGCCAATTTAATGGACACTACATCATAATTCCCTCTTATTTTCCCCATGTTCCCTAAAAAAAACAAAGAATCCAAAAAAATCCGCGAATTTAAGTGGTCATTACATTGTCCGATACCACCCGATTGCAGCTTGACCGATACCAGCCGCCAGACAACACAGTTTATAATGGCTGTCAAGCCGCAGTCCACAATGCGACTGGACCTAAATGTCGTTTTTACTTAGTATAAAGTATACTAAGTATTTTAAACTCAACTGTGACCAATATCATTTACTTCAATCGATGAAGCAGCTTGGGAAAACTATATCCGTGCACATGTCCCAACTCAAAAAAACAAAAATCTCTAACCACAACAAAAGCCGTGTACAGTAACTGTCCAATATGGCGATGGGCCGACTTGCTCATTTAGGTGGTTGTACTGACGGCCTGACAGCTGCTGCCCCTAGCGTAATTTTCCTGAAACTGGTTCTGTCCGATACCGGCCGCTGTCCGATATCAGACGACTTTCCCCTATAGCATTACCTTTAAGAGATGATACTAGGGCATGAATACGCCCTACTACTAATGTTGAGCAAGAGGACATCCAAATTCAAATTGTGCTCGCAATTCAAATACATAGTGATGGAGAATGTGTATGTGTTTTATTCAGCTTAGCTTTTATTTATTTAGGTGAGACCTTTAAATTTCAATTAAAAAGGTTAACTTGATTAATATCGGTGAGTTTAAATCCATACAGTTTCTTATAATTGTTGGTGAGTTTCTCACAAACAGAAAAAAACATTAAAATGCGCAATTTGCGCATGGGCTCCCTAGTTATGGCATAAAACTAGAGAGAAAATATAAATCAATCAAATAACTCATAATCCTTCAAAAACATTTTCTGCCACGAGAAGGGTATGGATTAATGAACCTAGTTATTTCCGACACAATAAGCGACTGAGAAAATGAGGAACTGAATTTGCAGATAAGAATATTAAATGTCGTCTGTAATGTTACGAAGTAAAATTAAATAATGGGTTAATTTTCGTGTAACTTTCTCTTTAGCCACTCACGCCGATGTGGTACATGTTGGGGGACGCGCAAGCCTTTTATAATCAGGTCTCTGTCCCCACAATGGTGCAAGAGCCTTAGAAGGACACTTGTGGACTCCCCCTCTGCTCTTCGCTCTGCCACTTCACCACCCTTGCTTGAAACATAAGGTTTCATTTAAAATTTGTAGGTTTTCCAAAATATTACTCAATGTTTCATGAATGAAATAAAAAAAGGATAAGGTGTTCTCAAACATCTTTTCTTCGGTTACAATTTCACTTGTATTTTATCAATCGTAGTAACAGCAAAGAAACAATTATAAGTCTCAATTGGCGCTTTCATTTAGTCTTCAATCTCTAAGAGATTCACAAGGGCGTAAACAGTACGATCTTTCCGAACATTACAAATCAACAACTCGCTTTGATCGAAAAACACATCAAAGTTCTAATAATACTTGACATTTCGGCCGTGTTCAGGTCTCGCCGGCGGCTGTCGTCCATCTCTGTTGCTGGACTGTGAAATTGATTTTAGATGGATAAGGAAACTAGCTGGATTGAACGCGAACGCTTGGGGATTCGTAATCAGTTGCCATGCACAACTAATTATGAGGAAGTTGGGAGGTAATGGTGTATCCGTTTTGCACGAGCTACGACGATCACCAGTTGGAGGTTTTCGATGGTGAATTTTCCTTTGTTAACCAAACAGACATTCACCGAACAAGTAACTAATTACATGCTTGCGATTTACATCAATAATACAATAATACAATAATACAGATTAACAGCAAATTTATACCAGTAATCATTCAATGCACACGAATGTTTTTTTACAAACTGGATGTAATTTAGTTTTATATTAAAGCCTTCTGAGCTATTAAGGAAGTTTGGCTTTAGATTTGGGGTTTGAACTTATAATTCGTAACTTTAGCTTATCATAATATCCTTAATTTGCCTCCTTTCCAATTACCATCCTTATCCTTAAATCTTCATTGTGACATCCCACACAAAGACAGTGCCGTACAGCAGAATTCGGACAGGAAATCTTCAGAGTTTAACTCCTGATTTTGTTATTTAATTTCAGAAAGGACAAGAACTTTAGGGACAATTTTTTTGCAAGTGAAACGACGTGGAAACATGAAGCTTCCAGCTATCCTAAAGGAAAATGATAGAACAAAATATAGTGAACGTACACGAGCTTAAGCTTAAGTAATAATAATAATAAGCTTAATCTTAAGCTTAAGCCATGGAATAAGAGTATCCTGTTATAGTGTACTCCATGCCCGGGGCAGAGGTGAAGGATTACTCTATGGTGAAGGGAACGTCGGCATGCAGCCCATTGTCTGGGTCCCAGGAGACAAGACTGCGAGCCAGACTGGTCGGCGAAGGTCAAAAACAAGTTCTCCAGACAAGCTAATGTATGCGCCAAGTTAGGAGATTGTTGCAAATACTCCACAACACTACTTGTGTCAAGCTTTTGTTTGAATATCTGATGAAAATTGTTTTTAAAAAGTTGATTTGGTTATATTAATTTGCAAAATTTTATATAAGAGTATGAATTATATTGTATACAGGGTGTCCTGTGACTCTCTGGACAGAGCGTTATATCTGGGATCAGTAAAAACTTGTTTTACGTCATGCACTACCAAAACAGTGCCTACGTTTTAAGAACTTTCTAAAATTGAGGTTTGTATAATTAACAAACGTTATTTATTTATTTAATTATTAACCTTAAAATCAGTACATTTTAACTCATACAATTTATTGCAAAATAGGATATAAAGTTTTAGTTTGTAACGTATTTCAAAGAGTATTTTCACTTTTCAATGATTAATATCTTAGCTATTGACGCATAATTCGAAAAATATAATATTCTAAACAGCAGTGAACTAAAGGATCACATCACAATTAAATTTACTCTTAATTTGTACAATATTTAGTAAATAGGACTAGAAACAGAAAATAAATGCAAAGATTGGTCGGTAACTCCATTTTAATATAACTTTTCTCACCCTAGAATTGTTAATAAAACTGTATAATGCACCAATAAAAACAAAGTTTATAAGGTAAGAGTAAAAGAATTCTTGAAAACGTTAAAGTAACTTAACTGTTTTAAAGACTCTACAAAGGAAAGAAACATTGTAAACTACAAACAATGCAGTGTGTACTGTTTTAACACCTTCATTTCAAGACAACAAGTGCCTTAAAACGTGACAATAAAACAAACACAAACATGAAGCAAGGAACCAAGTGCGATACACTATCGTTATCGGCAAAGCGATGCGACTATCGCGCGGCGGCGGCGGCCTTCGTTTGATCGTTATCAGCTGTGATTGTCGTCTTCATTGTTGAATCAGCTGATCAAACAGTCGTTACGCCAGGCGCACCAACTGCAGGAGACCGTAACGAAAAAATCCCTCCCTTTGTCAACGCTGGATCTTCCAACCACGAAAACTACGGTTTGATTGAGGTTTTGATCTGAAATTAGGGGCGCTTACGTTGGATCTGTGGGAAAGTGAACGGGTGAGTAGGTCTTTAGAGGGTCTGCGACACGCCGTTAAAATGACTCAGGCGGACTATTGGTAACAGCATTTTTAGGACGTTCTAGAATTGTGTTGGTAACGCAGGTAAAGAATCATAGGTTTTGCTGCTGATAATAACGCAATGCTGATGGAATGTTGACATCAGTATAAGGGTCGCGCATTAACTGCGCGAAAGAGTTCTTTAACTGCGCTAATCCCTCTAAGGGTCCCAAAAAGGGTCCCAAAAAATGTTCCTTAGCTGCGCGAAGCCCGCGCCAGGTAGGGGTGAGTCGCCGGCATTAGGAATGTCCTTGTTTACGTCTTACGTGCCATCAAACCACGCGCGCATACCAAAGTCTGACCAAACCAACCAAGCAACGAACCAAGTGCGATACACTCGCGGTTATCGGCAATGCGATGCGACTATCGCGCGGCGGCCCTCATGGCTTTGACGCTCCATGACATTCATACCGTACTATAATACAAGCTTCCAGTTCTGCATATTTTGGGGATTCCCTAAAACTATTATGTTCAATGTTATTTATTTTACGGCAAAGGGATTTAATTTGAAAATACGGTTTACATATTTTTCCCGTTCAGATAAATTTATTGTGAAAAACTACGTCAGTACTTTATAAAACTTCATATTGCTACGTTATTTTTCAGGTATGCGATTGAACAACATGCACTTTTGTCGCCGTCTTAATCCCTAAAAAGGTGCATTTTATTTTCATTAATATGTCCCTTTACATTTTAATTATTTTCATTAAAAACTTAAATACGCTACCTCAGTTCAAAAATTAGCTGTTGAGCACTTTCTCCCTTTATCAGTAGAACGTAGAGTCCGCAATGAATGCACTCTCTGCAGATGACTTGGGCTTTGACAAATTCTTAAATGCTCACGCTCACTTCTAAAATTCTACAGTCAAAGCGGGCCGCCACTTCGCGCAGTTAAGGAACGTATCTGGTGGCTACCTGGAGTAGTTCGCGCAGTTCAGGAATACCCGACTACCTGACTCAGGTCAGTTCGCGCAGTTAATGCCCGCCCCAGTAGAAGTGTAGCTCACTGAGGTGTAGCAAACTAGAAAACCCGGTATTTTACTTGGCAATCGCCATAAACTAGAGATAAACCTTTTAATCAGAGAGTGCATAAACCCGAACAATAATTTTAACCGTTGAATTATTGTCAATTCACGATTATATACGTTGAAGTGGATATTTCTTTATTAATATTCAAATACCATCGAATATGTTCAAATAAAATTTACAAATAAATCAAACAGTGTGTCCCTCTATATTATATTAAAGAAGATA
The DNA here is from genome assembly GCA_035578135.1 of Flexamia atlantica. NCBI lineage: Eukaryota > Metazoa > Arthropoda > Insecta > Hemiptera > Cicadellidae > Flexamia > Flexamia atlantica. The sequence goes on from JAQJVK010000026.1 coordinate 94,065, forward strand.
TTATCATCTCTTAATTGCAAAGTCACTACCAGTAAAAGAGTGTCAGAAAGAGCGATTCATTGCAAAAAATAAATCTGAAATTGACAACTTGACACTAGTCTAGACGACTTTAAAAACTTGATAAACTGGGCGTTACAAAAACGCAGCTGAGAACTGGAGATTACTATGACTGACTAATTAACCTTCCTCTTCAATGTGACATCTTGTTGTGGTGCAACTTGTTTTAAGCTTTCTACCTTCTACCCACCTTTCATTGGAATAATTTAATATCGAGCTGGATACTTTCTAGGCTTATGATTTAAAATTAATTTAGTAATAAAAAACTTAAGAACGACAAACAAGTTTTATAAAATAAAATATTGCCATAAAAAATAAAATGTCACAAAATAAAAATGACATAAAAGAACAAACTTCGCAAGGTATGTAATTCGTTCCATTAAAATGTTTATTACTATAGTTACTATATTTAAAATTTATTTACTATACTATTTATTATATTTAAGTTTTATTCGGAGATTTTGATGTAACTTTTCATTTCGTTAACTGCACTTCTGTGAATTATTTTAATACTAAAGCAATCAACTAACATAAAACAGATTAAATAATTACACAGTAACCTATAGTCTCTCTCTTCTCTGGGGTAATTGTTCCAGAGTAGATGAACTTTGGTTAATTCAAAAAAACCCATCCGAATATTAACTAATGCCACAGAGAAGTTACTTCTCTGTGCTAATGCTCACCCCATTGATCATTGTAAACCCCTTTTTATTCAGTCAAAAATTCAAACCATAATAAATCTTTACTTATTTGAACTTATAACATACTCATTAAATAATCCACAGTTACTAAGACTTCCTGAACACAAGTATAGAACTAGAGATAAAGATAAGGTCCTTATAGATTTCCATAGATTAAGTAAATCACAAAATAGCCATGTTGTAGGCTAATGTCCCTAAAGGTTTAACTAAGTTACTTAGTAAATATAATGTTAAGATTTTCAAAAATAAGTTTTATGATTGACTTTTACATATTCCTTTTTATAATATTAATGAATTTTTTATGAACAACATTAATTTCTAAATTACTGTGCTTTGAATTTAATTTGGCTAGCTGTTGCTGATATTTCTTTATACATTTTGAAATAGCACTTCTGTACTTAGTTTTAAGTTATATTGACTAATGCTATTGCTGTACAAATGACATTGCCGATACATGTATTATTGTGAAATGGCAAATAAAGGTTTATTTATTTATTTATTTATTTATTTATCTCTTTAATTAATTTTTAATTATTAAAATAAATCGCGTCGTCATCGAGTTTACCCTATTCCAAAGGAGGAGAAACCCGCCCTCCCATGCTCTCCTTGGGTTTTTTATGGTATTCTGAAGTTTATGGTTTATTTCCTGCCTCTTTTGAACTCCGTGGTTATTAAAATTACAGTAAACATTAAGAGTAAACTTATTCTTTATGCGGATGATTCAAATTTAGTTTTATCATTTAAAAATGCAAATGATCTTGAAAAAGCAAGCCAAACTCAACTTATAAATATTCTAAACTTTTTCGATAACAACTCTTTGTTTTTAAATACACAAAAAACTAAATTCATGTGCTTTGAAACCATACAGTAGAATGGAATTTCATCTATACCTAATATGTATATTGAAAACGAGCCATCAGAGCAAGTTATTAGTTTCAAATTGTTACGCTTAGAAATGGATAATAATTTGAAATGGAACAAACATGTTCAAAATATAATCAAGAAAATTAATTCTGGAATTTATGTCTTGAAAAGCATGGTAAATTTATACAACTTACCGGTTTAAAAAATAATATATCATCCCAACATTCACTCACATATTGCATTTGGATTAATTTATATGGAAGACAAGTAATGCTAATTTAAATAAGATTTTACTTCTGCAAAAAAGAGCAATCAGAATTATGCTAAAGCTTAAACCAGATGATCATGTTAGATATTCTTTTAAAAATTTAGAAATATTAACAGTTTTTAATCAGTATATATTTGATTGTATTATTTATTTAAAAAATAACTTACAGAAAACTAAAATGCGTTCAAATATCCCTTCTTATAATACACGAAATAAAAATGATGTTGACATTCAAGAGCACAAGTTATCTCTTTTCCAAAAAAAACCCTTCATTCATGGGTGTAAAACTTTTCAAAATCTTACCTAATGAAATAAAATGAAACTTATAAAAAAAATAAGACTAAATCAAAATAGTTCTTAATAGACCATCTACACTATTCTTTTTCTGAGTTTTTTCCTTGAAACTAAAAATATATTTTTTCTTGGCTTGAAATTAATGAAAAAAATTAACTGCTATATTTAGAATAAGGATAATTCTGTATGTAGAATAAGTTTTTTAGAATTAAGTTAATTAATTGTTTAGATATTAAGTTGACACTAATGTACATGCTTGTACAGTTAGATTTTTTTAAGTAGAAGCGGTCAAGACGAGGTGGAATATCTTTGGCAATGCACTTCTTTTGTTTAAAGTAAAATCATGTGTTTCTGTTTACCTTGTAATGCCTTTGTTTACAATCCAAAAAAATAAACAATTGTACGAAATGGCTTAGAATATTGTTTGTTTTGATTAAACCTAACCTCGATATTTGACAGGTAGAAACATGTGATTATATTACAAACAAAAAAGTTCATCACCAAAGATATTCCTCCTCGTCTTGACCGCTTCTAGTTAAAAAAAAATCTAACTGTACTTGTGAAATAAAGAAATAAGTAACAGCTCGTTGTATTTTATTGGTGAATAAGTATCGTCTGTTTGCTATCTCAACAATCATTTAACAGCACCATCAACATCAGTCGCGAAACAAGATGTAACACCCACGTGGCTTGCTCGGTGGGGGGGGGCTTCGCTTTGCCACGGGGGGGAGGGGGGGGGGGGGTAACACCTTGATTTAAGACCTCACGCTCTACAACACCTGGGTCGAGCCGTTATTTACGATAGAATACGATTAAAGTCGTTACTTCTACTTGTTTGCGATAAAATACGATAAAAGTCGTTTCTTAGGATGAGAGCGAGACGTTAGCGTTAAGAGCGAGTGAAATGTGGAGCAGAAGAGAACTTTAAGTCCGAGTCATGTAGACAGGAAGGTGATACTTCTCCTTTGTTGCTGCATTATGGGTAATAATCGCAAACTAAAGCAGGACAGGTCATGTCAGGCCTTTGGTGGGCCGAGCCTTGCTCGCGGTTGCCAGTTGATCCAATTCTACTATATAAACTCGTCGTCGTGGATTTGCAAATTCCAAAACTTAAATAGCTGGTAATTTACTGACATGATTGCATTTTGAAAAAAAGATTTTTGCTTAAGTTTTCCAAGAAAACAAGCACATACAAATTTTAAGTGTTAATCTACTTCAACCTTTTTTAAATATTACATTAAATTTTTGTCGTACACGCTAAAATGACTTTTATTATTAGGAGGCGGCAGTCTACAAACAGCTGTTATAATTAAATGCTTTGTCTGTTTTCGTTGGAACTTGTAATACGGCAAAACTCTCAAATTTAATTCTTACAATTTTAACGTAATTCGATTTTTACTGGGAGTGTAACCTAAAATGGTACACGTGAATTTTCTTTCTAGTTTAAGAAAATCCTCATAGCTGTTTTAGGTGGTTGTGTAGTCAATCAATCAGTCAATCAATCAATCAATCAGTCAATCAATCAATTAAGAAAGAAAGCAAGCAAGTAAGTATAGAAACATACCAAAATATACACATATAAACGCTGTTCTACAACATTACCCTCGTTACGTCCAGGGCTCAGCCCACTTGCCGCAGTCAGCCACAGCTCGTACGAGATATATCACTCCCATTGTTACGTATCGGGTTCATATATTACGATATTCTGATTCTGACAATGTCACAGCGAAATTCGTAGTATAAGTTCTGTCGACAGGAACATTCGTATTTAAAATTTAAACGATTTAGTCATAGGATGAATTTACTTTTGTAGTTTTACATGTTCGTTTGTCTAATTATACAAGAAAGGAAAACTGTTAATTAAAAGTATGTGTTTGATATGCTCCTTTATCAAATCCTAACCGTAATTCTCCTTAATTACTTCGGAACCAAGTGGTAGACGACCAAGATGAAAAGAATAAAAAATATAATTTTTTTCTACTCATCTTGGTAGACGACTAGGTCACGTAAAAAAGACAAAGCAGCTCTCCAGGCAGCAATCCGACGCTATAGCTAAATAACAGCCCTGCTTGACCGTTTCACGAAGGCCTTGTCTTTAAACTATAATTTATGTTTCATTACACTAGTGTATGAGGTCCTATTACCACAAATAAGAGCGGGATAATTGAATGTTTTAATTAAAACAACCGTTTTTATACTCGATTAAATATCGATTTCGGTTAAAAACCAGTCATAATCGCAATCGCGACACGGTATAGGGAGTGATAAGTAACTGATAGCGCCGGTGAAGCTTATCTCAGTCGTTGCGCAACTGGTGTTAACCCGGCGCGGCGGTGTTACAGCTGCTGTAAACGGGGCGCAAACAAGCTACGAAACGAGGAGATTTGAGTCTATTCTGGAGGTAACGCGACAATGCTTTAGTTGATGAAAAACGCCCCTTTCGTTTTGCCAGGTTGGCGATGTTGAGAGGGAGAAATGAAGTTATTTAATGAGCTACCGTTCTTTAAACGATTAATATTAATATTTGACGATACTAAACGATTAAATAATATTAAATTTTAAATATTATTATTTAAACTAATATTAAGGTAATATTAAACGATTCGAATCTTATAAGAATGACCAAAGATTCGAATCAGTTCTTAAAAATATATGTCATAAATGGTAATAAATAGATTAATTAAAACACTTTTTGCGTATTTTCTTAAATATAAAAACGGGAACTCGATTAAACTGATTTAATATCTCGGAGTATTTGACAATCTATTTTTATGTTCGATCAATCAAATGTTTTAACTCCCATTACTGAGTTCATTATAATTATTTATAGGAATCAAAGAACGAAATTACTCCCCCTCATCATTGGCAACCTGACAAAATCATAGGACGCAGGAATACTACTGCGCGTTACCTCCAGATAGACTCTAACCTCCTTGCTACGAAAACGAGCTGCTTAACAATCAAGTTAATTAGGCTATTCTCTTCAAGCTGCGAAGCGCGAAGTAACAAACTATTATTACGTAGAAGCCACGAATATTTATATATATATTCAATTCACGTGGCCCAATAAAAGAACAATGATAAAATTACCATTGGGCCACGTTATTTAATTCAACCTGTACACAGCCGAGTGCGCAGCCGAGGAGATGGAAAGTAGGCACAACGGTGACTATGAGACCTCGACCCGTGGCGAAAGGCGTCCAAAGGTCGCTCGCTACTCACATGCGGCTGCGCTATCTGCAGGGTGTCCCGTACAGGTAGAGTGAAATAATGTGGCCCAGTTCGCCCATAAGTCTAATGTTAATTTTTAACATTGGGCTCACGGAGAATCTGGAGCACGTCATTTTTCTCGGCCTGTACCTCTCTGTTAAAACAATGCTTAAACGGCCTTATGTTGTTTAAAACAATGCTGCGTAAAATTATTGTAGAGGATAAAAAAACCTGATTTCAAGATGTCCTTCAATCGCTGGCAATACCTCATATCTGGTTTGAATAAGTTTATATGCAGGTTTATTACCAGTAAAGGAATTAGTGACGAAAATGTATGTGAAAATGCAAAAATAACACTGGACAACATGATGTCGAGACAAATACATAAATTAGTTATGAATACGGGTCTTTCCTGCCTAGTTTCTATAGTGAATTAGTGACGAAAATGTATGTGAAAATGCAAAAATAACACTGGACAACATGATGTCGAGACAAATACATAAATTAGTTATGAATACGGGTCTTTCCTGCCTAGTTTCTATAGGCTGAGAGAAAAATTTTAATTTAAAAGTTTTAAAATTCTAAAATCGGGCTTTAGGCCGGCTGCACGCTGCCGCGACAACTCAAAACATATATTCGCAAATAGTTCTTTTTTAGTCTGATCCGTCCATGAAAATAGATCAAACTTTGTTTATTTAACGCCTTATGGGTTTCCTTGATATCAACGAAATCTAAATCAACACAGTAGATAAAGTAATCTAATCGGTTGTAAACTCAGTCGTATATTAACTAACAAGAGTAGGCCTAATGTTATTTCAGCGGGTTAAATGAAGATATCAATAAGGAGTATTAAAAGAATTGAATAAACATAATGTGTATAATTTTGTTATTTGATTGGGTCCAACTAAATGAAAAACCAGAGACTTTTTTTTAGCAAAGACGATGATAATTACAATTAGTGAAAAAAGCTAGACACCGATTAAAATTCCCAACTAATTTCTGATTAGATTAATTTGACTAAATAAGACACCAAAACAAATCTGATAATTGGCAGAGAGCCAACAATGAGTGTACGAGTGTGAGCGCGGACAACCTTGAGTTGTTGGCAAGTCGAGGACTCCCGCGAACGTATCCTGCTCAGCTCCGCTGTCGGCAAACGTCTTTCAGGCAAACAATGCTGTGTAGAATTGTTGTTGTGGATAAAAGAACTGATTTAAATATAGATATCGTTCAAATTTTTGTAAAAATCTCATGCTGGTTTGTAATAGTATATTTTCAAACTGGTTCATTTTTCGACCTCGGCCCAAGAGCCTCGAACAACTTGACCTCAAACGAAAAGAATCACTTGGTCCGAGTGATGAACATATTTTTCGCTAAACCGCTTGTGATTCCTGTGTCATTTTGTGTATTGTTTTTCTTTTCAGCTTATTGTTTTCGTGACTGCTTTTACAGTTCTCTGTTTTAGCTGTGTTTTTGTCCAGGTTTTCCTGGCTATGTGTTACTAATCTTGTTATGTTCTAGGTTTTCTTCCACCTGAAGACGGGATCAGATTCCAGATCCCGAAACGTCGTGAAACTTGTTTTTTACTAATCAGTGATGGAAAATGTCCGCAAAAATCCTAATCAAAATATAAAATCACTATCACCAACAATGAATTTCAAACAAAGAAACCGCTTAATATATTCCGCTAACTAAAAAACACATTTCACAATTTGTTTATATCTTGAAAAGATTTCTCCCAACGAGACTTTTATTTTGTTCATAAAAAAATCAGTTTGTTCGTTTCATTTGTGTTTAGTATAGACTGCAAGTAACCAGCAATTCTTTACTACAGTAGGGAACGGACATTATTTCTGACGTCTGGACTTCAGCTGATTTTCCCCCTTGGGAAAAAAGGAGTTTCTTTAGCCCCGTAACACATGTGAGAAAAAATGCCATTTTTGTAGTGGTATAATGAAGAGCTGATTTGAAATGTCCTTCAAATGCTGGAAACAACTCTTAACTTTTTTAAAATCAGGTTTAAGTATGCAGATTTATGGCAAACAAATTTAGTGACGACAGTCGATGTATGTGAAAATCAAAAAATAACTCAGACCTTCAACAAACGCAAGTTTTGAATGGCAGACACGAAGTTTGTTCATAGACCAACTGTTGAAAATAATATATTATTAAGTCTTGGATCGTAGCACTATTAGAGGAAAAAACGTGCGTGTACGCAGAAGACAAGTGTTTGACAATTCGTGAGGGCAAAATTTAAAAAATGAACGATGCTAATTAAAAATTTGTTCTAGTGTAAGAGCATAATCATCTTTTTAAAAATATGTAATAATCTAAAAACAGATTATTTATATTTGACAGAGTAAAATAACTACCATAACAACTCACGGCACGACAATATGCCATTAGTTACAAAGTTTTAGAAGATTGACCGGCCAGAAATAGCCGGGCGTGGTTCAGGAAGTTAAGATTTACTTTGTGTCGTGAAAGGTCAACATAAAGGAGATTTGTGATGGTGAAATGTACGCGTTACACGAGTTGCTTTATCAGTAAAGAAAATTTACAGTTTTGAGCATTTGTTCTTGAAATTTGTAACGCGGGCTTAGTAATGTATGTTTGTTTTGAGTAATGGAGTTCAGTAATATTTTTAGCGTTTAGGCCAACATTTGTAAATGTAACATGAGTAATGCTTTGAGCGTTGCGCAATTTCCTTTGAAGGCCAATCTACTTGAAAAACGTAAAGAATATTCACAAATGCTGTTTTGAATAATTTTGATTTGTTTAGTATTAAAATAGTTTCGCCGTTGGTATTTTTTACCTTTTTGTTTCCTTGTTGTTGAACTTCATCGTCACTTTACTTGATAAATGACTCACGAGAATATGAATAAACAACAGTTGAAACGCAAAGCGTCGCTCAAGAGGCGGAGTGAGAACGTGGCGGTCGTTGAGTCCAAGAGCTCTCGGTTTACAATGATTGGTCTGAGTACTTACTTACTCACTAAGTAGTTTACTTAGCACGCGTCTCGTTGTTATCAACAGCCCTTGATGACTCTTTTAGAATCCAAACGCTACTCTAACTGTTTAAGCAGACTTGGATCACAATTTTATAGCGTACGAGAAATATGAGAGGGCATTTATGATGGAATTTACCAACTTAATTTCAGATGTAGTAGATTTTTTTCACAAAGACTAACACAAGTAAACTTTATATCATTAGAATCTCATTACAACCTTAAAGTGCAAAGTGATAAGTTTGTGGGAATTCCGGAAAATATTAAAATGTAATTTGAATCAAGTGGTTGTTTTTCTTTAACTAGAACGATAAAAAACGCATGACAAAAAAATAATCATCACATTGACATAGTGACATTGGGGAGATAACGGAATCAATAACTCAATAGCTGGGGTTATCGCGTGTGTAGAAACTCGACCATCCTTGACCGTGAGGACAATTGATGGTAAAAAATTGAATTAAGAGAATTGGAAATGTTTATGAGTTTTACACGACTTTAGCAAATCCCTTTAAGTGACTCATAGAGTGATATATGAGACCCTTTTAGATCGAAATTTCATTTTAAAGCAAAGGTTTATTGTATAACCATCGATGTAAATTTACATCGATGTATATAGCCTGTGTATAAAATGGCTTGTACTAAAGCTATAAATGCTGTAAGTATATTGTATCTGTGTTTTAGTTTCATCCTATACTCTTATATGAGCAGAGTTATCTTTTATGCTTGGATGTATGATTGCTTACACAATTATCTCCAAATTAGCTTCAAAGTCATGAAATAAGTAATTTGTGACTAAAAAACATGTTCTATGTAGATTACTTAAGCAGAGAAAATCTAATAAGGTAATAAAATGAATATTTTGACATTGGCCTTATGAGTTGCCATGATAGCAACGAAATAAACAATAAATAATAAATAACATTAAATAATCAGTAAACAAATAAAGTAATCATAACAGCTGTTTGTAAACTACAGCCATTTAGGAAAGTACAGCGCGTAGGATAAATATTGCATGGAGAAATAAAAAAATGTACTTGCACGTTAATATTTTTTAATTGTTTTACAATAATTAGATGACGAACTGGTAAATATAAAATAATACCGAGCAAGGCTCGGTCCAGCAGGTACTTCACATAATACAATCAATTGGGTTAGCATTATTATTAGAAAAGAAATATTCATACTATATCTTTCTTTCCAAATCATAAAACATGGGCTTTTTATATTCCCATCCGTGATTCAAGTGCCTTCTTAAACGTTAATATCAAAATTTGAATGGTAGTTCTATAATTATAAGGGTACTAAAACGATTACCAAAATTGTTAAGGTCAGTGCCCCTCATATATCTCTTTATTGGATGTATTACGTCTACGAAACGGTAAAAAAATACTGGTCAAACAGTTTATAAGCAAATAAACAAGACAGGTCAGAATGAAACGCCTTCAGTTTGAGGACATTTATACTGCCATCAAAAACAGCAGCTTCAATCTGTCATAAACAAAACAAAAATCAAAACTCTATTTAGTTAATTATTTTCAGTACCAGGTAAAGATCCTGTCAAACTAAAATCCCGTTTTGAAGTAGGCCCTATGTTTTTGAATCAATTCGTCTATATAAATAAGAATTTGAACAGGTTTGTAAGAAAGAGCGCGGATGCCAACGCGGGGCGCCTGGAGTATATATACACGCCCGCCGCGCAGGGGGCGGCCCCTGGAGAGCCAGTGGTGCGCGCGTGCGGTCCGTGACATTACAGGCTACTTCACAGTACGTGGCCCTGGCTCTCCGTAACCCGATGCTAAGATCGACATTAGTCCTGTGGTCGGACTGGCCATGCCAACTGCCTCGGTGTATAACGTCTTCACTCGATATGAAAGGATTGTCCTCCATTTGAACCTTACATAATTATGCTATGCAATTATTTTTATAGCATGCGCGAACAGCTTAGTCGTATCAATAAACTATAATGTATAAAATAGTTTTACACAGCTAAGAATTTTAACAGTGTACAGTGTAAACATATTTCTCAAAATAATTGATGCTTTGGAAGATGATGATAACTGTTCTGACACATAATTATGAAACAATAAAGGAAATACGAGTATAATTTGGAAGGCAAAATACAAAAAAATGCTAGAAAAGTACTCTATTTATGGGCAAAGTGTTTTTACAAAACATTTCAGACATAATTCAGAACAATCCAAAAACATGAAAGCAAAAATAAATTATTTATTAGAAAATTCTATTTAGTTTTCAAAGTTATAAGAACTGAACTAAATAAAAAAATAGAAAACTTCATGAAACGAGGGAAAAATTATGAGGATAAGTTTTTAAGATCAGTATCAACATTTATGAAATTTTCAACTTAATCACAAATTAATTTTATTTTTAATCAACTTAAAATTCTATTGTGGCATCTTGTTGATCATTGTAATTAAAACATAAACTGAAATGGTTTAAAATTGAATAAAGATTCTCTCTGTTAAGGAATTTTAGTGTTTTGTTTTTGCTTCTTTGACAAAACCGGATGTATTTAACGCGAGGATCATTAAAAATCGAGGTACCTAAAGCGTGGATAATTTGCCTCGCTGCAATTAATGAATGGATAATCGTGTATAACTGGCGCCAATTCTTGGGGCCCACGCCGTCCATAAGACCATTGCTAAAATTAACATTAGTCTTATGGACGGCGTGGGCCCCAAGAATTGGCGCCAGTTATACTACGATTATGACAGACACAGCGATTAGCTATTGTAGGGGTGTGCGAGTATTGTTTTTTGAAGTCGAGTCGAGCCGAGTCGAGTTTCAAAAAACACCCGCGAGTTTCGAGTTTTTTTTTCGAGTCGAGTATTTTGAATAGTATAAGTTAATAGTTATCATGCTTATTATTGATCACATAAAATGCAATATTTTTTTTACCAAACTGGGTTGTTTTCCTAAGCATTAAAAGCAAACCTGTTTTCAAATGAAAATAAAAGAGAATTCAGGCCATCTTTAACAGAACTTTATATCATTACTCAATATTTTATTAAACTTTCAGCTTTTGGAGGTAAAAGCCAAGTTACAACTGCGCTTTTTGCTTTAAAAAAGGGGTTTTTGTAACATATTGTTATAGGTTTAAAAATTACAGTTAAACCAGCCTCATTGAGCATAAGTAAGAAAATATATCAAATTACAGAAAGGAAAAAGAAAGGACTAGATTTATTGATATTAATAACTCAAAAACCTCTTTAATTCAAGAAAAATAACAAAATTTTTATGGTGGCTGGTCATGAGTGGTGTTGGCTGTGTGAAAAACGACCGTAAAATGCGATCGCGCGTACCGATTCCGGGTAAACGGCGGGAGTAACTACTCGACTCGAACTTCCGAGTATTTTTCAAAACTTCGAGTCGAGTCGAGTAGTGTAAACTCGGCTCGAAAAAAGCTTGATAATCGAGTACTCGCACACCCCTAGCGATTAAGGATGTCACAGTGTCACAGACGTAATTTATTTACATCACTAATTACGACAAACAAACTGCAAATAGATCTGCTGTGTAAATAATGGACGTGGAAGTTAGACGTAAACAAGATGTCGAGGTGAACTGGTTCGCGTCTGTGACCTACCTGATACAACCGCGACGTGTTTCATTTCGTGTATTAATAGCCTCCATACAAGGGCGGCCCACTCGAGGTAAATGGTTCACCACAGGGAAAGTGTCTATTTCATAAAACAATACCGTTTAAGTCTTAGTACATGGTGGACCGAGCCTTACTCGGTGTTATTTCATGTTTACCAGTTCATCCAGTTACTATAAAATATTTCAATGTCATAAAATTGATATTTTTTATTGCTCTATGTTCTCTTCATCCCACTTGCTGCATTTTTCCTTGATGGCTGTAGATTCCAAACAGCTGTTATGATTACCTTATTTGTTTACACTTTCCTTGTTTATTTTCGTTGCCATTACGGCAACCCGTAAGGCCAATGTAAAAATTTTATAACTTTTAAATTCGATTTATTACGTTAATAGATTTTCTCTGGCCAAGTAATCTGCATAAAAGACTTTTTGAGCCAAAAATAACTTATTTTCAAAATTCGAAGGAAATCCTCGGAGCCGTTTTAGAGATAATTGTGCAAGCAAGCAAGCAAGCATACAAGCATACATACAAGCATGATAACATTACTCATATAAGAGTGTAGGATATCTGTCTGAGTTTTGGCGGAACTTAAGTTTACTGAAATCGGCAATCTTACTCAGAGAAACTTGACCACTGAGCATTTTGAAATACTCGACATACTGTATACTAAAGTATAAAAAATATAAATCTAAAGAATGAGTACGGTAGAGTATAAAAAATAGTTAATAGATTCGGTTTAGTTTTGTATATTGATAAGAAATAAATATTTGGGTACTACAGTCGTTTGCGTTTTGAAGGATTTAGGTAAAAACGCTCAAACTTACATCTTTACAACGGCAACCATTAGTTATGCAGTTCCCTGCATACATTATAACCTACTGTCAAATTGGTAGCTTCCAAACTCTCAACTCAGTGTAAAACCACAGAGAAATGAAAGGACCCGTTCCTTTCTCTGTAATAAAACAATATCCATCTTTGGGTCACAAGGAAGCACATTATCCCTTTACTCCTATCTATCCGCACAATATCAATGCCAGTAATGTTAGAAGCCATTCTCTTTCCTGCTTACCCCTTCCCCTTAATTTGCAAATGCTGAGTCAGGTGTAGCGTGTAGTGTGACACACATGAGTCACTGATGAGTCACGGTGCGACGCACGCGACAGTACACCGTAGATCGACAACCCTTTGGTCTCTAGTGACTAAACCAGTGTTTCCCAACCTTTTGGTGCTCGCGTACCACCTACCACATTTTCAATATTTTGGCGTACCATCGCAAGGACCCCCCTCCCCCCACTACTGAGGGATCCCCTCCAAAACTGCCAATAGTTACCCTTCGGTGGTTTTGTTTTTGGCAATAAAATTTATATTTTTTTACTTGCCAATGTACATTTTTAGATCTTATTTTTATTATAAGGACATTTTGACAAATTATATGCTCCTCTCAGCTCTGCTCAGTAATTTTATAGTCAATTTGGTGAAAACAAACGAATGAATTTTAATAAGAATTTCGTAATGTAAAAATATCCAGGTATACGGGGGAAATAATCTCTGTCTGTTATTTGGAACTTTACACATTCCTCCTATTTTACATTGAAAAATTAACATAGATAAACAATTCAAAGATATTTAAATATGGTGAATTTTTACCAATGATCTTATATTCAAGCATATTACCAAAGTAATTTGTAAAAAGAACTACTCTTAAAATAAAAGAGTAACAATAGTTCCTAAAATGTGGTACGAAATGGGAATGTTATGACCAAAACGGATACTGAAAAAGTTAATAAAGTTAAGGCATTAAGTGCGACTTTATACTGTTCGACGGGACAGCGTGCGTTCGTAAACCTAGCATTTTACTTTGTACTACTATTCTCTTGCGTACCACCTGAAAGGTCTTCGCGTACTACCAGTGGTACGGTTGAGAAACACTGGACTAGACTAATGATTTGGACTAATGATGCGAAAGTCGAGTTCAGAGAATCGATTCTCGAACCGAATGATTAACCGATTATTGTGCTTTCCTACAAGAATTGATTATTTTATAAAATGTGTACTTTCTCGATTCTTTAATCTACAACTTCTGCTTCTCCCGTTTTCTCCAGAGATTATTAAATTACTTTTCCTACTACTGCATGGAAATAATCACATTGCCACACCTGTCAACTGTAAGCAAAATTGTTCATTTCGGCTTTCATTTATTCTCGCTAGCAAAAGCGAGCGGGAATGGTCATTCTCGCTCGCTACATCACGGTTACTTATTAGGTTAAGGTGGCACACAAGAGAGATAACTATGACGTCAAACACAAAAGAACAGTTTATATTGGTCCGAATTCCCTTGTCACTCACCGTATTCTAAATTTTAGTTGCCTCGCTCTAAATCAGCTGATTTCACTGTCGGCGTTTCTACACACCAACTTCCGGTTCGTTCCAATAAAATAAGCAAACATAACCTCAATGAACCTTTGTGCTGTACAGGTTAGTTAATAAGTTAAATTGTTTAATTAATGGTGGTAGGAAAAATATTGTGTATATTACGAGCACAAATAGTCATTGCCGCTCTCGAAATGTTTGGCCACACTCAGCTAAAGCTTCGTGCGGCCATCTACAATTCTCGAGCGGCAATGACGTACTTCGCGCTTTTAATACACAAATAGTTATAATCGAACAAGTAATCATAAATTTTTATTTAGTAGAAATGTTATATTATACAACATTTGTGATATTATTTTATTTCAGTGATTCATTGACTACCTACCGGATTAGTCAGGAAATGAAGGATTAACATAGAATGATGGACTTTTTACGCAGGGCAGCAGGCCGTAACGGTAACTTTGGGGCCCGGGTAAAAACTTGCGTGGGGCTCCCTTAAATTAAAATATGAGCTTCTTACATTGTGCATAGGGTAAGTTATTAATTTCTTTGAGTGAACATTCATACAGGATGGCATCAGGAATTCAAGGGAACATAATTTTAACAACTGTAGATGTTTTGAAGAAATCCAAACATTTACATATCTTACAATTTAGATACAGTTGAGCGCCGATTATCCGAAGTAATTGGGGACAAGGGGTGTTCGGATAACTGAATATTCGGATAATCGAACATGAAAAGACAACATTTTAAAATTGTATATGTGACGTAATTCTTGTTAGTAAAAAGGCTAAAAAATATCGGACAAAAATTATTCACTTAATTTTATTATGAAATCTATCAGAATACATTGATATCCCGGCGCGACGGGAGTTTCGGTTGGCGCGCGAATTTGAATTGCTTGAGAATCATGTTCAAAATATGAATTATTACGGCGTTCGGTTAACCGACGGTTCGGATGATCGACGTTCGGATAATCGGCGCTCTATTTATTTGAGTTTAATTTGAGGGTATGAAAAAAATCATCACTTTATAAACACGTTGATAATAAAATCGCAACCTTATTTCGGATTTTTAGAAGCTGTTTCGCACATACACCTCGATTTGGAGCCCCATTACCTTAGGGGCCCCGGAGCACCGCCCCTGAGCTCTACGGCCTTGGAATTATTGTGGGAATCAATGAGGGAAAAGGATAAAAAAATTTATTATTATGTAAACGAATATTTAATCGAATATTAAGATAATTTAATCAAATGAATCGATTTTCTTTTGCACTCGATAATCGCATTGCTACGCTGGACACCGGACACGTGCTGGGGAAGGGTTGTATGTTGTATGTTGCGTCAGATCGATTGGACGAGGACGAGCTGTGATGGCTGTAATGTGATGAATTGACCAACCCTTCCCCCTTCCCCCCCCCCACCACTCAGCCACCGGCCTCCCGTCGTGCGGTGTGATTCGGTGACAGGGGTCGTTTGAATTACAGAATCACACAAATACATTCACATGGTTTGTAGTAGTAAAGATTGTGACACAAAAATAAAAAAAATAGAATATAATTTGATTTGTGCCAAAGTCAACTGTACTGAATAGTCTTGTCATTTACGTTATGTTTGAAAGATAAAATTAACCTTAATTGTGCACAGTGAGCAGTGAATTAGGCTTATTGCATTTTGCACAGAGGATACTATCCCCCTTCAGATTCTAAAGGTTGCCAGATTGATCCTTATAGCATAGTCTTGAGGCCGATCACAGATACTGTGTATCGTAACTTCATCGCTACAGACAAAACAGAATAGCTTCTTCCTTAAAGAAAATTGGCTGTTAAGAAAATAAAAATCATATCATAAAAATAAGAAAATTTAAAAGATAATCCATTATTCACTCATCATTAATTCACGCGATAAAAAATTCTTAGGCGATAAAAATGTGCCTAGACAGCGTTGGCGTATTAGAAATAGTTCTATAGAAATATCTTAGTAACAAGACTACAAGATCGCGCCACAATCATCCTACACTCATCCTTCACTCACGTTCGAAAGCTTGCAAACTTTTTTTTTATTGAAAAATAACTAATTAATATTATTGAAATCTAATCAATTGTATACTGTCGTTTCTTTACTTTCATATTAATATGTATCTAACACTTTATCTGCCTCACTATGTGTATTTCACTAATATTCTTTGCGTTACAGTAATGTAAATGTCTCCGGGCTCATGAATTAGTGCGCGCTGCCCCCCACGGCATATTTGCATGGGCGTCAGTTCGAATCCGATAGTTGCGGGCGCCGCGCCATACCGGAAACTGGCACAAACTGTACTTCCGCCGCGCGAGCGTGGAGCCCATAGAGGATTGAACTTTCCATTGTTGCTGAAGCCCAGAGGATTGTACTTTCCATTGTTGCTGCCTTTGGACATCAGCTGATGGCTCACTTTTACCTGTTCACGTGTTTGTTTAGCCCGCGTTGTTAAGATACTTTCTCAACTTTCTTTTCACCTTTAGAGAGATTTAACCACTTAAAATATTTGCTGGTAAGACATCAAAGTTTAAACAGCATGATATAATTCACGATAATGAATTCAGCATTTGTAGAGTATTTTTAATAGTTCATGTAAAGGAATAGTTCGTCAATGACTTTATTCGATAGTTAGGAATAGTTGTTACCATAGGTTATATACCATAATTCTGTTTAATAATATGCAATGATCCTTAAAGTAGAGTTTTAAAATGTATATCATACATTGATGCTCTGATGCAAATTAAATCGGTTTATTTTGATTAACCAAGATGTTCTAATAACGATGGTTTTATTTTTTATCACAAATTCAAGCAAGATTACATAGTTCAGATTTAGATTTATAGGCCAAGTATAGGCTTATTTTTTCTATCCACATTTATATCTGTTATATTTAAAAAAAACCATAAACATTTACAATTTTCCACAAGTTTTGTCTCTTAATATTTCCAACTCCGTTCCAAAAAGAGGCCATTGAAATAGAAAACCTATTGCCAAAGCAGTTTTCACGCGACATTGCGGCCGCGGGCGCGAGGTCTCCGTTAAATAACTCATTTCGCGCCGTTTTCGAGCATTATCTCCACTTTCCCCGCGCACGCGCCGCGCAGGGACGCGGGAAACTACGGCCGCAACAGCTGATCGTCGCCGCGCAGGGACGCGGGAAACTACGGCCGCAACAGCTGATCGTCGCCGCGCAGGGACGCGGGAAACTACGGCCGCAACAGCTGATCGTCGCCGCGCAGGGACGCGGGAAACTACGGCCGCAACAGCTGATCGTCGCCGCGCAGGGACGCGGGAAACTACGGCCGCAACAGCTGATCGTCGCCGCGCAGGGACGCGGGAAACTACGGCCGCAACAGCTGATGGTCGCCGCGCAGGGACGCGGGAAACTACGGCCGCAAAAGCAGATCGTCTCCGCGCAGGGACGTGGGAAACTACGGCCGCAACAGCTGATCGTCGCCGCGCAGGGACGCGGGAAACTACGGCCGCAACAGCTGATCGTCGCCGCGCAGGGACGCGGGAAACTACGGCCGCAACAGCTGATCGTCGCCGCGCAGGGACGCGGGAAACTACGGCCGCAACAGCTGATGGTCGCCGCGCAGGGACGCGGGAAACTACGGCCGCAAAAGCTGATCGTCTCCGCGCAGGGACGTGGGAAACTACGGCCGCAACAGCTGATCGTCGCCGCGCAGGGACGCGGGAAACTACGGCCGCAACAGCTGATCGTCGCCGCGCAGGGACGCGGGAAACTACGGCCGCAACAGCTGATCGTCGCCGCGCAGGGACGCGGGAAACTACGGCCGCAACAGCTGATCGGTGCCGCGCAGGTACGCGGGAAACTACGGCCGCAACAGCTGATCGTCGCCGCGCAGGGACGCGGGAAACTACGGCCTCAACAGCTGATCGAGCTGATCGTCTCCGCGCAGGGACGCGGGAAACTACGGCCGCAACAGCTGATCGTCTCCGCGCAGGGACGCGGGAAACTACGGCCGCAACAGCTGATCGTCTCCGCGCAGGGACGCGGGAAACTACGGCCGCAACAGCTGATCGTCGCCGCGCAGGGACGCGGGAAACTACGGCCGCAACAACTGATCGTCTCCGCGCAGGGGCGCGGGAAACTACGGCCGCAACAGCTGATCGTCTCCGCGCAGGGACGCGGGAAACTACGGCCGCAACAGCTGATCGTCGCCGCGCAGGGACGCGGGAAACTACGGCCGCAACAACTGATCGTCTCCGCGCAGGGGCGCGGGAAACTACGGCCGCAACAGCTGATCGTCTCCGCGCAGGGACGCGGGAAACTACGGCCGCAACAGCTGATCGTCGCCGCGCAGGGACGCGGGAAACTACGGCCGCAACAACTGATCGTCTCCGCGCAGGGGCGCGGGAAACTACGGCCGCAACAGCTGATCGTCTCCGCGCAGGGACGCGGGAAACTACGGCCGCAACAGCTGATCGTCGCCGCGCAGGGACGCGGGAAACTACGGCCGCAACAGCTGATCGTCGCCGCGCAGGGACGCGGGAAACTACGGCCGCAACAGCTGATCGTCGCCGCGCAGGGACGCGGGAAACTACGGCCGCAACAGCTGATCGGTGCCGCGCAGGTACGCGGGAAACTACGGCCGCAACAGCTGATCGTCGCCGCGCAGGGACGCGGGAAACTACGGCCGCAACAGCTGATCGAGCTGATCGTCTCCGCGCAGGGACGCGGGAAACTACGGCCGCAACAGCTGATCGTCTCCGCGCAGGGACGCGGGAAACTACGGCCGCAACAGCTGATCGTCTCCG
This sequence comes from Flexamia atlantica, assembly GCA_035578135.1. NCBI lineage: Eukaryota > Metazoa > Arthropoda > Insecta > Hemiptera > Cicadellidae > Flexamia > Flexamia atlantica. The sequence continues at coordinate 113,261 of JAQJVK010000026.1, forward strand.
CGCAGGGACGCGGGAAACTACGGCCGCAACAGCTGATCGTCGCCGCGCAGGGACGCGGGAAACTACGGCCGCAACAACTGATCGTCTCCGCGCAGGGGCGCGGGAAACTACGGCCGCAACAGCTGATCGTCTCCGCGCAGGGACGCGGGAAACTACGGCCGCAACAGCTGATCGTCGCCGCGCAGGGACGCGGGAAACTACGGCCGCAACAACTGATCGTCTCCGCGCAGGGGCGCGGGAAACTACGGCCGCAACAGCTGATCGTCTCCGCGCAGGGACGCGGGAAACTACGCCCGCAACAGCTGATCGTCGCCGCGCAGGGACGCGGGAAACTACGGCCGCAACAGCTGATCGTCTCCGCGCAGGGACGCGGGAAACTACGGCCGCAAAAGCTGATCGTCTCCGCGCAGGGACGCGGGAAACTACGGCCGCAACAGCTGATCGTCGCCGCGCAGGGACGCGGGAAACTACGGCCGCAACAGCTGATCGTCGCCGCGCAGGGACGCGGGAAACTACGGCCGCAACAGCTGATCGTCTCCGCGCAGGGACGCGGGAAACTACGGCCGCAACAGCTGATCGTCTCCGCGCAGGGACGCGGGAAACTACGGCCGCAACAGCTGATCGTCGCCGCGCAGGGACGCGGGAAACTACGGCCGCAACAACTGATCGTCTCCGCGCAGGGGCGCGGGAAACTACGGCCGCAACAGCTGATCGTCTCCGCGCAGGGACGCGGGAAACTACGGCCGCAACAGCTGATCGTCGCCGCGCAGGGACGCGGGAAACTACGGCCGCAACAACTGATCGTCTCCGCGCAGGGGCGCGGGAAACTACGGCCGCAACAGCTGATCGTCTCCGCGCAGGGACGCGGGAAACTACGGCCGCAACAGCTGATCGTCTCCGCGCAGGGACGCGGGAAACTACGGCCGCAACAGCTGATCGTCTCCGCGCAGGGACGCGGGAAACTACGGCCGCAACAGCTGATCGTCGCCGCGCAGGGACGCGGGAAACTACGGCCGCAACAACTGATCGTCTCCGCGCAGGGGCGCGGGAAACTACGGCCGCAACAGCTGATCGTCTCCGCGCAGGGACGCGGGAAACTACGGCCGCAACAGCTGATCGTCGCCGCGCAGGGACGCGGGAAACTACGGCCGCAACAACTGATCGTCTCCGCGCAGGGGCGCGGGAAACTACGGCCGCAACAGCTGATCGTCTCCGCGCAGGGACGCGGGAAACTACGGCCGCAACAGCTGATCGTCGCCGCGCAGGGACGCGGGAAACTACGGCCGCAACAGCTGATCGTCTCCGCGCAGGGACGCGGGAAACTACGGCCGCAAAAGCTGATCGTCTCCGCGCAGGGACGCGGGAAACTACGGCCGCAACAGCTGATCGTCGCCGCGCAGGGACGCGGGAAACTACGGCTACAACAGCTGATCGGTGCGCAACCGCCATCGACCTCTGGGGAGAGTGTCAAAGTCAAAGACGAGGAAAAATTCTAAATCTTAAAAACATTTCATTTTGGAAATGTTAATCATTAGTATTCACAGGTTACAGGTTAAAACCAATTCATTACTATTTTCAAAATTTATTAGTTTTAGACATTAACCCTCTTTGTATATATGTATGAAATCATTTTATACATTACAGATTTAAGCGTTTCCGGCTCACATTCATAGTCTACAAACATACGCGCAACAGGGATTTCAATGCTTCTATTCAGCATGGGCAAAAGTTTTACATTTTTGTACATTGGTCTTATTTTCTCGACTTTTCCTGAGGATTTTAAAGGCTTAACAAAATCCAAAAATTCCACCGTTTATTGAAAACTAATTTTTTAAATTTCTGGTTCCGTACGTTAGGAAACTTTCTTTCCTAAACCTATCCCAACCTATCCCAAGTTTCTTTTCTAAACTTTCTTTCCTAATCCTATCCCAACCCACCGAATCCCTGACATGGCTGTCCCCATCAAAAAGGCCGTGGAAATAGCGAAATATCTTTGATTAAATAATTGCTTTAAATAGGGTCTTCGGGATGACATTGGAGGTAAGAGGCATCGATGTAAATAAGTACACTGGATTGGTAACTCAGGCCCCACAACGCGAGCCGCCGGCAGTGATTGCGTTTAAGATTTTGCAGGGGCGATGGGAGAACGCACCTTTTACCGACCAACTTGTACTGACCGTCTAGTTAAATAATAATTGCAATTACTTAATAGTTATAAGAATACATCTATTATACCAAGCTTTACCCGTAAAACTGCTCCCAAATCCGTGCGGTTTCAAAATGGTTAACAATACACAAGCTTTTCCTCCCAACGCCTTCAATTCGGCCCGGCTGCAACCCCAACGCACAGCTGTGTTGGCTCGGAAATCATTACACGAGCCTTACGGGAGTGCGCTATCCAGCTGTAATTACAGTACACCTCGGATTATCCGGATTAATGTGGCGGAACACCGATCCGGATAACAAAAAATCCGGATAATCCGAGGTCATTACAATATCGCCTAAATAACGTTCGCGTACCTTAGCCCCTGCTAAATTGATGCTGCAAACGTATCAAGACTGTGCAACGTGTTAGTCTTTCAAGCTTGTTGCGCATAAAAAATTCTAATTGGCTCTATTCTTCTTCCAGCCACTACCGTACTTGTCCCATCTCCCAGTTCCTTAGCTAATTCTTTACCTGAATCTCCTGCGTCAAGTCTTTTGACAGCATTCCGTTTCTGTTCTAATCACTATTTTCCTTTTTCAACCACTCACTTACAAACTCGATATCAGTCCACAAAAATTGCAAAAATGCTGTAATGTACTGTTTAGGCAATGTGACTCCTTCAGTTATTGTGATTTCAAATGCGTACAGAAATGTATTGCATTTGTATTTTACTTTTATAAGGCTCATTTCACTCGTGACCTCGCTAAAATCACGTTTTTGCCGTGATTTTAATTTTTTAATTTCTCGGATGGACCGGTCCGGATAATCCGGGATCCGGATAATGTGAGGTCCGGATAATCCGAGGTGTACTGTATTTACATCGCTGGTACGAGGAGCTGAACAATTCGGGCCGCATCGCGGTTACGTCACACACAACAGCTGAGAGGTCCAAATCCGTCATCGACCTCAGGAGAGAGTGTCAAAGTCAAAGACGACAGAAACTGAACAATTCCAGTTACGTCACTCTACAAAAGCTGATAGTCGTTTCTCTGTGACAGGTTTCCCTTGTTGGTCAACGGAAGACACTAGACGAGGCACTTACACGAGACTGGTTTGAAAAGCCGATTGCGCAACTCTTGATAGAGACAGAAGTTCTGAAAGTTGCTCCAAGGTGACATAGACTCGAGGTGATTGGTTTCCGAGCGTGCTCAATTGGTAATTCAAGAGACGAATGTTATTGTTGTCCACCCACAATCGAAACATTGAAACATGTTTCGTCTCTTTTATGTTCTCTCGATTTACAAAAATCGGCTTCAAACAAGGATTATCTTATTATTTTTGTAATAACTTTATTTGCAAGACAATTACATTCATGTACATACAAGCTGCAAAAACTAAACATACTTGTCTGTAGCTCTTAACAAAAACATTTCCTGGTAGCACTGAATCATTCACTTGTCAGTAATCCGTCTGTTATCTATTCTGGTGACTTCCTTCTCCCCTCACCAGAGCACAATATCATTTATAAACAATAAGTTAGATCAAGACGATGAACTGAAGAATTATACAGACATAGAACCCTGTAGAACAATAGAACACTCTGACCATGATTAAAATAATATGATAACAGTTCAGTGTTCAATCATGCTCTCGAACTTTTTAAAACACCCAGTAATTTCTGCATCAACGAAAAATACGCTACGAAAGACCGAGCAAGGTTTTTCGCGAACTTTGACCTTTTACTTTTTTTATTCCTGTGTTCGTCCTCACTTTGGCAAGGCCATAAATTAATCGCCTGCAATCAAAGATGAGCTGAGCTACTTAGAGACCGTTGGGACGTGAAAGACCGTTGCGCTGTGAAAGGGCGACTCGGCATTTCCGCCCACTTTCGCGGTCAGGAGTCAGGGACAACGCACCTTACACCGGCTTTTAGCAGAAAAAACTCAATTCCTTTCTCTCGGGCTCTGGGAAACGGAGAAGACGTCGCATCGAAGTTGTGGCACTATGGCAGCGGCGCCGGCGGAGCGACTCCTTGCAAGAAAACGGCCTCCTCTCCCGCCTTGTTCTTGCGGGGAGAGAAAATATTTATACACGGTACTCGGTAATCTAATAATCTAACTCGGTGATCCATAATCTAACAGCATGGGCGGGTTTCTGGGGTGCCAGGGGATTCCCGGCATTCCCTGATATTTGGAAGATTTTTTGGCAGAGAAAATAAATTAAATGTTTGTAAGATAACTTTTTATTATTTTTCTCAAAATTGTTAGTGACATATTTAATTTCGAAAGGCGGTTGAAAAATTTTGGGCGTCTGGAAAGTCGTAGAATGGAAGAGGGCTTAAATTAAAGGTCTCTATTCAGTGATTGCGGGAAAAACTGAAATTGATTGCTTTAAATTCACCAGGAAATAAGAAATAAAATAAAAAATTTGACATTAAAAACCTTGGAATATTAAAATGTCTGTTTTGTTCAGTAAAACATTACTTCATTTATTGAAAACCACATGGGGGACCTAAAAGCCAGTGTACTATGAAGGTATTTTTTGGACTATAATAAAGGATTGGTTTAATGAAAACGTTCCCGTTTTGATTAGGGTTTTTTAGCTTCTTCAATCCACTAGTTTAAATTTAATCTCATTTGGGGTTTTTTATATGGTTGTTACCCCATTCTTTTTAATTAAACTTTTGTACTTGACAAGATTGTATTAAAATCGTTTATATGTTTAAATTTGAATCCAAAGGAAAGTACATTCAGGACGAATCTCAGCTGATTTGAACAGCGCATTTAGCTTATAACGATAGTCGATGGTTAGTCGATTTACTATGTTAATTCACGAAAATATCCACCCAGAAATATAGGTGAGTTATTTTAGGCGTATTTGGTTTGTATTCGGAACTGGCCATAGTAAAGAAAATCCCTTCTTAGACCTGTCTTAGCTACGAAAATCAGCTTAACATTTTACAATTTAAATCAGCTTACAATTCCTTCAATCAACAGATAATTCCACCTAAAAACGATAAACATATTCACAACAACCAGTATACCGTACGTCAGATACCCACTAGAAAGTCTGCAAAACTCTCAGCTAAAACAACTGTTACTCATTCCGTAGCTAAAAAAAAATTAAATGCTTACAACATTTAACACTTTGCATAGTAGAAATTATCTAGGTTAGGTCAACGTCCATTAAAACTATTCAGGAATCAGCAATTACAGAATTGAAAACAGCTGACGTTGAACGACATGATGGATTGCAATCTGGCCTATCTCGGATTCGCTTCGCCCTGATTGCTGAAGGATTGTGGATTGTGCTTGGCTAGCGAGCGAAACGCTTCCCAACTTCCTAACCGGCTCTAATCAATGTGCATTTACAACTAGTCAGCCAATTATGGCTCTGATGAGATTCGCGTTTGATGTAAAACAGCTGTTCCGCGCTTTTCTTGAGTTCCGATTTACGTTTTATAAAGTAGACACTTTCTTTTCTAAAAAAAGGTGCGGGCTAGTTACAGAACGTGAGAATGATGCTAAAAAACCTGATGAAAGTTCATAGATTTTATTCAATGGAATATAAAAAATGATTTAGTTTCAGTAAAGAATGTAGAAGAAAAAGTCAACCCTACCTGTGTTTAAGAGGATTAGCATCCTTAATCCTTAGAACGAGTACAAGAGATGGGAATAAACAATGTGTTGTGTGTAACCTATACTCATGAACATTGTAAACTTATATTGGTGTTCCGCGAACTTTGACCTTTAACCTTTTACTCTAGAACTCAACCTCTAACTTCTCCTTACTAGTTATTTTATGAAAACAGTAATAAAAGTTGCGTTAAAAGCTAAAAGCACAATTCATAAAGCATAAAGCCTAAAGCATTATGCTTTTAAAGCATATAAAAAAATCATTTTAACAGTGTGTTTTAAACTTTGTCAGGCATAGGTGGTCGTTACTGAAAGACAACACTGCCTACACTGTAAATGGTGACTTTAAAGGCCTGAGGTGAAAAGGTGGCAAATAATAGAAATCCACGAAAAATAACTTATTATACATTAAGCGATCTTAGAGAAAAACATCTGGATCTCTTTTCCCTTCTAAATGGACTCAAGGCTCGCGTATGTTCGTGGAGTTAGTTCTCGGGGCATTGCTAAAAGTGGAATCAATTTATACAACCCAGTCCGCCCTTGAGATAAATTTTTCATTGCTGACTTAATTCAATATGATTGAAAACACTTATTTAAATGGGGTTTTAATGGTGGTTTTCAGGCATTTTAAATTTAAATGAGGTTTTTTTAGGTTAGGGAGTTTTTATCATCCACGCTAAAACAACCCGATAAACGCCAAACGGTTAAATCAGCTGATTATCTCTATTTAGTTCAATGTTTAAAAATGTGTATCTTTTTATACCGTGGATGGAAAAACCTCACCATTTATAGAAATCTGCAGCTTCCGTTAAAATCTAAAGCACGGTGACTTTTAAATAACCGTCTCAGTAAAACTGAAATAAATAACCATAACCATTTCATAGTTCAGTCTCTAATAAAGATAGGCAATTGTTCACATGACCCAGCCCGCCTAAACCTTTCTTTTTTTAAATTAAACCTTTGTTTTTAATGAAACATATTTCATACAATATTACGTTCCAAATGCAAAAGTGAACAAATAGTAGGAAAAGATATTCACAATTATAACACTAGGAACTGTCATAACTTTCGGCCACAACAACATAGATTGAAACTATTTTCTAAACTTCCAGCATGTGCAGGTATAACATTAATGAATAAATTACCTAATTATTTCAATAATCAAATGAATTTTAAAAAATATAAAAAAGAGTTGAAACAATTTTTAATAAATAATACTTTTTATCTAGTTTCTGAGTTTATGGACTTCTCTAAATTTTAAATATATTACATATAAAACTAAATTACTAATAAAACAATAATCAAGTCATATTATTAATTGTTATACTGTGAAACTTTTGAGACTTTCACTTCGTTTTTTACCAATTATAAATTTATAACTATATGTATTATTAGAAATGTATTTGATTTTCAAAATTTATGTATTGTGTTAACATTGATACACAACATTTGTAGTTGTTTACATTAATAAAATATTTGTTATTGTTATTGTTATTGTTATTCTACCAAGAATTCATTCTGCCAGCTCTTTGTTTTAAATCGAATTTAATAGGTTTTTCAACCTTGGTCGCAAGAACTGCAGACAAACGCAATCGCAATGGCAGTTCCATGTTCTCACGTAACATTGTTATCTACACAACTGACACAACTTACTGCCCACTGTCCTGAGTCTTGCCGTGTACCTGCAAGGTCGTCCACCCCCACCCAGACCTAGGTCCTCGCCCAGGCAAGGCCGAGGAAGTGCCAGGTCGCGCTGGGGACGTACGTGGGACTTGGGAACCCGGTCCGTGACTCATACTCTCACAACCTGACTGACGTCATAACGGTGGCTGACGTATTTGGGTCTTTGTAGCTGAACTGGGCTTTTGACTGTCGACATTAACTGCTACTGACTCTCCTTGTTATCTTTTAAGGTTGTGTGATTAAGTAACTTTCGCTTATATATGAATTGACTGCGTGAGTCATTTGATGAGTCAGTTGTGATAAAATCTTAAAATGAATCAGTTTGTTGAAAATGTTGTGTTGATAGTTGTTTGTACAAAGAGTGCGGATTGAATTTTATCGGAAACTGACTCGTACACTTTCTTCCTCTTTGCTTCTGTTGATTCATTAACTATTTCCTTAATTAGGCCTACGTTATTTACTGAATGGCTCATAACATAATAAGATATACATGACGTAATAAGATGTAGGTCGTTCGTCTCATCCTCGACTCCCCATATTGTCTGGGATTTCAGCAATATTGGCAATATACCGGGTTTTTTCTAATAATAAACTGCATCACTTTCTTCATCAATCAATACGATTAGAATAACAATTAAAATTGAAATTTATTAGATTTTTGCCCCCTTTTCAATTAATTCTGCTGCCGACCTAAGTATATTGCTTTCGCAATGTTAAATATTTTAAGAAAATCATGGTTTAAATAAATGAGAATTTCTTGCATAACAGTTTTTACAAGAAAAAAGAAAATAAAACGAGTTACGGTAACTAGGTAAAAGCCGAGAAAATATAAAAACGTTGCATCAGTTTATCAGTTTCCAGTTGTTTAACGCACTTTCACTCACGATGGGCTACCTTTTAAGGAACATGGTGAGGCTTGGATGTTTTCAAAAAATTAGTTTGAACATGTTTTTTTTCGTTTTGAAGAATAATAAATGACATCTTTCGGAAGAAAAATAAATGACATCTTTCAAAAAAGTTTCATTAGATTATCGAACGAAAATGTTTTCTCTCTCATCTCCAAAAATCGTGCTTAGCTATTTTTTAAAATACCTAAACTTCACAATATTCCACATTAGGTTTAACGTCAACATCGTACGAGTATGCCTATTGCAGTGAACCAGTGTACCGTAGTTCTCCAGTATATTCTTAGCTTCTCTACAGCTTCGCCCGTGTCTGAAGTAAACTCAGCATTAACGTATCTGCTGTAAACACGCCAGGCGATCTCGACACTTCTATCGTTTCCGTTTCCGTGCCTTTCGAAACCAGCCATGTTTAAAATTAGAGTAAAGTAAATTTATTGCTCATCGATGCCGCATTTCATCAAAATGATTTAATTTAAGCCTAAATTCATACGACAAATAGAGTATTATCTATTTCATACTCTATCGAGTTATTAATGAAAACGTGAAGTAGTGTGTCATGGTTTGAAAAAGACTCGGGTTTAATACAAATTAGAATGCTGAATGTATTGAGTGCCAGTCGTGAAGGAATGCTTCCTTTCCGTTCAATACAGAATAATAATTCATTTCACACCCAATCATGCACGGTGCAATCTGCTGACTACTGCTCAACAATGTTTTGCAATAAATAATATAAAATACATGTTTCTACAATAATCAAAGTAAAAGTACAAATTGAGGTCAAAAGAACTTCGAGAAATGTAATTCCAGAAAATTGAACAACAATAAAATGATTTAATACCACTATCAGCGTCGATCATCCGGTTTGTTGTTCTAGAAAGGTACCTAGGAAACAAAATAACCACTTTGGAAAATAAAAACCTCTGCACTCACAAGTCAATAAACTGACAATAACAAAACAACAAAGCGAACCAAACAATCACAAGAGAAAGCAAATCCCTATATAAGAACCAAATGATACACAATTCAGGGGCGAGTTTGCGAAAAAATAACCACAAGAAAGATTTTAACCTAAGGTCAACAGTAATGGAAGGTAATTTACACCACAATAGGCAAGGAGAACGGCTGTTTGAATAGGGAAGGAAAGTGCATAGAAGTACATGCAACAGGTCTGGGCATTAAGAGGGCTTTCCCCACATATTTCAATCGACCGGGGAAATTTGCAAAGCCGAAATCGATAGAAGATATTAAACTTTCACTGGAATGCGTGCCATCAATCCTGCCGCCGGCCCTTGGCTAATGGGATGGAAAATCGGTGCGTAATCTTTAATCTTTCATCGTAAATTCCCACCTTGCCCCGCCAGAAGCCGCTCGTGGGTGAAGGGGCATCAATTTGGAATTTTATATTCGTATCTAACCGAAATAATCAATATTGCTTTTTTTGTAATTTTTTCATAACCAAAATGAACCAAATAGCTGACTTTAACAATAATCTGACAATAAACCTTTAAAGGGGACCCCCCTTTATTTTCATGTTTAATGTTTTGTTTCAAATTTGAACAAATACGGCTGCCGTTGTTTAACTTGCGGTTAATTTTTAGTTTTACGTATACGGAAATCCCAATATGTGATTATGTTTTTGGATTATAAATGTTATTTTATGAAAACTTAAAAATTAGTATTTCAGTATTTAAAAAAACTGACGATAACATAGATGTAAAATCATTGGAATCCTCCCCTCTTTGTAAAAAGCGTACGAGGCAAACTTTGACAGCATTAATTTCAATTTTATGTGTATTTCTTATGGAGAAAAATTAAACTTTTATCACCCACGTCTCCTTGAGTGTTGGTTTTAGGGAAAACCAAACATAAATATTTCCTAAAATAATCTGCAGAATCCAAAATCATCTACACAGAAATTTTCATATAGTACACATTACAATTACAAAAGTGGCAAAAATAATTATTGTTAATGTCTTTTGGTTAAAAACAGAATTTTTATCTTTCTATTGACAAAATGCAAGTCTATTTAACCAATTTTTTCATTTATTTTAAGAACAACATTGACTTTATCATCACAATAATGATGAATTTTTAGTTCTATAATGTACAATGCAATTTTATACTAGGCCTCACTTTTGTTTTCGACTTGGATTAGGTATGAGAGGCTTCGACATTTTGTTTATTTCCTAGGGTTTTAATTTGAACATTTTGGACATCCCCCTCAAAATCAGATTTTGGGGGCAGAAAATGATAAAACGTGGATATAGGCTAAACGAAGAGTATTTTTTGTCAAAGCTAACATGCAAAATATCTTCAGCCTTTAGCCTGTATGATTTATTATTTATTTTAAAAGCTATAAATTCAGCCTCATAGACGTTTGGGAAAGATCGACGGGCAGTAGGTCTATGACCAAGAGGTTTTACCTATTGTTCTTACACTATACTGCCGAACTACAACCAAAACTGGCACAACTTCTGTGTTACATTCCTGAGGGAAAGTAACAACTCAGCGTCCAGCACTTAGCTCGGAATTTCAGGGTCGCTGGAGATATTTGCATCCGACGACGAGGTTCAAGAAAAAATGCAAAGGTTAAATATTTTTCACTTTGGAAGAATTTATCGTTGGGAATGTTTTATGGATGATTTAAAACTACTCGCCACCGTGGGGTTCCCTTAATGCATTTTTCATCGAACTACGAGCTGCTGGAAAGAAATAAACCACAAAAATATGGAAAAGTAATTTCTTTAAAAATGCTTGAGAAAAATTAAGTAACATTTTTAAAGAAGAGACCTTTAACTAAGAAATGAAATAAATGACTATTCATGCGTGAAAGTCAAACATTCATGATAAGTGTAGTTATTTTTTTTACTGGTAAACATAAATAATTACGCTAATTAGAAACGCTTTAACGTACAATATAAATTTCTGACGTAAGTGTAAAATTACGATTTTTATGAGCAGGTAAAATATGTAAAAGTGCACTCTCTATAAGCCTCATTTTTCTATATTGATATAATCCGGTGCTGGATATAAACAAAATTGCCTCAGGTAAATTTTAAGACATATTCCTACTTCTTAAGACGTACATAAATGGAAATGTTTTTGTGTAGGCGTTTCACTTGAAAACAGTGTAATCTGTGGCGTGTTGATTTCTTCCTCGTGAAACGTAAGGTTCTCTTTAACTCTCTGAGTTTCTCTTCATGGCAGGTAACTAACTGTTCGTTACATACATCAAGGTCACGCATGATGAGTACATACGTGCAAAGTATAAGTTACCCGTCCTCTTTGTCTACTTACTTGCAGTATTTCTTATAACGGAAAAATCCAAATATTTATATGAGCATTCAAGTTATAGTTTAGCTACTCGCAATAATTTTTGGTTTAGAAGGTTATAATATTTTGTGAAAAAATGTTCCAATACTTACTTGTATTACTTATTAAAAATAAAAAGTAATACAATCTATAATTTCAAAATAAATTATACTCTTTTACTAATATAACTTTTGCTTATTCGGGAACACAATTCAGATTAAAAAACAAAACTGTCAAGAAAATGGAACGCTTAAATGTTACTTTAAGATAGGTTCTACCTCCAATGTTACCTATATAAAAATAAATCCTACTAGTATTATAAGTGTGAAAGTTTGTGAGTGTTTGTCATATTATGTAACAAGATATCCATCCAAGCAGACGAATGTGAACAAATAAACCCAATTCCATTTCAATCGACAGATAAAAAAAACACTGCAGAAGCTGTTTAAAATCATTATGAACGTGAGCGAAGCCACGGGTATAGCATACAGAAAGTCTAAAAATATTCATGGACTCAAAACTCCATTCAACCATCCTTTTACGGCTCACAATTTCACACAAAACTAACTATAAAAGGCACAAGTTATTAACTGTTAACGCCCTCACGGCAGTTAACCGCTAACACCCATCTCTAGTAGCATTTTAAATTCCAACAAGGCCCATTTGCCGCACACGGCCCTCGTTCGCTTCGCTCTCTGCTCGTCCTGACCTTCCCTCAGCGAGGCTCGGCCCTCACACGCACCGCCTTGAGGCTTCCGACGGTTTCTAATTCAATGCCGCTCGTGGACAATGGGTGCATGTCACAGGGGCATTACGATACTTTTTGTTGTCATAACATGTCCGTAGTTTATTGTAAGTGAATTGGTAATGTTTATTGAGAGTGGTAAGTGCATTTTGAGAGTGGAAGTTTTGTTTTTGTTTGACGATTTTTTTTGTCAGTCATTCTGTTAATTGTTTTGAATCAGGCCTCTGTGTGTTGAATCCATATTGGATTCCCGATATATAATCAATAGAATTGTTACTTAACAACGCTGACGTGGTTATTTGTCTGGTAGTTGGGGAATCCCTTACGTTTGAAGTTGCAATATCACACATCGGCTTACTTGTAAGAACGATTTTAATTAAAAAAAAAGGAAAATGTAAACTAAAAACAGGGGAACTAAAAAAATTTTCTATTCATTTTTTTTGCCGGCGTTTTGGTTTGAAAATTAGTCATGAGTTTTTTAAATATAGAATTAATTACATAATGTATTTATTGAGGCAGTAAATCTAGCCTCATTCATGCGATAACGAATTGGGAGGCCTATTGTTTTCGTATATCGTTTTGTTGTGATATCACTCAGTGACATTTCAACGCGTGGAAACTAGAACCTACTAGATTTATTAGGCATACATGTGATTTGTTCTTTGAATTGATAACACAACAATGAGAGTATTAATGTTGCGTTCATTATAAAGCGTATCGGACATTAAAGTCTGTACAGCTCAATGAATATTGGTAATGGCGACAATATCGCAATTCACTGATTTAATTAAAACATTGATTGTTGAGTTCCTAGATAAATTAAATCGTTAAGCTAAAACGAATTTTAATTAATTTTAATTAAAGCTATTTTAATTGAAATTAATATATTCATATAATTGTCACATGCAAAAATGAAGTATACTGTGTCACAAATTTCGTCTGTTTCTGTGTTATTACGCTACATTATTTAAACATTGATAGTTGATTATAAATAAAATAAAATGCTCGTATCCTAAATTACACATATTATATTTTACATGCGAAAATAAGTAGGCCCTACTGTGTTATTATGCTACACTATTCAAACATTCAGCCGATAAAAGTAAAAAGGCTTATGGTCAGGTTAAAAAAGGATACATACAATAAACAATAATTCGTTTGCAATCTGATTTTGTAGAAAACATTTGCATTGTTAATGTAATACTGTAACACTTTTAGACGTATTCGTCAGACTCAAATTTTATTTACCATTTGATTTATTATATATTTATTTTTTATTTTTTTCTGATTTTTTTAGTGCTGTTTTCTTTGGACTTTGGACTAATTTGCTGCATGGTTTGAAGAATGGACTTTTTGCATGGACTGCAACATATAATGATTGTTAGTCAAGGGATTTTTCTATTTATTTGCTTTTGTATTTAGGTTAAGGACGTGGCCTACTGTATTTTTTTTACTAAATGGTCAAATAAATCTTTTTATTTTTGAATCTTTGATTATTTAAGCCTATAGAATAGCAGTCCTAAATAATCCTAAATTGAAATATTACAAGTTTTCGGCAATTACTTTTCAATACGTAAAATAAAGCTTACTTACTTGTTAAAAGTGTTCTCGTAGTCCTTGATCTCCCTGCGGCTGAACTCGTGGAACTCGGCGTAGATGCTCCTGGGCACCTGCCTGAACGTCGGCTTCACCTCCTTGCCCTCCCCTAGCGCCTCGTTGATGGCCTGCCGCCTGCTGAGGATGGTGCTGAGCTCGGAGTCGGCCGGCATGGTGCGTCGGTGCGTCGGCTGGGTGCGTCGGTGCGTCAGCGGGGCAGGCGCGTCACTGACTGACAGTCGTGCAGGGCGACGCGTCGCGCGCCGCTCCCCACCCCCCACCCACCCCCCCCCCCCCAGTCAGCTGATCGGTAAACACGTGCTAGGTGACAGTTCATTGTTGACTTCCCCCCTTTCCTTCTTCTTATCTTGCTTATTGACTCCCCTTTTCTTCTTATTATCTTGCTTATTATCTACGTTATCGGTCCCCATCAACTTTTTTTCTTATTTAATTGGGTAATTTGTCATGTCTCGATCAAATATAATCTTCGCCCTGTAAAATTAACAATGGTCTGACAGTTTGACAAAAATAGTATTTTAATTTAATAGAATGTAATATGAGATACTCAATTCTCTGGGATCATTCGAGCAAAAAAGAATCTTGAAAAAATATTTTTAATTTGGAAAAGATCAATCCGTAGAATACTTAGATTAAAGCCAACTGATTCTTGCTTTCAACATTTTTTAGACTTAGGCACTTTGACAGTTCCATCTTTGTATATGTGTATGAAATTCTTTCACACATTATCAATTTTAAGCTTCTTCCAGCTCACACTCATACATATACATAAATAAATAAATAAAAATGTTATTTTCGTTAAACCATTACAGTAATAGGCAAAGTCAGAACAACAATGTAAACTTAACCTATGTTATGTACATTAGGTAGACAATAGAAAATAATTCTATTATAATAAGCTTATAATAAGTATGTAGATTATGTAGGCCGGGTCAACAAAATTTGCAATAATGAATGAATATACATGCATAGGCTTATACACGGAATAGGCATCTCACTCATTCTGTTCAGCATAGGCTAAAACTATATGAGCCTGAGTACATTGGTCTCATTTTTTTTCAATTATTCAATTTTACTAGAAAACTTAAAACAGCTAAAGGACAATCCGAAAAAATTCAAACTTGAATTGAAAAAATTTCCCTTGGAAAAAAGGTATTATGAGATCCCTTGTTTTTTTCCTGGAACCTTCCTTTTCCTCACTCCTTTTAATCCTTCACTGCAATCCCTGGCAAAAAGGTTGCCATAAATTTCAAATCAATGACCCTATTCCCTATGAAGACGGTCATCGACAGGAAGTTGGCGGTATGATGTATGGGGTCCGGTTTAACTTTAAAACATCAAATTGTGTTTTATTATAGTAGTTGATAAAGAAGTTTCACCGGTGGAAAAATTGAAAATATTCCATGGATTTGGGGTTTGCCATTCTTCATAAGGTGGCTCTGACGACTTTGTACTTTGAAGTACGATAGGGCTTAACACTGGGAATTTTCTAACACCATTCCCGAGTCGCTTTTTCTCGGCCTGTGTGCAATGGTAGGAAAAATCTAGGCCCACCATTAGAAAAGGACTTTCCTTACTTGTTAAAAGTGCGTGTACTCCCCTACTTTTGTTTACTTGTCCATAAAAAAACTAGTGGACTTTTTTGGGATGAAGAAAAAAAAGTAGTGTAGGCCTAATAGCGCCGCGGAATTTTCGTTTGTTTTTCTTAGTACACAGAGAAAATAGTTGGTCTAACTAAAAAAGTAAGTGAGAAATTTAGCAATCCTGTACCTTATCACATAGACGAAAGATGGCAAGAAAACATGAAACGACGGAGAAAGAGAAAGAGCTTTACCTTTACGAGAAAATTGATAGTCACATCAAGTAACATTCGAACAGATTCGTAACAGATTCGAACAGAGAGAGGGGAAGACGTACAAGTGTTGCAAGAAACAATCTGAACAAAGAGAGAATGGAGAACCTTCGAAAAAGGATAAGACAGAAGCTGGTTTGAATTAAAAAACTATACAAGCTGGTAGCAGGAGAGGACAGGGAACTATGGTTTGGTTCATGAATGATACAATTGACAACCAAACATACGTTATCGTGAACATCCGCGAATGTAGTAATTGGTAACATGGACAACATTTTTAATTATTGCATTTCAAAGGGTAACGCAAAATATATGTGCTGGTTAAAAGGACAAATAAGACTGCTACCATCACATATGCCACTCCCGATTTTCCCAAGTCAAATATGTGTATGAAGAAACATCAAAATATATTGAATTTGAAAAAAGTAATTGGCAAGATATACAAAATTTGTATTGCTACACCAAATATGCCATCCCCGATGTTCTCAAATATATGTTTGGAAAAACATCAAAATACATTGAATAACAAAAAAAAAACATTATGCTTTATAATGTTTGCTTCCAAATTACGTCTGGCGGATTTACAATTTGGTCCTTCATAAATTTTTTTGAACCCAGTGAAGCGGGTTACTATCACTATCGGCTAGTGTATATAATTAATTAAAGGAATTGGCAGTTTTTAAAAGGTTATTTTAAATTAATCAAATGTTGGTTCAACTATTGCCTCTAGTTAGATCAAACATGTATAAAATCTCATGCGATCTCAAACATTCTGAATTAGTTATGAGTTAAATGAGGTGAATAAGTTGAATTTAAATGAGTTTGAATTTAAATTTTTAAATCTTAAATTTCAAATGTTAAATTTTTTAACATTTGAAATTTAAATTAGTTAAATGAATTTAATTTAACCGCTGCAAATGGTTGTATTAACCAACTCTGTTGTATCTTGCTCCCATGCAATATGGCAAGTTGAAGTAACTAATAAAATTAATTGTTTTAACAATTTGTGTGAGTTGACAAAACTAATGTGATCATCATCATCAGCGCTCCTGCGGCCACCAGCAAAGTTAGTTTTTTTTGTCCGTTATAACTGCAAAAATGTGTGTTCGTGGATGCCTAAGTAATTAAGTGGATAACAGGATACACGTAATTTGAAAGTAGGATTTTACTATATTTGTTGTTGATTATTATCTCCATGATTGAGGTAGTGTGGCCAATTCCAACCAAAGTCAAATTTTCATACCAGGCTTCTACCTAAGGCCTTTGGTTGTCAGACTACGCCAGTAGTGTAGGCCTAAATCACTTTCGTAATACCGGTTAGTTTTTAACTTTTTGAAACGATGGCTCCTCGCAACATACAAAATGTATTTCAAAAAATATTTTTATAAAAATAATAACAAATTCAAAATTATTTTAAACGTATTTTTTATTGAGGCATATTGGGCGCAATTTCAAGTATCATATATAAAAATTTTCCCATTGTGTGACATATTATTCTACAGATTTATTTCCTACCAACATTTATATAGTTTTTCTTAAAAATGAGATAAATGGTTATTTAGGACAAATTTTTCATTAAGAAATGAGCAGAGAGGAGACAAATTATACAAGAATTAAACTAAATAGTTCCAATTTGTTGTAGATAAAATTCATATGACTAAGATAAAGTAATTGGAAGAGTATAACTCAGCATGTTTTAAAACATAAGCAATTTAAGGTTTAAAACGCTTCATCATCTAAATTATTTATTCAATATATAGACTGAGTAACACTCTTATCAAAATCATAAGTAAAAAGTTTTAAGAGCTACGCTGTAAGTACATAGCATAGCTAAGTCTAGTTGGTCATAGTAGCCTTTTCAAAATTATTTTAGTGATCATCATTTAATATAGCTTTTTCTTTGTTATGTACACTGTACGGTATTGCTGTTTTTTTCTTTAATTTCTAATTACATTCTTTGAATAGTAAAGTGTTAGAATAATTCTCACTCCTCAGCAAATATTTAGCTGGTTTTTAGACCTTGATTGCAGATTGTTTAATTTCTCAATAATAGTGTGCTATGGAGTGTTTTATTTATACTGTCATCGATCATTGTTTTGTTAATTGCAAGTCCTACATTGTGATGTAATTTGTAAGCGCTCTTTTCTTTATTTCTTTCTTAATATGTTTTTAATCGACTGGTTAAAACGTACTTTCTCTTGGCATGTCTTTGCAACTGCCTAAAGGCATTTCTTACTATTTAACAGAATTATTTAATTTTATTTGATTGAACAATCTGTAATTTCAAAGGAGGTGTTATTCAATGTTTTTGTTGAGGGAATGAGTCAAATTCAATTTATTATGATTAATTAATTATTTTAAATTATTAAAGTTTTGTTTTACTTAACTTGGACCGGGAGCTGGGAGGTCGAAAATTAGGTCATAAGGTGCATGCACATGTAAGATCAGCAATGCCGTTTTGAAAAGGCATCCTGGGTGTGTCAAAAATGGATTTGTGAGCCCTCAATCTGGGGGCATTCTCCAAGTCGGGCAAACTTGAAAATCCAAAAGAATGCCCCCAAAAATAGGGGTTTTGCAATTTTTACATTGAAAAAAATTAAAATAGCCAAAGTTTTATTTACGTTTTAAATTTTGCTTAAGAAACTAACAATTCAGTGTCTTGAATCATTGCTCTATATGTCCATTGGTTACCAAGATAACGAGGGTGATAAACTCAGTACGTTTTCCCAATGTTAACCTTATGGGAAATAAATAAAATTGTACATTTTGCTTATTTCCCAACATATCTTAATGATACTTGATATGTGGCCTCAATTAGATCTATTGCATATTAACCTAAAATCCCCCATTTTTTCATTTTCATGGCAGCAAACCTGCATACATTTTTCCCATGTTATTCTTATGGAAAGAAAAAAAGCTCTACATCTTTCTTATTTTTAACATTTCCTAATTAAACTTTGTTTCTTCTTCTTGGTATCTTGTTCTAGTCAATGTTTATTGGATACTGACGTAAAACCACCCAATTTGTACCTATATACCTTTTACAACAATTCTGCATACTTCCCCCCATGTTATTTATGAAGAATACAAAAAAGCCACATTCAAGTTTGTCCGCCTAGAAGAAAGCCCCTAGATTGAGGAATCTCAAACCCATTTTTGACACCTTCCAGGATACCTCTTCAAAACAGCAAGCTTTTACATGTGTACCTTATAGCGTAATTTTCTACCTCCCAGCTCCCGGTCCAACTTAATGGTTTCATGAAACATAACTGAGATCGCTCGAGATGTATGTTTAGTATTGTTCAGACTAAAGATAAAACAATTATATGGCATCCACAATGTTAAATTATTAAATTACACAAAAGAATTAAATGTTTTTGCCACAAAACATTTTTAGAACGATTCATAAATCAATTTTATATTCTGTTTTTAATATTGCTTTAGATAACATGTTTAAAAAAATAAAGAACTGGCATAGAAGGGATTCGTTTTAACAGCTTTGGGTCATGATGAGAATACTAAACTGTTTATCTCTCTAGTATTGTATCAATGTATGTTTCAACGTAATGCAAAATTAGGTGGATTGTTATTTTTCTGAAATGCATTAAACACTCTAGGGCAATGTTTCTCAACCACCTTCGTACCACTGGGGGTACGAAGGTATTTAGAGATATCTTTATAAAATCTGATATAGTATGTGAAGCCAAAATATTTAATTTATAGATACAGTATGTTATTCAACTTTCAGAAAATGCATATATGTGAAATATTCAGCGGAATTTGGGAGTTCATCAAGAGCTCCATCGACAGGATTCTTCATTTCCTGAGACTAAAAAATGACTAGAAGCAACAGCCCAGCACCCCTTGGATGTGTTATAGCTATTTATATGTTTTTGTAATTATTAATTAAAACTTAGAAGTGTATTGTTTTATTGTATATTATCTTATATAAACTTAAAATATTTCCTATTCTTTCATCTTACATTTCGTAAACAACTTAAATATCTTTAATCTTTATACAAGCTAATATTTGAATTTAATTTTTATTTCAGTGGTTTAAAAATTTTTTTTTCAAAAATCTCCTAAGAACGCATCAAACGATTTTAAATTTTCGGGGATTAAATCCATATTGAATTGTTCATAAATTTCCAAAATGATAATACATCAGATAAGTGATAGTAATTTACAGTTATTTATTCATTATATCTCAGTGGTATGATAACACACTATAAATTACTTTAAGTCTCAAAAACTAATGATAAACAGAAACACTTTATTTTTGGTATTGGAGATCTGAGACTAATCATGTAAGTTTACATTAATAATGTACATAATTTATAAACATTTAGAGTTTTGCTAAAGTTTTAAAAGATTAAATATTATGTAGTTTTTTCGTAATTAAATTTAGTGATTAATTTGAAAAAATATGCATTTAATTTTCAGAATTTATGCACTTTTTATAGTAAATTATACATAATATTCTTCTACTAGGCAGTGATGACTACAATAGATTCTTGCTGAAATTTGATATTTCGATGAAAAAGTTTTAAATCTGAGCCTTTTTTATTATAAATAATTATGATGTAACTATGATGTAAAGAACTTAATTATAATCTGCTTGAATTTCTCATTAAAATTTTGTATTTCATATTAAAATTTCTGATCTTTTTATTAGTAACTTTTCATATTTTCCATTTTATTAACATTCTGAGCTGGATGCATTTTAAAATAAAGAAACAGAAAGTGTCAAAAACCTGAAGAGAATCAGCCCTAAAGAGTTTTTTTACAAATCTTATTATCTTATTATTAGCTTAAAATGTTTAATATCATAAAATTTAGCCGGATAGGTTGACAAAAAATTGTCAAAAATTCTGTATTGTAGCTGATTATGAAAGCCTGCAGATTCTAGCTTATTTACTAATCAGGGGCTTACTTTGAAGTTTTACAACTTAGTTTTAATATTTGGGCAGTGATGTCATATCACCTGTGCTTGCTTACAGAATTATTATGTTGAATATTTTTTTTTTTTACTGAGCCCATCATTTTTAAGTTAGAAAAACATTTTAAGGCCTATATCGAGGTGGATTTGGTTTTCGTAACATTGTCCAACAGATATTTTGCCGATGCAATTTTGATAAGTTTGGCCAATAGTTGTTGATTCTCGGGCAATAACGTTATTTTATTGAGTCCAATTTTTAACTTGAATTATATTTTATCCGTAACCTGAGGCCTGTTTCAAAATAAAACAGTAAAAATGTATCATATTATCGCTCAAATAAAGAAGACCCACACCTTCTACTGGGGTTTTTATTTCAGAATATGATTATTGGGTTTCCTCCAAGTTTTTTTCAGTTCCTGGAAAGAATACAATATTTCATTATTAGATTTTTGGAAATTTTGGGTATCTTAAAAGATGATCGGAAAAAAGAAGAGGAAGAGGAATAACTCAAACGCTTTCATAAAATTATTTCATGAGGGTGTACGTAGCATGTAAAATAATTTTGAATATAGTGAAAAATTGTAAATACAACATGTCAAACTAAATAGTTCTAGTCTGTTTACTCACCCAACCCTGTTGGCTAGTTGAGGTTTAGTTTTATGAGTACTTAACGATTTCGTTGGCCCAAGGAAGACTGTGTTTAGGGATTCATCTCATTAAGAGGCTCTTTTAATTATTTTGCTATTAGTCCAGTGAAATTGAAAAATAAAAACCCAATAAATCGACAAAATGATCCTAGAAGTTTTTTTTGTTATTTATGTTTTTTGGGTCGTCGTATCCGGATATGAAGTCATCTAACAAAATATTCCTTGACCATTACGAGAATTTTGCAAAAAATAATGAAAACAATTTGCACCATTTTTTAGTTTATTATAGATGTTTTGAAAACAATATACCCACAAATAAATAAGGTAGTATTTTGTAAAAATTGATTTCCCTGTAGTTTGTGCTTTTGTATTTCTGTAAAACAGGGATGTGGCCTTTCAAGGTAGTCAAATTTTCTATCACATGAGAAACGTTTAAATAATTGAAGAAACTAGGGGGCAGATCTCTAATGAGTTAGGACAGTAAAGATAGCTTAAAACTATTTCATATGCAAATATAGATTTACATACCCAGTTTCATGGCTTACACTCGAAGAGTGTAAAAAATTCTTTTAAGATAATAATAATTTTATCTGACAATGTTATAATTTTTTGAAGCAATGTTTTACAATGTTTTAAAGAGCTGTTTCCATTTTTAATGGCAATACTTTTGTACGATTATCAATGTCCAGCATAAACAAAATAACGATTATATTTATTAATTTTATTATGGAGTTTTACAAGATAAACCTCAAGGTCATTGTGCAATCGGAAGATCTTACATGATTTTTTTCAAGTTATTTTTCAGTATTCTACATACTATTTTACAACTTTTAAAACCTTTAGTGATTAAAAATTCAAAAATGTTGTTTTTACGCACCAACCTAATGGGCACCCCTGATTATGTGGGGTCCGAACCACAATTTTGCCAATCAATTACAATCTGGTCTAATTATGAGGAAGGTCTTACGTATGACCTCGTCTTGCAGAAGGAGGGAATTCACTAAAAAAGGTGAAACAAAAATTAGAGCACTTTTGTTATTAAAAGTTTAATAAGATAAAAATCAGTTCACAATTACCTAATTAGTCAAATTAATACTACCTAGATAATATTGTTAAACTTTAAGTATACCTACTCCTAAGAATTACTCAGCTGTCAATGTAAAAACCTAATTAAGTATTACATTCTAATGGTTTAATTTGACTAGAAATAAACACATAAAATCCAACAACTAGGTTCGTTGTGCTAAATTCAGTTTAACGTATCTTAAAACAAAATTAACAAAAAGATATAATCTTAACAAAAATCATAAATAATCATAAAGTAAACAAATAATTAGTCTCGATTTAAAATTTCAATTATTGTTCTCAGCATGCTATTATAATGGAAAAGTGTAATTCAACTACGTTATAAATTGTTAGAGCTAAATAATAAATTAATCTCACTGATATGAAAAAGTGATACATTTTAAATGATTTAATAAAATGCTTTTATTCTCTTACGTAACATGTATTTAACAGGATAAAACATTTTTCAAGGCACAACTCTGCAAACAAGGACGGACAAATTTGTAAGTAACACATGTTACTTTCTTGATTTTGCAGTCATGCAAAACACATGTTAAAAACATTTTTGTGAATTTATGTTGGTGGCATTGGAACGTTTAGGAAAAAACCACTTCCACAAAAAAAAATCTGGGAATCAGGAATAAATGTTTTTTTTTAGATACAGTGGAACCTGGATAATTCGAACCTCAAGGGACCAGCTAAAAACTTCGAATTATCCATAAATTCGAATTAAAGAAGTTCTAAAGAATGGGGCCAAAACATTAAAACTCCACATTGTGAATTTAACCTCTTTATTAAATTGACACTCTAAAAGAATAAATTCATCATCAAACGCTAATTATAAATAAGGGTTAAAAAACTGTAATCATAAAACAAAACTAACTACTTAAAGTATAAACTACGTACGACGCGAAGTACGATAACACAAAGAAACATTTCTGCTAGAAAAAATACAGTACGTTCTGCTACTTCTGAACTTGATACAAGCTACCAACTTAACTTTGTGTAACATTGACAATTGCACGCTCATTGACTTTCTGCTAAAGTGAGTGTTTTATAGGTCCGAGATTTTGTCGTCATAGTCACTACACTCATTTAACGTTACGTAAGAACTTTTAAACACTTAAAAACAAGACACTGCACAAATAACAAAAAAACACTTTGTTTGAAGGACGATTGAAAATTACGGAATGTTGCACTTGAATTCGGAAGTTAGTATGGCAGGTGGGGGGAGGGAAGGGGGTCGCAGTGTTCAGTAGCCTTTGTGTCGACACAGAAAACTACGCATCAGGTCTGGCGCATGGCTCGTCTGCCGGGAGCCGTTCTACATAAAATCAAGCGTGAAAAGACTAGTGTCGCTGCCACGGCGAGCGCAACCCTTTCCGAACCCAGTCAGCGTTCTGTACAAAACAGTACAGCGCTGACTAAAACAAGTTTACATTATTGGTGTCGCGTTACAAGCGATGTTGGGGCAGGGTGGGAGGTGGAAGGAATGAGTCATTTGACCATAACCTCATACGCTATAGGTCTGGCGTTAATTCTGTATTGAATGTCGTAGTAAAACGTGTTTTCCAATGAATTTGTAACTATTTCCAGTCGTGGAATGAAATTAATGTACCTTAATTTGGCACTTTAAAATTCGAATTATCCAAAATAAAATTCAAATTATCCACGATTGTTTAGCATTGTTTAGATACAAAATGCTAGGGACCAAGAAAAATGTTCGAATTAAAGAAGATTTTGAATTATACAAGTTCGAATTATCCAGGTTCCACTGTATAGAGATCTGAATACTGCAAGAAAACTAAAAATGTTTTAGGTTTTTATTACCTAATTAAAATTAATATTCCATCATAGTTATAACTTGTTTAAAAAAAGGTTATTTAAGAGAAAATAACTGCAACACTTTCAGTTTTAGCACAAATATAGAACACAATCAAAACACATAGAAAATATGAGAAAAGTTATCGCTGCACTAAATATCACAAAATTGCAATGTTTGAAATTGCTTACACAACTGATTCCCCACTAATACCAGTACTGGAAATCAGCTGTCTAAGCAATTTAAAACATCACGATTTCATGACACCAAGTATAACTTGAATCCCATATTTACATTTGTTTTGTGAATTTTATTAAGTTTTTCTATAATACAAATCTACTACTTAAACAGATTTTCGAACATGAGGAGATAAAACCGAAAACAAAATAAATAACAGTTATCATAACATTATTTAAAAATTCTGAAGTTAAGGCGGATTTACACGAATCGAGTTGGCGGGCAAGTTAATACTCACCTACTCACCCCGCCTGGTGTAATTGAATTAGGTGAGTCGAGTAGCGTTATAGGAACATTTCGAGGAGTAAAGCTGACAACTGAGACGTTTATATGTGATTTCCAAAGATTAAGAAACAGAAACTTGTCTACAACTATTCCAAGAGTTGTTTATGTGTTTAGTACGTCTTCAACTCGATTAAATTGTGCGTGAAACCAAAAACCTACTTGACGCCTACTCGCCCAGTTTTACTCGACTTCCTAGCTCGATCAATGTAAATCCGCCTTGTAAGAGATTATCAAGTTCCCCAACACAAATTCTAAAGAGAACTGCCCCTATATTCCATGTGTAGCAGTTCTTGTCTTAATTTTTTAGTATTTACAACAGAGTTATTTTTATTCCAGATCAATAAATCTCCGTTAATTAATAAAAAAATGGCATTACAAAAGTGTCTTTTCATTACTGATAGTAATATGTCAGTTAAATCATAAGTACTTCTTTAAAAACACTAATGAGTTTATAAGAAAATTAATATTAAAATCAATACCCAATAACCTAAATTGTCACACAATAACGGGTAAGTATATGCAATTCATGAGTTATATGCTTATTATAATGATAAAATGTAAGTTAATACTGAACAAAGTAACATGTCGGTTAGTTTTTCTAATGGTAACAAAACTAATACTTGTAAATTACTATGTAAAAGAATATTGAATGTTTTCAAAAACAAGTAAAAAAATTATTAAAATATATAAAATATTACTGAAGTAATATTAATATTAGAACTAATCTCACACATATTAAAATAAGTAAGGAAAACAAAGTTTAGTTACGTTTACAAAGCTACTGCAAAGAATGAATTCTTCAACCCCAAACGATGAATTTACTAAAATGCAAGCTTACTTTGATTACTGATTCAAATGCAACTAACTTTACATACACTCTAGGATCACTCTAGGATAAATAGCTTACAATTGAAAAAAATTAGGCTGATAAAAAATATAGGCTTCCAATAAACTGGATTTCTTTAATGAAAACTATTCAACATAAAACTCCAAAGTTCAGAAACGTTCTGCAAATCCTGGAAATCCTGACTGGTTTGAGCAGTGCATTAAGTTTATGATTTAGTAATTTAGTAATATTTTTTTTTACTTTAAGTAATAAGTATTTATAAAAGGAAATCATGAGGATTCATATTTTCTAACGGCAAGAACCCCTAAGTTTACTCAGTTAAACAGACAACCTCATGATTTTGTTAAATCTTGTTGAATTAAGTTATTTATACTTTTATTATAAATGGCGACATACTCAGGTAGGTATTTGATGCTTCGCTCCAAAAATAATGTGGAGTATAAAGCGAAGACACAAAATAGGTCTTTGAGATCATAACTTTTATTTTAAAAATTTGGTTTTTTATTAAACTGTCACGTTTTCATCGCAAACTCTGATTAACCGTAGATGATGCCATATCGCAAGAGGCAATGCACCAAATGTAATTCTCTTAATAAGGAATCCATAACCTTAGAAATTATAAATGATATGTATTCCAATCATGTAGATTCAGCACTTTTATGAACCGATAGGTTTTAAAGTAAAATTAAAATGTTGTTTTCTTACTAAGCAAACATTTTCTCATGCAAGCAACAAATCACTTTATGGCACAAACAATTTCCGTGCACTTTTAATAATGAATAGGCACTTCTTTCGATGTACAATTAGTCAAAAAGCAATCGTATATATTATGGACGGTTAAAGTACATTCTAAGGCAAGACTCCGATATTCTAAGACATTAATGTTTTTTCTTCAACAAGTTAGACTAAGTAAGCACATTTTAAACATAATTTTCTTTATATACATAACTTAGTTTAAAAATATTTTATTGAGGTAGAGAGCTATCCAAACAAATTCATAAAATGAATTCTTACACTATCATTGTTAGTTTTGGGACTAATTCCTGATTCATACTATTCTTCTTCATTTTCTTCCAGCAATCAATACAATATTCAACATATAACTAACCGTTTTAAACAAAATCTCAATAAATTAATTTTCATGTCTTAGTAGTATTAGTTTAAAAAAAGTTAACAAAACATAAATGCAATACCAATTGAGATATAAACACAGTGGTGTTAAGCAAATTATATAAACAAAACCCCCAATATTTATTTACTTATAATGTACACACAAATGTTAAAAAGT
The DNA here is from genome assembly GCA_035578135.1 of Flexamia atlantica. NCBI lineage: Eukaryota > Metazoa > Arthropoda > Insecta > Hemiptera > Cicadellidae > Flexamia > Flexamia atlantica. The sequence continues at coordinate 140,283 of JAQJVK010000026.1, forward strand.
AAGACAAGTAAAAATTAAATACAAGTATGTTACACTGATATTTCAGGCTGGAAATATTGTCCATCCATCCAAAATCCACCTCAAAAAAATTCATCAAAACACATGTTTTAGGCACACATTGGCTGAGAAATTTACTCATATTCTTCACTTCCTAACCATATCAAACTGCCATCTCCAAATGATAAATCTCTTTTGGCAGGGAATATAAATATTTTTGCTTTCTCTCAATTGTCCTCAAGTACCTTATTGATCATAGATTTCTGAGATCTTCCTCAGTGAGAAAAAAAGGAATGCCTAAAAGAGATCAGTTGACTCATTTTGGTCCAGAATTAAATCTAAATTGCAAATGATGATTCCTAATTATTCTCAGCTGATGCAATCATTTACCAGTGAACACTGGTTTTGTCAAATGCTTTTGCAAGAATAATTTAGGTCCTTGGCTTCCATATAAAATAAGAGTGCACCAGTGAATGACCAGTTAAGGCCGTAGTGTCATGTTAATTTAACATTACTCCCTTATTTCTAATTTTCAGTTATGCATTACACTAAACAAAGCTCGTTTTTCATCTAAGGATTAAGACTCATCAGTAAAAATTACTTTTCCATCAGAATATTGATGGTAATTTGCATTTCAGACAACTATGTCAATGTGCCAGTGAATGACCGACCTCAATAATTATAGCAAATATTTAAATGTTATAAATTGTGGAATTAAATATATTTAAAATCGAAGAGTAAAATGTTAGCTATTGTTCAGTCATGAAACATTTTGGAAATATTGCAGAATGAACGTAAATGTAGCTTGCTGGCAGGACTCAATTTGTACGTGGTTGGTCACTTGACATTAAATATGTTTGAAAACATATTTTTGGTACTGGAAATTTGTACTAATTGCAGGGAATGCTTAAGTAAATTCCAATGCTGTGTTTAAGCCTATTTATGAATTGCTACTACTGCTGGCCAAAATAAAATGCTTAATACAGTATTTTTGTGGCAAAACGATCATTCACTGGAGGGTGGTCATTCACAGGTGCACTCACCCTATAGCAAACTAAATCTTTTGAAGAGGATGACTTTTTAATACAGTCGACTCTCGCTAACACGAACCTTGATATCACGAAATCCTCTATATCACAAACTATTTTTTATCCCCTTGGAAAAACCTGTCTAACACGAAGAAATTACTATACATAACACGAACTGATATTCCGGTTATATTTTACCTCTATAACTCGAAGGGACACAAAAATTACCTCTATATCACAAAGTGCAGTAGATAAGACGAATTCGATTCACGCTTTACCTCCATATCTCGAAGTTTACCTCCATACCGCGAAGTTTTCAGAATGGACCTCTGTAATACGAAATCCCGGCGTTCAGGATGCAACCTGTCGGTGAATCATATCCGGAGTCAAGCGCATGTTTTAATAAAAATTAAAATCCATTTGTTTTTACAAAAGGAAGATTATGGACTTTTTAATCAGTGGAATTAATAAAAATTGAAAGTTTGTTTTTGTAGCTGTAGGGGATACAGTAGGCCTAAAGTTTCTTTATATTATTGTTTTAATACAAATTATGATCGATACTGTAATTGTTTTTACATGTTTAAGCAGAGGAAGATTACGGACTTTTTGATTAGAATTATTGTGATCTTATCTGTTTTTGTTTTTACAGGTGATAATATTATAAATACTGCATTTTTCATTGATATATATATAGTATTTAAATAAGTTATAAGCTTAGATTTTTCGAAGATGAGTAGGGAATAAATTAAAATTTTTCTTTAACTCTGTATCACGAATTTTAATTTGGTTTACCTCTGTAACTCGAACTATGCCTACGTCGAACTATACGTAACACGAAGAAAAATCGCAGTCCCGTGCAATTTCGAGTTAGCGAGAGTCGACTGTATATTAAAATTTAATTTCTTAATACTATCTGCTGTCTTTGAAGCATTTTTCTTTACCAACAAATTTCAAATTAATAGGAGAGGATAAAAGTTATAGTAAATTCCCCTTAGGATTCTTATACTTAATTAAAGTTGTTTTTAATTAGTTAGGAAAATTATGGGAGAGCGGTATTACTTTGAAAACAAGTCCTTAGAACACATATGGGATCACAATAAAATGTGAATTTTCTCGGCCACTTAACACTTTGACAACCACAATAGAACTAATAGTTCAAAATGAATAAAAGTATCTCTGTACACTCTTTAGAGATTATTGTGGTACCGTTTGTGTTCTGTGGATTTATTTATTCCAAGGTAAGTCTGCTTTCCTATTTTCTAAAACAATTTCTGGTAATTTAATGTAGGAAATCAGGAAAATTGTAAATGCAGTTCTATAATGACCTTAAAACTACAACTTGGCAGAATACAAATATAAATGAAACAACAATTACCATTTTATTAAAACTTATTATAAGGAAATCAATGTATCTAGTAGCATCTTGACGAGGAATCGCTCAAATATTTACTTTTTAGATGACTATAACTGAATTCTCTTGACAGCAACTTTTCCTGAGATGTAGTTGAAATGAAAAATAACTTTTGTGATCGTCTCCTTTTGACATTCACATGTAAAATCACTTTGACAACTATCGTCTTTAAATATTTTTGACAACTAATTAAATTAGGCAACAACTGTTTATATTTCCTATATCAACCTTGCATTACACCTCAGTGTTATTCATTGTTATATATTAAAATTCATACGTGGCAAAACTGTTCCTTTATCTTCTAATATTTAAAAGTGTTTGACAATAATTTATCAAACGTGAACATTTTAAGTGGTATCAAACGTAAGAGAGATGGTTTAGTTTGAGTTTAAGTAAAAAAAGATTACTGTTGTAACACATTTTCCGATAACTACAATTTCTTAACGAATGGTCAAGTAGGTAACAATCCTATCTCCCAATTATTATCATGTGACTAAAGGAATATATTATTTATTTCCCAAATTTATATCACTGTCAACAAATGCAGTTATAGCCACATTAAGTACTCAACAATCATTGTAAAATAAAGCACCATGTTATAATATTGCACTTAAAATTAGTATTGTGCACCAGTTTGTTAAATAAAAACTAAAAATAATTATGACTAAATTCATTCCATCTTGAAAAGAGTTTCATTACACCGTTCTTGTGTTTTTACATATCAATTAAATATATATATTTCACCTGAAGTTTAAAAATAAGCTTACTAGTTTTACTAGTTTTGTGAAGTTTAAAAATTAAAATTACTGACCAAATCTTATTCATAGGGTAAAACAAATCATTTGCACACCCCTAGCTTTAAACACTCTATAAAATAATCAGGTCGATATCAGATTTTAAAACCTCCAAAAAACTGTCACAAAGTAATCAAATGAGGCACATTATTTAAAACAATTCGTTGATTTGAACAAGACGATATAAGTGACTAAAATCATGGCTGTCCAGAAAATTTAAGTCTTCAAAAGAACTTCGATGACAAAGACTAATCTAGAGTTAAAAATAGACAATGCTATCGAAACTAATATGGACACCAATGCTGAGATACATATATTGCAATTTTCTAATTTACTTTGGTGATTTTTTACCGCAGAATATAAAAAAAAACATGCAGTCTTCTTCACTGACTAAGTTATGTTAAGTCATTTCTGAGTGGCTCCAAATCCCTTTAAGAAAGGGCAAGTGTCTCAAACAATAAAAAAGGTGGAATATTTCGATAAGCTACATTATGGTATGGTATCAACTTTGAGAGCCACTACAGACACATTTCATTTGTAAAACTATTTTCAAAAAAAACTTTATGAATAATATGGCATATAAATCATCTTTCTTCAGTGCAAACCACTCAAAGAATTACTTTCACAAAGATTTAAGCTGAAACAATTTTAACTTCTGCAATCATACATAAAATAAATAATTCACAACAATTTTTACTCCTGAAACGAGGAAAGAATCGTGACTTTGTTCTCAGTGCCAATTTTTAACATCCTGGCAATAAAACGCCAAGATATTTAATCACAGTAAACAAGAAAATTCAGCAGCCCCATTATAATTTGGCACTTAAGGAACGGATCAATCAACTGATTATCAAATACAAAAATTATGGGGTTACCTAGGGTTCCATTTCAACAGGGCTATTCAACCTAAACTGGATGGAGTCTACTACCAAACAAACATATGAGAAAATAAAAACATCTATCCAAGAACAATTTTATGAAATTCTTTTATCAATTAAATGCAAATAAAACAACTGAATGATAAAAGTTACAAAGGATTAAAGGATTAAACCGGTGATATCACTTTAAGGGACAGTTTGCCGCTTCCGCCCTCAAAGTTTTAAGATTACAAAGGGGCATCTAACATGGAAGTTGCCAAAAGTAGACTCCCTCTCATTTAGAATCAAATGACAGATGACTATAATAAAGGTGTTTAGAAATCTGCATACACAGGGCATTATCACGACACAAATTGACAGGAAATACATTATTTGTTAACCTTTGGCCCAAAACATAGATCAATAATAAAAATTAGTATAAGTTTTGGAGTGAGGGAATTAATTTATTTAATACCTATCTCATTTCAGAGTTGAAATTGCAATTTTAATAAATTAATTGTAGTCGTGTTTTTTTTTAAAGTATTTTATTGCTTACTTTAGGTAAGTCGACATTTTAAAAATACTGTAAGCTGATTTAACATTATTACAAAATGCACAAGTTTTGTAAATTTGTTTGCATTTTCATAATACCTCCGGACGGACCAGACTTTTACCAGTCCGAGAGCCTGGGTGTCGAGAATTTTTAATACGAGGGAGAGTCTACTGAATCAAAGATCTACTGCAAAAACTACAAGATATTCAAACACATTTAAAAATCGAAAAATCAAATAACGCTTTAATAGTGAAAAAATAAAATAAAATACTGTGTAGACGCTGTGTAGACGAAGGTGGGGCGCGGAGGGACGTTAGATGCACAGCCTCCGGACGCCGCACTGGCAGCAGAACTTGGCGGCGAGGACAGGATACTTGGCCCCGCACTCGTGGCAGAACCTCGCCACCTCGGGCTCCCGCTCCCCCTCCCCGCCCACCGGGGACTTGCGGTTCAGGCTGGGAACAACCGTAACTGTCAGTGACACAACTTGGCGGCGGGGACGGGATACTTGGCCCCGCACTCGTGGCAGAACCTCGCCACCTCGGGCTCCCGCTCCCCCTCCCCTCCCACCGGGGACTTGCGGTTCAGGCTGGGAACAACCGTAACTGTCAGTGACACAACTTGGCGGCGAGGACGGGATACTTGGCCCCGCACTCGTGGCAGAACCTCGCTACCTCGGGCTCCCGCTCCCCCTCCCCTCCCACCGGGGACTTGCGGTTCAGGCTGGGAACAACCGTAACTGTCAGTGACACAACTTGGCGGCGAGGACGGGATACGTGGCCCCACACTCGTGACAGAACCTCGCCACCTCGGGCTCCCGCTCCCCCTCCCCGCCCACCGGGGACTTGCGGTTCAGGCTGGGAACAACCGTAACTGTCAGTGACACAACTTGGCGGCGAGGACGGGATACTTGGCCCCGCACTCGTGGCAGAACCTCGCCACCTCGGGCTCCCGCTCCCCCTCCCCTCCCACCGGGGACTTGCGGTTCAGGCTGGGAACAACCGTAACTGTCAGTGACACAACTTGGCGGCGAGGACGGGATACTTGGCCCCGCACTCGTGACAGAACCTCGCCACCTCGGGCTCCCGCTCCCCCTCCCCTCCCACCGGGGACTTGCGGTTCAGGCTGGGAACAACCGTAACTGTCAGTGACACAACTTGGCGGCGAGGACGGGATACTTGGCCCCGCACTCGTGGCAGAACCTCGCCACCTCGGGCTCCCGCTCCCCCTCCCCTCCCACCGGGGACTTGCGGTTCAGGCTGGGAACAACCGTAACTGTCAGTGACACAACTTGGCGGCGAGGACGGGATACTTGGCCCCGCACTCGTGACAGAACCTCGCCACCTCGGGCTCCCGCTCCCCCTCCCCTCCCACCGGGGACTTGCGGTTCAGGCTGGGAACAACCGTAACTGTCAGTGACACAACTTGGCGGCGAGGACAGGATACTTGGCCCCGCACTCGTGGCAGAACCTCGCCACCTCGGGCTCCCGCTCCCCCTCCCCTCCCACCGGGGACTTGCGGTTCAGGCTGGGAACAACCGTAACTGTCAGTGACACAACTTGGCAGCGAGGACGGGATACTTGGCCCCGCACTCGTGGCAGAACCTCGCCACCTCGGGCTCCCGCTCCCCCTCCCCTCCCACCGGGGACTTGCGGTTCAGGCTGGGAACAACCGTAACTGTCAGTGACACAACTTGGCGGCCAGGACGGGATACTTGGCCCCGCACTCGTTACAGAACCTCGCCACCTCGGGCTCCCGCTCCCCCTCCCCGCCCACCGGGGACTTGAGGTTCAGGCTGGGAACAACCGTAACTGTCAGTGACACAACTTGGCGGCCAGGACGGGATACTTGGCCCCGCACTCGTGACAGAACCTCGCCACCTCGGGCTCCCGCTCCCCCTCCCCTCCCACCGGGGACTTGCGGTTCAGGCTGGGAACAACCGTAACTGTCAGTGACACAACTTGGCGGCGAGGACGGGATACTTGGCCCCGCACTCGTGACAGAACCTCGCCACCTCGGGCTCCCGCTCCCCCTCCCCGCCCACCGGGGACTTGCGGTTCAGGCTGGGAACAACCGTAACTGGCAGTGACACAACTTGGCGGCGGGGACGGGATACTTGGCCCCGCACTCGTGGCAGAACCTCGCCACCTCGGGCTCCCGCTCCCCCTCCCCTCCCACCGGGGACTTGCGGTTCAGGCTGGGAACAACCGTAACTGTCAGTGACACAACTTGGCGGCGAGGACGGGATACTTGGCCCCGCACTCGTGACAGAACCTCGCCACCTCGGGCTCCCCCTCCCCCTCCCCTCCCACCGGGGACTTGCGGTTCAGGCTGGGAACAACCGTAACTGTCAGTGACACAACTTGGCGGCAAGGACGGGATACTTGGCCCCGCACTCGTGACAGAACCTCGCCACCTCGGGCTCCCGCTCCCCTCCCCGCCCACCGGGGACTTGCGGTTCAGGCTGGGAACAACCGTAACTGTCAGTGACACAACTTGGCGGCGAGGACGGGATACTTGGCCCCGCACTCGTGACAGAACCTCGCCACCTCGGGCTCCCGCTCCCCTCCCCTCCCACCGGGGACTTGCGGTTCAGGCTGGGAACAACCGTAACTGTCAGTGACACAACTTGGCGGCGAGGACGGGATACTTGGCCCCGCACTCGTGACAGAACCTCGCCACCTCGGGCTCCCCCTCCCCCTCCCCTCCCACCGGGGACTTGCGGTTCAGGCTGGGAACAACCGTAACTGTCAGTGACACAACTTGGCGGCGAGGACGGGATACTTGACCCCGCACTCGTGGCAGAACCTCGCCACCTCGGGCTCCCGCTCCCCCTCCCCTCCCACCGGGGACTTGCGGTTCAGGCTGGGAACAACCGTAACTGTCAGTGACACAACTTGGCGGCGAGGACGGGATACTTGGCCCCGCACTCGTGGCAGAACCTCGCCACCTCGGGCTCCCGCTCCCCCTCCCCTCCCACCGGGGACTTGCGGTTCAGGCTGGGAACAACCGTAACTGTCAGTGACACAACTTGGCGGCGAGGACAGGATACTTGGCCCCGCACTCGTGGCAGAACCTCGCCACCTCGGGCTCCCGCTCCCCCTCCCCTCCCACCGGGGACTTGCGGTTCAGGCTGGGAACAACCGTAACTGTCAGTGACACAACTTGGCGGCGAGGACGGGATACTTGGCCCCGCATTCGTGACAGAACCTCGCCACCTCGGGCTCCCGCTCCCCCTCCCCGCCCACCGGGGACTTGCGGTTCAGGCTGGGAACAACCGTAACTGTCAGTGACACAACTTGGCGGCGAGGACGGGATACTTGGCCCCGCACTCGTGGCAGAACCTCGCCACCTCGGGCTCCCGCTCCCCCTCCCCTCCCACCGGGGACTTGCGGTTCAGGCTGGGAACAACCGTAACTGTCAGTGACACAACTTGGCGGCGAGGACGGGATACTTGGCCCCGCACTCGTGACAGAACCTCGCCACCTCGGGCTCCCGCTCCCCCTCCCCTCCCACCGGGGACTTGCGGTTCAGGCTGGGAACAACCGTAACTGTCAGTGACACAACTTGGCGGCGAGGACGGGATACTTGGCCCCGCACTCGTGGCAGAACCTCGCCACCTCGGGCTCCCGCTCCCCCTCCCCTCCCACCGGGGACTTGCGGTTCAGGCTGGGAACAACCGTAACTGTCAGTGACACAACTTGGCGGCGAGGACGGGATACTTGGCCCCGCACTCGTGACAGAACCTCGCCACCTCGGGCTCCCGCTCCCCCTCCCCTCCCACCGGGGACTTGCTGTTCAGGCTGGGAACAACCGTAACTGTCAGTGACACAACTTGGCGGCGAGGACAGGATACTTGGCCCCGCACTCGTGGCAGAACCTCGCCACCTCGGGCTCCCGCTCCCCCTCCCCTCCCACCGGGGACTTGCGGTTCAGGCTGGGAACAACCGTAACTGTCAGTCACACAACTTGGCAGCGAGGACGGGATACTTGGCCCCGCACTCGTGGCAGAACCTCGCCACCTCGGGCTCCCGCTCCCCCTCCCCGCCCACCGCGGACTTGCGGTTCAGGCTGGGAACAACCGTAACTGTCAGTGACACAACTTGGCGGCCAGGACGGGATACTTGGCCCCGCACTCGTTACAGAACCTCGCCACCTCGGGCTCCCGCTCCCCCTCCCCGCCCACCGGGGACTTGAGGTTCAGGCTGGGAACAACCGTAACTGTCAGTGACACAACTTGGCGGCCAGGACGGGATACTTGGCCCCGCACTCGTGACAGAACCTCGCCACCTCGGGCTCCCGCTCCCCCTCCCCTCCCACCGGGGACTTGCGGTTCAGGCTGGGAACAACCGTAACTGTCAGTGACACAACTTGGCGGCGAGGACGGGATACTTGGCCCCGCACTCGTGACAGAACCTCGCCACCTCGGGCTCCCGCTCCCCCTCCCCGCCCACCGGGGACTTGCTGTTCAGGCTGGGAACAACCGTAACTGGCAGTGACACAACTTGGCGGCGGGGACGGGATACTTGGCCCCGCACTCGTGGCAGAACCTCGCCACCTCGGGCTCCCGCTCCCCCTCCCCTCCCACCGGGGACTTGCGGTTCAGGCTGGGAACAACCGTAACTGTCAGTGACACAACTTGGCGGCGAGGACGGGATACTTGGCCCCGCACTCGTGGCAGAACCTCGCCACCTCGTGCTCCCGCTCCCCCTCCCCTCCCACCGGGGACTTGCGGTTCAGGCTGGGAACAACCGTAACTGTCAGTGACACAACTTGGCGGCGAGGACAGGATACTTGGCCCCGCACTCGTGGCAGAACCTCGCCACCTCGGGCTCCCGCTCCCCCTCCCCTCCCACCGGGGACTTGCGGTTCAGGCTGGGAACAACCGTAACTGTCAGTCACACAACTTGGCAGCGAGGACGGGATACTTGGCCCCGCACTCGTGGCAGAACCTCGCCACCTCGGGCTCCCGCTCCCCCTCCCCGCCCACCGCGGACTTGCGGTTCAGGCTGGGAACAACCGTAACTGTCAGTGACACAACTTGGCGGCCAGGACGGGATACTTGGCCCCGCACTCGTTACAGAACCTCGCCACCTCGGGCTCCCGCTCCCCCTCCCCGCCCACCGGGGACTTGAGGTTCAGGCTGGGAACAACCGTAACTGTCAGTGACACAACTTGGCGGCCAGGACGGGATACTTGGCCCCGCACTCGTGACAGAACCTCGCCACCTCGGGCTCCCGCTCCCCCTCCCCTCCCACCGGGGACTTGCGGTTCAGGCTGGGAACAACCGTAACTGTCAGTGACACAACTTGGCGGCGAGGACGGGATACTTGGCCCCGCACTCGTGACAGAACCTCGCCACCTCGGGCTCCCGCTCCCCCTCCCCGCCCACCGGGGACTTGCTGTTCAGGCTGGGAACAACCGTAACTGGCAGTGACACAACTTGGCGGCGGGGACGGGATACTTGGCCCCGCACTCGTGGCAGAACCTCGCCACCTCGGGCTCCCGCTCCCCCTCCCCTCCCACCGGGGACTTGCGGTTCAGGCTGGGAACAACCGTAACTGTCAGTGACACAACTTGGCGGCGAGGACGGGATACTTGGCCCCGCACTCGTGGCAGAACCTCGCCACCTCGTGCTCCCGCTCCCCCTCCCCTCCCACCGGGGACTTGCGGTTCAGGCTGGGAACAACCGTAACTGTCAGTGACACAACTTGGCGGCGAGGACAGGATACTTGGCCCCGCACTCGTGGCAGAACCTCGCCACCTCGGGCTCCCGCTCCCCCTCCCCTCCCACCGGGGACTTGCGGTTCAGGCTGGGAACAACCGTAACTGTCAGTGACACAACTTGGCGGCGGGGACGGGATACTTGGCCCCGCACTCGTGACAGAACCTCGCCACCTCGGGCTCCCGCTCCCCCTCCCCTCCCACCGGGGACTTGCGGTTCAGGCTGGGAACAACCGTAACTGTCAGTGACACAACTTGGCGGCGAGGACGGGATACTTGGCCCCGCACTCGTGACAGAACCTCGCCACCTCGGGCTCCCCCTCCCCCTCCCCGCCCACCGGGGACTTGCGGTTCAGGCTGGGAACAACCGTAACTGTCAGTGACACAACTTGGCGGCAAGGACGGGATACTTGGCCCCGCACTCGTGACAGAACCTCGCCACCTCGGGCTCCCGCTCCCCCTCCCCTCCCACCGGGGACTTGCGGTTCAGGCTGGGAACAACCGTAACTGTCAGTGACACAACTTGGCGGCGAGGACGGGATACTTGGCCCCGCACTCGTGACAGAACCTCGCCACCTCGGGCTCCCCCTCCCCCTCCCCTCCCACCGGGGACTTGCGGTTCAGGCTGGGAACAACCGTAACTGTCAGTGACACAACTTGTCGGCGAGGACGGGATACTTGGCCCCGCACTCGTGGCAGAACCTCGCCACCTCGGGCTCCCGCTCCCCCTCCCCTCCCACCGGGGACTTGCGGTTCAGGCTGGGAACAACCGTAACTGTCAGTGACACAACTTGGCGGCCAGGACGGGATACTTGGCCCCGCACTCGTGGCAGAACCTCGCCACCTCAGGCTCCCGCTCCCCTCCCCGCCCACCGGGGACTTGCGGTTCAGGCTGGGAACAACCGTAACTGTCAGTGACACAACTTGGCGGCCAGGACGGGATACTTGGCCCTGCACTCGTGACAGAACCTCGCCACCTCGGGCTCCCCCTCCCCCTCCCCTCCCACCGGGGACTTGCGGTTCAGGCTGGGAACAACCGTAACTGTCAGTGACACAACTTGGCGGCCAGGACGGGATACTTGGCCCCGCACTCGTGGCAGAACCTCGCCACCTCGGGCTCCCGCTCCCCTCCCCGCCCACCGGGGACTTGCGGTTCAGGCTGGGAACAACCGTAACTGTCAGTGACACAACTTGGCGGCGGGGACGGGATACTTGGCCCCGCACTCGTGACAGAACCTCGCCACCTCGGGCTCCCGCTCCCCCTCCCCGCCCACCGGGGACTTGCGGTTCAGGCTGGGAACAACCGTAACTGTCAGTGACACAACTTGGCGGCCAGGACGGGATACTTGGCCCCGCACTCGTGGCAGAACCTCGCCACCTCGGGCTCCCGCTCCCCTCCCCGCCCACCGGGGACTTGCGGTTCAGGCTGGGAACAACCGTAACTGTCAGTGACACAACTTGGCGGCGAGGACGGGATACTTGGCCCCGCACTCGTGGCAGAACCTCGCCACCTCGGGCTCCCGCTCCCCCTCCCCTCCCACCGGGGACTTGCGGTTCAGGCTGGGAACAACCGTAACTGTCAGTGACACAACTTGGCGGCGGGGACGGGATACTTGGCCCCGCACTCGTGACAGAACCTCGCCACCTCGGGCTCCCGCTCCCCCTCCCCGCCCACCGGGGACTTGCGGTTCAGGCTGGGAACAACCGTAACTGTCAGTGACACAACTTGGCGGCGAGGACGGGATACTTGGCCCCGCACTCGTGAGAGAACCTCGCCACCTCGGGCTCCCGCTCCCCCTCCCCGCCCACCGGGGACTTGCGGTTCAGGCTGGGAACAACCGTAACTGTCAGTGACACAACTTGGCGGCGAGGATGGGATACTTGGCCCCGCACTCGTGACAGAACCTCGCCACCTTGGGCTCCCGCTCCCCCTCCCCGCCCACCGGGGACTTGCGGTTCAGGCTGGGAACAACCGTAACTGTCAGTGACACAACTTGGCGGCGGGGACGGGATACTTGGCCCCGCACTCGTGGCAGAACCTCGCCACCTCGGGCTCCCGCTCCCCCTCCCCTCCCACCGGGGACTTGCGGTTCAGGCTGGGAACAACCGTAACTGTCAGTAACACAACTTGGCGGCGAGGACGGGATACTTGGCCCCGCACTCGTGACAGAACCTCGCCACCTCGGGCTCCCGTTCCCCCTCCCCGCCCACCGGGGACTTGCGGTTCAGGCTGGGAACAACCGTAACTGTCAGTAACACAACTTGGCGGCGGGGACGGGATACTTGGCCCTGCACTCGTGACAGAACCTCGCCACCTCGGGCTCCCGCTCCCCCTCCCCTCCCACCGGGGACTTGCGGTTCAGGCTGGGAACAACCGTAACTGTCAGTGACACAACTTGGCGGCGGGGACGGGATACGTGGCCCCGCACTCGTGACAGAACCTCGCCACCTCGGTCTCCCGCTCCCCCTCCCCTCCCACCGGGGACTTGCGGTTCAGGCTGGGAACAACCGTAACTATCAGTGACACAACTTGGCGGCGGGGACGGGATACTTGGCCCCGCACTCGTGACAGAACCTCGCCACCTCGGGCTCCCGCTCCCCCTCCCCTCCCACCGGGGACTTGCGGTTCAGGCTGGGAACAACCGTAACTGTCAGTGACACAACTTGGCGGCGGGGACGGGATACTTGGCCCCGCACTCGTGACAGAACCTCACCACCTCGGGCTCCCGCTCCCCCTCCCCGCCCACCGGGGACTTGCGGTTCAGGCTGGGAACAACCTAAACTGTCAGTGACACAACTTGGCGGCGAGGACGGGATACTTGGCCCCGCACTCGTGACAGAACCTCGCCACCTCGGGCTCCCGCTCCCCCTCCCCTCCCACCGGGGACTTGCGGTTCAGGCTGGGAACAACCGTAACTGTCAGTGACACAACTTGGCGGCGAGGACGGGATACTTGGCCCCGCACTCGTGACAGAACCTCGCCACCTCGGGCTCCCGCTCCCCCTCCCCGCCCACCGGGGACTTGCGGTTCAGGCTGGGAACAACCGTAACTGTCAGTAACACAACTTGGCGGCGGGGACGGGATACTTGGCCCCGCACTCGTGACAGAACCTCGCCACCTCGGGCTCCCCCTCCCCCTCCCCGCCCACCGGGGACTTGCGGTTCAGGCTGGGAACAACCGTAACTGTCAGTAACACAACTTGGCGGCGAGGACGGGATACTTGGCCCCGCACTCGTGGCAGAACCTCGCCACCTCGGGCTCCCGCTCCCCCTCCCCGCCCACCGGGGACTTGCGGTTCAGGCTGGGAACAACCGTAACTGTCAGTGACACAACTTGGCGGCGAGGACGGGATACTTGGCCCCGCACTCGTGACAGAACCTCGCCACCTCGGGCTCCCGCTCCCCCTCCCCTCCCACCGGGGACTTGCGGTTCAGGCTGGGAACAACCGTAACTGTCAGTGACACAACTTGGCGGCGAGGACGGGATACTTGGCCCCGCACTCGTGACAGAACCTCGCCACCTCGGGCTCCCGCTCCCCCTCCCCTCCCACCGGGGACTTGCGGTTCAGGCTGGGAACAACCGTAACTGTCAGTGACACAACTTGGCGGCGAGGACGGGATACTTGGCCCCGCACTCGTGACAGAACCTCGCCACCTCGGGCTCCCGCTCCCCCTCCCCTCCCACCGGGGACTTGCGGTTCAGGCTGGGAACAACCGTAACTGTCAGTGACACAACTTGGCGGCGGGGACGGGATACTTGGCCCCGCACTCGTGACAGAACCTCGCCACCTCGGGCTCCCGCTCCCCCTCCCCTCCCACCGGGGACTTGCGGTTCAGGCTGGGAACAACCGTAACTGTCAGTGACACAACTTGGCGGCGAGGACGGGATACTTGGCCCCGCACTCGTGACAGAACCTCGCCACCTCGGGCTCCCGCTCCCCCTCCCCTCCCACCGGGGACTTGCGGTTCAGGCTGGGAACAACCGTAACTGTCAGTGACACAACTTGGCGGCGAGGACGGGATACTTGGCCCCGCACTCGTGACAGAACCTCGCCACCTCGGGCTCCCGCTCCCCCTCCCCTCCCACCGGGGACTTGCGGTTCAGGCTGGGAACAACCGCGGTTCAGGCTGGGAACAACCGTAACTGTCAGTGACACAACTTGGCGGCGAGGACAGGATACTTGGCCCCGCACTCGTGGCAGAACCTCGCCACCTCGGGCTCCCGCTCCCCTCCCCTCCCACCGGGGACTTGCGGTTCAGGCTGGGAACAACCGTAACTGTCAGTGACACAACTTGGCGGCGAGGACGGGATACTTGGCCCCGCACTCGTGACAGAACCTCGCCACCTCGGGCTCCCGCTCCCCCTCCCCTCCCACCGGGGACTTGCGGTTCAGGCTGGGAACAACCGTAACTGTCAGTGACACAACTTGGCGGCGAGGACGGGATACTTGGCCCCGCACTCGTGGCAGAACCTCGCCACCTCGGGCTCCCGCTCCCCCTCCCCTCCCACCGGGGACTTGCGGTTCAGGCTGGGAACAACCGTAACTGTCAGTGACACAACTTGGCGGCGAGGACGGGATACTTGGCCCCGCACTCGTGACAGAACCTCGCCACCTCGGGCTCCCGCTCCCCCTCCCCTCCCACCGGGGACTTGCGGTTCAGGCTGGGAACAACCGTAACTGTCAGTGACACAACTTGGCGGCGAGGACAGGATACTTGGCCCCGCACTCGTGGCAGAACCTCGCCACCTCGGGCTCCCGCTCCCCCTCCCCGCCCACCGGGGACTTGCGGTTCAGGCTGGGAACAACCGTAACTGTCAGTGACACAACTTGGCGGCGAGGACGGGATACTTGGCCCCGCACTCGTGACAGAACCTCGCCACCTCGGGCTCCCGCTCCCCCTCCCCTCCCACCGGGGACTTGCGGTTCAGGCTGGGAACAACCGTAACTGTCAGTGACACAACTTGGCAGCGAGGACGGGATACTTGGCCCCGCACTCGTGACAGAACCTCGCCACCTCGGGCTCCACCCGAGGATATTTTTTTTCAGCATCACTTACCTGAATTAGTTGGAGAGAAGCTGGTCTTGTCCCAAGTTCACCAACACAATCAATACAAATCAACCAGGTTCATTACTCTTATAAATCGACATTTTATTGCACCTAGGTGTTCATTAAAGCGTTTTCAAGGCTGTAGAGTGGAGTCCTGATAATCCAAAATAATTGATACCAGATCTATTACAGATCAAGCAATTTTATTACTAACATAAAAATACTTTCTAAACACAGTATTTAATTTATTCCTGCTGTGTACCAGCGATCGGCAAATACGCGTGATCACGTTATATAGCAGTTTGTTTACTCTGCAAAGATGTTCACAGAGTTACTTCCGTTGTTTTTCAGTGATTGTTAAAGACGCACAAACGTCTTTGCAAACCCACTCCCACCGTTTGCCAAGTACCTGCAGTCGAAACACGTGCAATTGTTGTTTGCAAAATTACTCCCACTGTATAAACGTGAATGAATTTAAAGGCTGTTTGTGTGGATAGCCAAGTTTCATCCATTTTTCACCCAGGATTTCGGAAAATTCCCCATCTTAATAGCGTTTTGAATTAGGCCGAATTTAGGATTACCAAATTTAGGATTATCGGGGCTTCACTGTACACTTTACACTAGTGTAAGTTGTGCAATCGTCAAACCGTGTTTTTGAACTTTTAGACAAGATCAGCTGCCTACTTTCCAACCAAATTTGGTGAGTGATGCCTAGAAATACATAAGTATCCAAAGTAAAATGAATAAAGTATTGGTTGAACTGATGACTTTGTTTGGGAAAGGCTTTCTACAGAAAACATATTCCCAAGACCAGCTGACTTTAGGTAGCCAGGCATAGTTAATTTAACAAAGCGAGGATTTAAGCTGTCGCCATTTAAATGTTCATTGCCATTTACCTACTTAACAACTGCATGCCTGTTAACCTAGCTGTTAACTGCATGCCTACTTAACAGACATGCCCATAACTGTTAGAGATGACCTCCGATGTTCACACTTTGGAAAAATATTACAGTTAGCTGGGATCCCTGACTGAGCTGAGATATATTATATCTTAATCCAATAATCTGTACTGTTGTTTCCATTGATTTCAGTGGTTTACTTCACTCTAAAAATCAATGAGCGGTAGAGCATGGGTGAGTGAGAATCAGAGGGAATGCTTGAATGAGTACAATTGTTAGATCAATAGTGGTCATACAACAGTAGGGTATCTACTGCATTTGGAATTTTAAAGTATGAACTGTAACAATTTTTTAAAATATCTAACTGGCAATAAAATGAATAAGTATTAATTAATTTTCTGTAAAATAACCTTATTGATGTTGATGATCTAGTAATGCAAAATGAAAAATCTTAAAAGAAATGTATTGCCTATTTTACATCTTCAACAACAGTAATTTAAATAGAAGAGATACTCAAACGCTTAAAAAAAAAATTTGTCCAAATACATCAAAAAGTTATGGGCACATTGGGAATTGAACCCGTCATACCTTGAACTAAAGCCCCAGACACCAACCATTAGGCTAGCAACACACTCAAGTTTCTCCTTTACATCTTGCACTTGAAACTGTTCAAAGACCTGATATTTTAAGAGAATTTCTTCAGTTTTAAAATATATTTACCAAAACTTTCAAAACCTTCAGATTTGAAAAAATTGGCCAGTTCTAAGGTTTTTCAGAATGTATCTTCAAGAGTCATTTTGTTTAATCTACTTACTATTTCTACTGTAAAAACATTATAAAACAAAATAAACAAAACAAACATTATAAACAAAATAAACATTATAAAACAAAAAAATTAACTCAGTCTCTAAGGTCAAAACAAAGAAATATTTTGTTAATGTAAATTATATATGCTTACATACTAGTTTTTTATTTAACTTGTAAATAATAAAAAATAAAATCTGTATACCGATTAATAAATATTTTTTGACAAAAGTTGTTATAACATCAAACACTTATTACTTATTTAATATTCTGTAAATCATATGATAACATGGATGACCATGAAAGCTGACCTGCTGTAGGCGGAGTCGGGGCCCCCAGTCTGGCTCACCGAGTGGAAGTCGACCTCGTGTCTGTCCATCGGGTCCGACGGGAAGCTGGAAACCAAGGAAGGAAACAGTTTAAGCGGAGGAGAGGAGGGGGAGGGGGAGGAGGAAGAGGAGGAGAAAATCTTCTCAAACTCCGACATCGACTTTAGCAACTCCTGTTCGGCGTTGAGAGTCTCGGCGTCCGACACCGCTTTGTGCAGGGACCCGGAAGAACCGAGATCATCGTCTTTCTCCGTCCGCCCTGTAATGATCGGCGAGCCGAAATACCTTTCGCCTTCCGCCCTGGTGTTCGACCCGTAAAGCATGTCTTCCATCTTCAGTATGCCTTTGAGCGGGTCTCTACCCCTCCGGGATTCGGTTCCCCTGCGCGGCTCAAAAGCATCGGTTCCCTTGCGCGGCTCGAAAGCTTCGGTTCCCTTACGCGACTCGAAGGCGGAAACCGTTCGTCTCAGCGGCACCGGGGTCTTCTTCTCCGGCCGGGCACTGCTACTGTGGCCGATTCTGTACCCGTTCTTATTGCTGTCGACCGACTCGATGCTGATAGTCGAGCACAGACTCAGTGTGCTCAGGTTGATGGTGTTCTGGTTCGAGTCTTTCGACGAAGCGTAATTATCTAACGGAGACGTGACGGTAAGAGGCGAATCGGACTTCTCGCTAGAATCACGGGATTTACTGTCGACTTTTACTTTCTCGTTGTCGTTTTCCGAGATGAAAAGCGGCTCCGGGCTCAGACTAGAGAACTTGGTGAAGGCCGAGGTAGGGGAGGAGACTAGGGAGGGTGACTTGGAAAGGGGGGCGAGTTTCTGCGTCTGCGGTTCCGACGGCTCCATGAGTTCCAGCATCTGGCGTTCGGCCGACTTGTAGGGGTCGTAAGCCTCCCCACCACTACAACCGGAGAAGACAACCATCAGAACAGAGTCAAGGCCACAGAAACAATGGAGGAACTGGGAATGCAACGTGACAAACTACAGAAAACACAAAAAAAAACAAGAAAACATCCTAAATAAGCTGTGTTTGAGGAAGCAGTCCTTGAAAGGGTATAGTTACATAAAAGTGAAACATTTAAAAGTGAAAAAGAAAGAAAGCTAATTTCAAAGCTTACAAAGAAATATGTTAGGCTTAGGGATTGAAACTTCCCTTCAAATGGTATAACCTTTTATTAAAGAAAACATCCTAAATAAGCTGTGTTTGAGGAAGCAGTCCTTGAAAGGGTATAGTTACATAAGAGTGAAACATTTAAAAGTGAAAAAGAAAGAAAGCTAATTTCAAAGCTTACAAAGAAATATGTTAGGCTTAGGGATTGAAACTTCCCTTCAAATGGTATAACCTTTTATTAAAGTAATCTATTTATAGGAAGAATAAGGCGTTTTATGTTCAAAAGATTATAACCAAACTATTGGGTGATATTATATTGCTGATTTATGTTGTTTGAAAACCAATTAACATGTAAATGAGCTTTTTAGGAGTCTAAAATGCCCCTAATCCCTTTAGAAGCCCTGTTTTACGGTTTGGCTCATTAAAAGGCGAAACTTTAGAATGTGCCTCCACCATTAAAATCGGAGTTAAAAATTGATATTTTTCTATATTTACAATCGTGATTATGTTAAACAAAACAAAATGTTGATGTTATCAACAAAACAATAATTTAAAGCATAGAGTGATCAATAAATAAACAGAAATTTTAACAGATTTAATCAAAATTAAATCATTTTGGAAATTTCAAACCATTACCTACATCTTGGTTTGTTACAATGCCATATACCCATCACTTCTATCAACTTTCATTCTTAGAATAGTTATAATACTACATGAAACTGAAATAGCTAACAAAGCAAATTTTAGCAATCCATGGCCGACTGACTGACTAGGTTTGTCAGTTTCTCAACTAAGTTTGTCGATTCTCTAATTTTATAGTTTGATAGTAGGAAATAAATTAAATCGACGCATTAATAAAAAGTTAATACAGAAACCTAAATTGTTTATTTCATTAAGTTTCACATTAACAACAGTAAAACATATGTTAAAAAAGGAAATCAATCATTTATATCAAAAATAAAAATATTGATTTTTAACTTGGATTTTAACGGTGGAGACGGATTCTCAAGTTAAGCCCATTAAAATAGCATCGAAGAACGAATCAATACAAAAGAAGCATAACTTCAGCTGAATATAGGGCATGCAACCTGTTCACCAACTACCAAAATATTTTGTTTCAAAATACAAACATAAGGAGTGCTCGAGGTAATGAACTACATTACATAAATTAATACCTCTGGCCTCTTATGGGAATAAAAAAGAAACATACTTTCCAGTCGTAAATTGTATTTTTTTTTTTTTATAAAACTTATCCTACTAATCATCATACAATTACAATTGTATTGTATGTTCATTGCCGTGACAGCAAATCTACAGAGAACTGATTTCAAAGCTTATAAAGAAAATAAGAAAAACCAGGTGTGAAGCAAAGAAACTCAACTTTCCCTTGAACTGGTGCATTATTATTAATATAATCTACATATAGAAAAAATACGGCAATTTTTGTTCACAAGAATATAGCCATACTATTGGGTGAATTCGGTTGATTTACATGATCTTTAAAAGCTCTAAATCTTTCCATGCACCTTTTGAGGGTATAAAGTCAATTTGTATACCCATAAACCCATGGAATGCCCTAAAACTTTGGTTTTGGTCCATTTAAATAACATTGGGCCGCAAATTAAAACAAAAAAAACATAAAAAAATGTTGTGGTTGTGTCTGACGATGTAAAGCATGACAAAAGGCCTCACAAATAAAAATAATATGAACTTACGTGAAGTTTTGTTTGAAAAGTATATATAACAGCTGTGTATAAATCAAGCATACAACAAATAAAATACAGTATGCAAACTAATCCCTGATTTGGGGATAAAAAGAAAAATTATATTTTACGATTGTGAATGATAAATATTTTACAAAACTTCAATACTGTTTTACATTCATTTTTTTAAAAGCAAATCCCCCTTTTCATGCATTTATTGAAATGAAATATTCTAATTTACAAAAGGATGATTTGTTAATAAAATATATAAAATAATATTAAAATGGCCAGATACCTTATTAACAGCATACTATTATTTTAAAACTTTATTCTGACACTGTAAATTTAAATTAAAGTTATAAATACACAAAAGATGAAGAATTATGAACAAATTCAACCTAGTAATCAGAGCATAAAATGGGCCCAATAAAAAACCAGCCAAAATTAATTGTAATTTTTCCTTACTTTGAGTACGGTATAGTTAATATTAAGAATGTTAACATGGTATGTGTACATTGTAAGTGGTATAGGATTTTTTATTTGCATTTTGGTAAATATAACATCACATATCTCACAGATTAAAATAATATTTACTGTTTTGGTATTAATATTAAAAAGCTTGGAGTTTTAGAGTTATTGCAACTTGGTGAGCAAAACTACAGAAAACTCCCGATTATCCGCGGAATTGGGTGGCGCGACTACCGGGGATAACGAAAATCACGGATAATCCGCAAGTGTTGAAAATGGGAGAGAATAAAAGAGAAAAACAATTTCAACATTAAAAATTTTGTCTATGTGTTAGACGTCATTGTGGTAGACGCCACGGTGGTCGAATATGGTCGTCGCGGTAGACGAATATCATCCTCGCAATAGATAAATATTTTTGTCACATCCAAGTTGACAAAACTCGTTGTCGTGTCGTGGTAGACGAAAATCGTCTTCGCGTCGCGGTAGACAAACATCGTCTTCGCGTTACGGTAGACGGAGAAAGCCTGTGCGCGTTTTGCACTCAAAAAACTTGTCAGTTCAGTCAAATTTTTTTATAAATACGTATTTTCTCGCTTTTTGTAGCATGCGCGGATAGTCCGCACTGCGGATAATCCCCCTGCAGATAATCGGGAATTTACTGTAATTCTGGATGTTTTAAGAGAGTAAATTTATTATTTCCTCTCACCTTTTTTAGTAGTTAATAAGTTCTGTAACATTACTAAATTAGGTATTAAATCATATTTCCATTGACAATTTGTTGAAATTCCTAGTAAATTCATTATGTTATTGAATGCTTTCGGGACAACGTTGATTAACTAATAGTTTATCCTAGTAAAGTCCAATAGAACTGACAAGCCAAGTTTAAGCTTTTAAGCAGGCCAACTGATTTTTAAGCATTGTGTCAAATGAGCCCAGGATCAACTAGCCTGCTTTAAACCTTCACCTAGACCCCCCAGATCTATTAGACCCAGCTCTAGTTCGTTAATTCATATTACAGTGTCTTTAAGCTATTAATTCGGGGTATAATTAATTTCCACAGTGTCTGCATGTTTTTAAAAGTTTTGGTGTTGGTTGATGAAGGTTTTGAGTCAACAAATAAAATAATAAGGTGTTTAGAAGTGTTAAGGTGCATTAAAGGACTACTAGGTGCTTTGAGCAAGCCAGAATTTGACTCACGAGCCGACTCGCTTCTTAGAAATCTGTTTGACTACTTTTTTGACAGCATTAGGGAACCTCATTCTGTAAAAAGTAAGAGATAGAAAAGTCTCATTCAGAGGAAACCACACTTCAAAAGTACCAAAGTAAACAGATTAGGCACTCTTAAGTTCTCCGCACTAACGTAACATTTTACCATTGTAATATACTCACCAATCCATTCTCGCTTAGTTTATTTCAAAGTTGTGATTCAATTTTGCACAACTAGATATTAATGCTGCAACTGACATTGCCCTTAGGTGTGATCAAATCACATGAAATATACTAAAAAATATATATTTAGTACATTTCTAGAATTAATCATGCCTAAGAATTGCAGTTCTAGAAATATACTAATTATTATTTTAGTGGACAAAGCCAACTAAAGTTGGTTTTGTGAGCATCCTAATTACCATAAAATATGAAAGGTAACAACTGCAGTCAAAATACTGAAGTAGATGCAGCTCTAAATCAGTAATTCAGGCAGTTAATAATGTTTTAAAAATGTATAGAACATTTCACAATTCCTTAGATTTACAATATCTACAAGATTAGATGCCATAAAAGTCACAAAAGTGAGTGCAATGAGTCTCCTCGAATGAGAAAGGAAATTAGATGAAGATTCTGTGACTGAGGGAGAAACATTTTCAATTTGTGTACTGAACTAGTAGATAATCAAACGAATTTTGATATCATGTCAAAATATTTCTGATAATTCTTTTACAGTAGAGCCTCGATAAGAAGACACTCAATAACACAAAAATCTTGATAACAAGTGCACTTTTTAATCCCCTTGAAATTGCCATTTACTTTACTGTCATAAACGCAAACCTCAATAATAGGACTCCCAAGATAAAAAAAAAATCGCCTTATCAAGGTTCTATGTAAAACATAATCAGAATGTTTATAATAAAATATAATAGAATTGTAATAATTGGAAACAGCAAAAAACCTTCAAAAGGAAAGTGAAAAGTACTGCTGCAATTGTCAAACATTGAATTTAAAAAAAAATAAATGAAACTAAATTTTGACAGGCAAGATTGAACTTTGAGAGCCTAGTTCAACTAAGATGTGGATTTAGATGGTTCGGTTTCTATTATTTGATAAATCTAATATTACAGGGTAAAAAACTATTTTTAAGCTGTAGTATCATCAAGGGATTTTCAACTACCTTTCATTTCTCCTTGATCTCCGGTTTCTCAAGCATCTTTTTTGTTGTGACTGTTTAACTGGAGGAAGAAGGCGGTTATTCGGCTGACAAGGTTCATTCTCTGTCTGTTGAATATTTCTCCGACACGATGACAATATAATAGTATTAGAGCGACTTCTTAAAACATTCGTTGAGATTTCTTCAAAACATTCTTGTCGTGAATCAATGGAAGAATCATTATTATTAATATGCTCTTCAGATGTTTCAACAAATATCGTATTTGAAAGTTCGTAAACACTATCAGAATCACTCCAAGCTGGGTCGGACTTAACAGAAACAGATGCGATGGGTGAAAGGAGTTTATGTCTCTTAAACCCCATAATTTCTTCTTCTGGCTTTAGTTCTGCTGTTTGCCATTTTCTTGAGTACTGATACACATTTTTACATTCTCTATTTTGACTCCCTCCACAGAAATTGGGTTCCTGTACTTCACTATATTTGCTATCAAGTGACATTTCGTATTTCTGCGTCCAATAGCTCTTTTTAGGTTTATTCGAAGTTTGATCAATTTTCTTAACTAAGACTGGAAGTTTTGAGAAGTTAGATGACTTATTATTTTTAAGTGAATTTTTGTAATATGGGTTTCTTTGTGATGAATCACTATTTCTTCTATTCTTTTCATGGTCTAATTTAGGAAGGTATTTTTCTTTTCTGGAATTAGTGAAACTAGTTTGAAAATTATCTATAAACTCTTCTTCAGAATTTTTAGATCCTTGTCCAAAATTTTGTTCTTTTATCTCAGGCGTTCTCTGCATAAAACAGGACCTCACATCTTGATAAGTTGTTTTTTGCTCTAATGTGGTGTATTTTGTAAATGACTTTTCTAAAATACTTTGGTTATGCCTATGAGAGTTCGCTCTCCCTCTGCCGTCATTTTTAATTTTTGTAGATGTAAGGTACTTTTTTGAGTAGCAAGAACTGGGTTTATTTTTACAATCAACTAAATCATACACAACTGTCTCTTCACATTCATATTTCCTACAAAAAGGTAAATATTAAACTATAAAAAAGTAAAACAAAGTAGCCTAAACAAAATGAAAGTAAAAATGGATAAAATATAGTATAGTTATAAATCAAAGTTGAAAAAATGTAACATTTTTCTTCATTGAAAATTTAAAATGAGATTTCTCATGGATTTGTTAAATTTATTAAAATAATTGTGATAATTAAGAAACGTAATTTAGATTAGGAAGAGGGAGCAAATTTTAAAACAAAATAATCATTTTACTCCTTAACTGATAAAGGAAAACACCCAGTATATCTTCACTTACAAGTTAAATTGATTTGCCTTTAAAATGTAAAGTAAATCAAAATTAACAAATAAAATTATGAAAATCACAAATATACATTTAACATTTAACCCACTGATTCAGAGAGATATTAACATTTTTTCACCCTCTGACAATGTAAAAAAATAAGTAAAAGTAAAAATTTAGGTTAACATTTTTTAACCCTGTGATAATGTGAAATACCCCCGTTGCAGCAGACCTGCATACTCAGCGAATTTCAAATACAAAAACCATATTTCAATCCAACATAGCGAGATTTGACATGTTTTTGAAAGCTCCATAAGAATAACATGGGAAAGAGTATGCAGGTTTGCTGCTACGGGTATATTAAAACTGGGTGGTTTTAATTCATTCTTTAGTAGATCTGAACTAGAAGAAGCCATTTACCAAGTCTTATCAAGATATGTTGAGAAATAAGCAAGATATAGAATTTTACTTATTCCCCATAAGGTTAACATTGGGACAACGTACTGTGTTTACCACTTTTAATATCTCGGTAACCAATGGACATAGAGCAGTGATTCAAAATACTAAATTGTTTTTTTTTTTTGAGCTGAATTCAATGGTGCCATAAAAAATTCGATAAATTTTGTTTTTCTATGTGAAACCTCAAAAACCCCATTTTTAGGGGGGTTTCCCCCCCTTTACCCCCCCTTCCGGTAGTCCGATCGGGCTGGTTTACGAACTCGTCCGAATAATTACTACTTTACAGGTCTGAGCCAAATTTCATTCTGATCGGGCCATTTTTACGGCCGCTATCGTGCTTAAAGACACATAGATATATATATATATATATATAGATATATATATATATGTATATATATAGATATATTTATATATGTATGAAAATGAACAAATAGTGTTTTTTGCTTCTGGGGACCCCAAAACGAAAAGTTATCATGGTCGCGGGCTTAGGTCTTACCATGAGTACTACGGTAACAGCTTCTTCCCTATAGGGGAAATTCGCTAAAAATAAGTAAAGGTGAAAGTAAAAATTTAGAAAGACAATTAATACTGCTTTGGGAATGAAAGCTATAGCTTTTTTTGGTAAAAATTGTTTTGTATATTTTTTTTCAGACAAAATATTTTAAAACCATTGAGTTTAACAACACACACCTTGTTTCATGTGTTTTCATGGCAGCTGATTTTGTTAGGCCAGACTTTTGATTAAAATCATTTTTGGCGGACAGTTTTCTTGTTATTTGTTTTGGAGCTTCCCTGCACATGTGTTGGGAGCAGAGGTCGCCCCCTCCCCTCTCACTGTAATCTAAACTTTCACATGACGCAGATGAAATGAAGCTGACACAGTCGGGACCTTTGTCTCTCTGTGAGTCGAGGTCTCTCGCATCCAACGAGTCTTCCGTGATGTCACTCGAATCTTCCGTGACCTCAATTTCTTTACCATTCTTAAAAAAATATCTTAGCTCATTAACGCTGTTGTAGTCATCATGATTTTCACCCTTTGAGAATTCTTCTGTTACATTACGAAATGTAGCATTTTGACTATTACAATCAAAGTGATCTGAGAACGTAACAGGGGGAATGGTTTCTTGCGGTGTTCCCGAAGAGGGATTTCTGAAAGTGATTTTACCAGTATCATAGTAATCCCAGTAAGAATCAATATCATATTCGTGAAGCATTGAAAATTCACTAAACAATGAAGAATCACTAGTGTCTCGCTTGGCGCTACCAAACTTACACCTCTTTGGAGGGCTGGGTAGGACACTTTCACTACTTATACAACTTATTGGCTTTAAAAGTAAGTCAGGAAAACTAATACTTTTACTCATCGGTTTTCTACGATTAACATGATCGATTTTAGACGTTTTACTTTTAAAAATAAAAACTGAGTTCTCTTTAGCAATACAATCTTGACTTTTAACAAGTACATTGGATTGTTCTATGTAAATTCGGTTGCTATTTTCAAAATTAAATGGTGAATCTTTTACTAGAAAGCCTTTATTAGCTGTAGATTTGTAATATGTCCCAAAAGCCTGGTTAAAGAGTACCACTAAACGGTTTGTATCTTTAAAATCATCCATACTAAAGCAAACGTTAATATCAATTTTAAATGAAGTAATGTTAAAATTATGAGGAAAAAATAGATTTAGAAAGGTGGAGTTGTCTTCGTAGAGTAAAGTTTTTAACAGCAATTCCGGCCTTGTTATAATTGAATGCACAGTCATATTTCCAGTCCTTTCATTCTCTCTGCCAATTCCATAATTGATCTTCAACACCGAACTGTCCATATTTACAATAAAATCATTGAAAGGCAGTTTAACTTCCACCAAAGTTAACTGGGCTTTTTTAATAAAATTTTCTGGTACTATACTTGTCCTAGCTATTTCTCTTCCTTCCTTAGGTTTACATAAATGAAATTTTTGCATTTCTGGCTGATTCTTCTTATACTCTGGAAAATTATATTTTGTCAAAGCCACAGGGTTTTCTTTAATGTCTACTTTCTCTGTTCTCTCAAAGTCATGACTGAAATGCTGATTATTATCAATCAAAGTTAAATGATTACGCTCAATCATATCTTGTACTTCATCATTATTTTTTAGATTATCTGATTCCTGCTCACTAGGTTGACTTGTTTTAGTTTGAAGAAGCAAATTAGCTTCTTCTATCTTCTCGTCTTGATTTCTATTGAACTGTTCATCAATAGCAAACGAGTGTGGTTGCTTTTCATTCGATTTACACATTTCAGGATCAAAAAATAAATCAGAGTCGTCTACTAACTCTATTTCAACATTTTCAATACTAGGTTCAACTTTAAAGCAATACGGTTGTTCGCTGGTTTGGTCAATTTCAGGTTCGATAAATAAATCAGATTTTTCCTCAAACTCCATTCGATTGCTTTTGTTATCTTGCCCGACTTCAACCCAGAAACATTCCTGTTTACAAGGTTTATTTATCCCTGGTCCAAAAAACAAATCAGATTCTTCAATAAACTTCCCTTTTTCGTCAGAATCTTGTTCAACTTGAGAACTATCATTGTAATTACACTGACACTCATAATGAGACAAATAATCATTTACTAAATCATTTTTAAAATTCTTTGAATCACTCGTTACATTTCTTTGGGGTGCTCCACCATTTTTATTACCTCCCGCTTTAAGTATGCAATAACTCTTCGAGCCTCTCGGTTTTTTGTTCTTTTTGGGACGCTCTTTCACCTCACAGCATTCCAAAAGCTCTTGTAAATCTTCCTTAGAATAAGTTCTGTTCAATTCGATCTCCAGGCCTTCTTCTTTTTGACCCGGCATCTCCGAGTAGAACGGAACTTCGATAGGAGAAAGTTCAGAAACATCGGGCTGCTGACTTTCCTCACGATGCAAATGTGGTGTACTCGATGCTACAATGTTACCAGATATGTCAATTTCGTAAGTACTTATCACTTGACGGTAATCGTCAGTTTCGTCCGTTCTGTCGGGCTCGCCGGGGCTTCCGTAGCCCGTTAGTCTCATCTCGGGCACTTGCTCATTCACGGCTTCGAGGTTAAGTTTTGGAGAGGAATTGGGACGAGGGGTCTTGGAATGCCTGGTAACACCATCACTTTCATGTCAAAAAACAATAACTTTAGATTAAATCTTAGAATTACATGTGTATATTTTGTTTTGAAAAAAATCAGTGTAGTAAAAGAGGATAATGGCCTTGTTTTATAACAGTTAGGACTGATAAAAGTTAGGCGTAGTGTCTACTCGCCACATCATTAACAAGCCCTTGTCAACTATAAGGTGAAGTGATAAGCATTAGCAAGACGTTAGCAGGTGTAAACTACCGTTGACTGATACAAATATTTCTAGTAGTTTTTATTCCCTTTTTCAAGAAATACATAGTTCACCAATAAAAATTTTAGTAAATAATAGTTTTTAATGATCAACATAAATCATATTCGATCCAGAATTTCACAACCTATGACTAGTTTGACCATAAATTGACCATTATTACACATAGTCCCTTAAAATTAAAATAATAATACATTTTAACTCGTGTTAACAACGTGACCTCTGCAAAAAGGGGTCTTGTCTCAAATTAAATCAACTAAGATTAACAATAACTTTTCATTAAATCTTATAATTATATGAGTATGTTTTTTTTGTAAAAAATCAGTGAATTAAAGCAAAAATCACCCTGTTCAAGCTCTACACCAAATTGAACATTAAGAAAAAAAATCATACAGCTAAAGACAGTTGCGCAGATGGTATATAAAGCAAGGATTTATGACCCTTAAAACATCAGGGATTAATTTTACATCATGGAAGAAATGGAAATGATAAATCAAAGATATGACGATTCACTCATATAACAAAACACCAACCCCTATAACCTATTTATACTGAAAAACAAACCATTAGTAAAATTACACTACTTATCACAAAGGGAGGAAGTCGAGATGACAACTCAAGAGAGTCCAGAGTGCAGTTGGTTTTGAATCAAACTGAATAATTAGATACCAATAGGTGACGACAGTACCCAACGAGGAATTTTTCAATCCTAACAAAACTGGTGGTAAGTCAAGCTCCATTTTTACGGCCTTGAGAAGTTCTTGCGATAGAGATGACATTTTCTGTGTGACTGCTTTATTTGAGTTAATGTAAGCTTAACTATAATGATAACACATTACTGTTTAACGTATGTATGTAATAATTTACGTATCACTTGTATATACTATCTTCTGAAATAAAATGACTGAAGTTTGTTAATGGTTTGAATTAAAAGTAAGTTTGCAACTGGAACTTAAAAACGGCTCTGACAATTTTAAGCCTTATAGGTAATCTGATTCTGGCTCACAATTTTCTAATATTGAGTAAAAGTTGGTCATACAGTACATGCATAAGTTTTATTGCAGGAATTCTGAGCTTCAGCTATGATAGGAATTATTGTCAAGGAAATTGTCTAATAATGTCTGGAGTGGCATTCAAAATGGCAAGGGATGGGCGAGTACTCGACAGTCGAGTAATTACTCGAGTAGTTGCTACTACTCGAGGTCGAGTCGAGTAATTCCAACTACTCGACTCAAACAAGTCGAGTAGTTAGTTACTCCCGCCATTTACGCGGCGGCCGAATTTATGTGCGATTTACGTTTGTAGATCAAATTTTACCGCCGAATTCAAACGAATGGCTGTTAAAATTAAGATTGCACATATTACAACCGCGGTAAACGACAGTTACAACTTTGCGAATTATGTAGACGGCCATTTAATACAATAATGCTTATTTATCGATTGCGGTAAACGACAGAAGTTTATGCAAGCTAACTGACTTGAAATTTCCGATTTATGAACTACTCGGCTGTCCATAGAGTAATAGAAAATAGCCTACAGATTCTTGGATAATCGAGTACTCGCCCAGCCTGGTTGGTAACTATCTCTATTATCTCTGTTATCACTGGTAGACTACCCACCTGGAGGAGGTGGTGGATCGGTGGAAGCCGCGCGAGCTGCCTCTCTGCGGCGTCCCCCTCGACAGGCTCTGGTTGATGTTGGGCGCGCTACTGCTCTCCAACACATCTGCAAAACGTCAACCCGTTAATCCCTTATCTGCTGTGCACGAGTTAGCTTGTGGTAGTTTCTGTAACCCACGAAACACCCATGTTTCGGTATCTGCTGCGCCCGAGTATACTCGGATTTGACGTTCCCAGCTGATTTATGTCGGTACAACTGTTCTGCTAGGATTTTTCCATTCTACGATTCTACAGTTGACCCTGACGAGTAGCAGACCGTTTGGTGCTGCAGTATCGCATTCGTCGTGTTGAAACGAAAAAACCCCGCAAATTGGTGTTGATAGTGTAATAAAACCCCGCGCCACTGATCACGTCGGCATCGCGGCACGCCAACTTACTCCGCAGTTAAGGGGTTAAATAAGTCAAACAGAAAACCCCATTAAAATAAATCATACTGATCTAAACAGTGACGGATCTACACTTACTGCCGCCGGAGAAAAATCATCGTTTGGCGCCTCCCCCACCCCGAGGCACCAAACACAAGGAATCTATGGCCATTTTATCTTACGACCTCAATACTACCAATGTTTGCAGGGCACGATACAGCCTTATCAAGAGCTGTTATAATCATAATGTGACCGAGAAATTTCCCAGCCGCTGTAAAACCATAGCAAACTTCTGACTTTTCTGACTTTTCCCGACTATTTAAAAACAATTCCCGACCAGACAAAACGGCCATGTCGCCTCCTAAAACAAATACTACTGCCCGATCTAAGTACGGTAAGGTAAAATACAATAAATATGACGACCTCGAAAACAGCAAGAGACTTGTCGGTAGTGAAATGTCAAAGAAATATGCCTGCCAGCAACGACAGATTATCTGACCAAGATATGGCTAATAGATATGACTGCTGCAAAAAGCGCGAGAAACTTTTTGTCCACAATGTGACCGAGAGATCTGCGTGAAACAAGCAGGCGATTTTTCGCCCATGAAATGGAGCGATTTTTCAACTGCGGGACAAGTGAGCAATTCTCCGTCTGCAAAACCAGCGATCAATTTTCTGGCCATCAAAACCAAAAAATGTGACAGCCACAAAAAGACAGACATGTTTGACAGGCGCAATGCGACAGAGACTTTCCGTCAGGGATGCTACTATGAGATTTGCCAGCAGCAAAACAAAAAGTCTGACTCTGAATTGGTGTAATAAATGTTTTCTTAACCAGAATACACACCTTACCGGCTAGTGCCCAGGGTAGTGCCCCCACTGCCGCCGCCCCCCCCCCCCCCCCCCCGCCTAGATCCGTCACAAGATCTAAATTATGAAAACCCAAACATAAATTGTTGGTTGTTCTAGTTTTTTTTTTTTTTCACAAGAAAACCACTAATTGACAGTACGTTTAAAAGTAAATTTTAGGGGCAATCCCTAAATAAAAGTGTTGTAAGACTTTTTTTACTTACATCCATAAATTACGTCAACTAAAAATCGAGGGGAAAGTTCTTTATTCACCCTTACATGAGCCAGCACATTTCAATCAGCTAGCACACGGAGCTTTAGAGTAGATATCAGACCTGCTGATACCTTAGATTTGGTGTTGTTATTTAGGATCGCCGTGGCTTTGTCATTAGAAATCACCAAGACATTGGTCAACTAGCAATTATCATAACCTCTAAAATTGTAATTCTCTTTGTACATTGTGACTTGTTATGTGTTCTTGTGGTCTCTTTTCTGTAATCTTAACTTACATCAGAAGGACTGTGCTAAATTTTTACAGATAAAAATTTTCTCTGGAGTAACAAAATGAATAAATGAAAAACAATTAATATAGCTACAAAAAAAATTAAGGATGGTATAAATATTTTTTAAACTAACTTGTCTGTTTGTTGTAGGTTTTCCTGATGGTGACAGGAGTGTGGACCACTTGTGGGGACGACTCAGGCTGGATTTTGTCTCTGGAGGCGGATCGCTTGGCTTTACCGACTGGAGGCGCTCGATACTGCGAAGCAAGCAGAAGATTAGAATACAAATACATCAAATAAAGCACAAAAACAATAAACAAAACACAATTAGTAAGACTTAGAGAGCAGAAGCCGATTCTTAGGATTCAATCATAACCTACAAACCTCACGTTAGAACAAAATTTCTTCTGATGCCGATTTAAGTTTTCTTAAAAAGAAGGTTTCTTGTAAACATACAAGGCATGTTTGCAACCTAAGTTTATCATGTCCATCCCATCAATGAAAGAAAATACATTTAATTTTGTTGTTGGGATTCTCTCACCAATTTTTATAACAGGAAT
This sequence comes from Flexamia atlantica, assembly GCA_035578135.1. Taxonomy (NCBI): domain Eukaryota; kingdom Metazoa; phylum Arthropoda; class Insecta; order Hemiptera; family Cicadellidae; genus Flexamia; species Flexamia atlantica. The sequence continues at coordinate 172,470 of JAQJVK010000026.1, forward strand.
CTCGTTCAGTGCAGTCAAAACACACGTAGACACACAAAACACAAACATACAAACACGAACGATGTCCCGGGATTACTCCTACGTTTCGCGGGACCGATGAAAACGTCCCGCTTCGTCAGGGAGCTGACTTTTTAATTTTTTTAGGTCAGTGTGTTTCGGCGTTTGACGCAAATACGCAAGGCGCGTTTGAAAATTAAAAAGTCAGCTCCCTGACAAAGCAGGACGTTTTTATCGGTCCCGCGAAACGTAGGAGTAATCCCGGGACATCGTTCGTGTTTGTGTGTTTGTGTTTTGTATGTCTACATGTGTTTTGACTGCACTGAACGAGATTCCTGGGATAAAAATAGGTGAGAGAATCCCAACAACAAAATTAAATAAATTATATCTCACCAAAAACATGTCTTTCAAAAGCGGAAAGAAAATACATTTTGACTAGGTTAAAAAAGTCTGTAATAAAATTAACTAAGTAAGGGTAGGCCTATTTACTATTTACGATATTTTAGTAGTCTTAGTTCCAAATTTTATTGAGAGTATGCTTCTTTAATTACTTTATGAAAAAAAAAATTTAGTGTGAACTTTTAAACCTTTGGGTGGATTAAATTGTCAAGATCATTGTGGCAAGCAAGCACATTGCACCTATGACTGCATTCTGAACCTCAGCTCCACATTTCTCTTTAAAGGAAAATTAAAACTACTGTAGGTAGACAAAAATTGAAACTCTTAAGGATATCTAATTAGAGTTCCGGCCAAATCATTAGGCGGGTGAGTGAGTGCACTGCTGGCGTACAAAATATGTTTTTGGCCAATCATTTACCCATCTAAAGTTATAAACAGTTATGCTCTTTGTTTATGTTCTCCAAATCAGCTGAGGAAGTTCCCAAAACATACCCAAGTAAATAAATGTGCTTCCATCTGTTGGAAATATGTTCAACTACTTAACTGTGTAGAGGAGCGGAGGTGTCTTTAATATCAAGTCAATATACAGCTGGAGTTTCCATTTTTCGCCACCCGCCTAATGATTTGGCCAGAACTTTAAACCAAAAGAAGTGATCATAAACTGCACTTGTCAGATAATAGATTATGAGGGGTTGAAAGCCCTTTGGGGTATTGTGCAGTTTTCGGAAGTGGGGATTTTCAGGAATGAAAAAGGTGCAAATGGACAGGCAGCTGACCCTGAAAAAGGAAAAGCATTTTGAAGCTAGGATGGTCCACGACTCCCCCAAAGGCTCAGACCCACCGGTATGCAAGCTTTGCAGGGAATTAAGAAGGGAATGCACCTCCCTTAACAACCGCATGCAAAATTTTCACTCCGATTGCGGTCCGGCTCCTGGCCCACTACCGGCTCTCATGCATAAACAGGGCTTTAGGTGTTGTCCTCTTAACCCTAGAGCGGGCGCTTCACCGGTAAAACGCGAGTGGGCGCATGCGGAGTTTTACCCCGCAACACTATATTGCACAAATTTAACCTATTTTACTTGTTTTATAACGAAATATTGTATTTAAATGTTGACTAAATTCATTAGGAATCACATTTCATCGTCGATGCAAATAATTGATAAACTTAACAGGTGAATTATTTTAATTGAACATAGTAAGTAATTTTATAGTATAAAATATGTATTAGTTATTATTTACATTTTTGGACTTTTCCTTTCGCTTCTTTTTTCCGAAAGCAAAAGGAAAATTTCAAAAAATTTAGTAATAATTGCAAATTCTTCGCTGATATGAATTTTAAAAATAGGTATCACTGTCTGTGTAACTGGAGAGGGCGCTCCGCAAACTGAGACAGCATCTCGGAATTGCATATAACGAGGTACCGAGGGGAGGGGTGGGGGTATAAATAGCTTTAGGAGATTCCTGGAATGAAGGGCATAAAGTACGGAACCGGACACGACCGGAGACACCCATTATGTTTGTTTATTTTAACATCAAAAACAAGTCCGGAGGAAAACTCCGCGTGCGCCCGCTCGAGGGTTAAAGTCCACGGTCGTGAGTACGCGACACTGTCCAAGCCCTGCCACCAGACCATGGTCGCGTATACGCGATGGTGTTGTTGTGATTCAAACTTGCCCCTCTTTCTGCCGCAGGGGAAGTCGGAATGCTCTGTTTGAATTTGTTTATGTTTGTAAATAGTCAGGCTGTCTTTGGGATTTAATCTTGCGTCTTAGCAGACTGCATCACTGAAATATTCCAATTGTACGAGTTACCTTGTTGACAGCTGGCCCTTGTTTGTAAACATGCGATGGCGGACCGAAAATGTTTGAGTGACTGAGGAATCAGCAATTACTTGAAATTAGTGGCCTAAGTGATTTTTTGGATGACACAGAAAGTGAAAGCGACAATGAAATAGATCGTAGAAGTTGTTGGTGGAGTGTTATTTTGTGAATACAGCAAGATAAATCAGTTAGGCCCTATTTATCCTCCAGTCCGTCATGGGCCTGCTGGTGATAAGTTACTCCAAGTAACTTTTGTACTTTTATTTACTTTTTTGTAAATTTATTACAAAACTAATAAACTGCAGAAAGAAAGATAGATTATTGTGCTATTATAGTTTATATCTACACGTTCCACTCAAAACAGAGAAGTGACAAATTTACTGGTCTTAAAAATATATCCAGGGGGGTTAACAAGGAGAACAAATTACAGTAGAACCTTGATAAGAAGACTCTCAAGGGGATTCTGGAAAAAGTCTCGTTATCAAGGGAGCCTTCTTATCGAGGTTTGTGTTAACAAGACAGTAAGCGTCATTAAAGTATCAAGGAGACTTGAAAAGTGCACTTTTTATCAAGGTTTTTGTGTTATCAAGTGTCTTCTTATCGAGGTTCTACTGTACTCAGACCTTGAGGTTAAAGCCCTACCTTGGTCCGGGCCTCCAGTCGCTCCTTGGCCCGCTGGCTGGCCGGGCTCCTAGGCTGTATCCGGGTCCGCTTCTCCTTGCACCACTCCAGGTGTCGGTCGTAGGCCTTGGGTCCGAAGCTGCGGTCGCAGTACGGACACGTCTCCTGGTCCGAGGGCCTGACCGCGGGCGCCTGTCCCGGCGGCAGTCGCGCCGCCTTGATAGTCTGGACCAGCTCGTTGTGTTTCTCTCTCCATTTCGTCTGAAATATCCTTCTCATTTAGTCTGGCAGTTTTTCATGCGTTTTAAAGAGTACAAAATTATTATACAGGGTGTTTTTTTTTTTAACGCAACCCATTTTCAAGATTGAATAATGAACATATAAATATGGAATGAGTATTGTTTTGTTAATCTTTACATTTTATTCAACCTATTATTTAAGTTTGATCACATTTAGTTTCCATAATGTGTTAAAACGATCTGCCATTGGCATTTGTATCACGTTGTGCTCTCTCCATCAAATTCCCAAACACAGGTTGCAAGGTACCTCTTTGAAATTTTTTTGCATTAAATTTGTTGTGTTTGTTTTGAGGTACTATCTTGTGAATTGTTTTCATAGGCCTAACTTGTTAGGTGTCCCCAAATAAAATAATATAGTGGCGTTAAATCTAGGAATCTTGGGAGTTTAATCCTTCACTGGTAAAATAAAGTTTTGGGTAGAAGTTTAAAAAAAATACACTGTATTTTTTTCCTCGTCTAATCCAGAAGTGTTTAGAGGTTTTTAAACAGTAGAAATAATTACTGCAAATAATTTAAATTGTAATTACAACTCTAAAAATGTTTGCAACATATATTTAGTCCATTTCAAAAGCAGTATCGAGTATCTGCAAATGAATGGTTATTTAACTGTCTTTGTTCCCAAATTAAAGTTAAAATATTTTTTTATTTGACAAAATTGTTGATTCTGTGATATAATTATGAGATTAACCCTTGAGCGGGCGCCTCACCGGCAAAACGCGAGTGGGCGCATGCAGAGTTTTACTCCACAACCCTAGATTGCACAAACTTAACCCATTTTACTTGTTTCATAACGAAATATAGTATTTAAATGTTGACAAACTTCATTAGGAATCACATTTCATCGTCAATTCAATTAATTGTTCAACTTAATAGGTCTAATATTTCAATTAAACATAGTAAGTAATTTTCTAGTATAAAATATGTATTAATTATTATTAACATTTTTGGATTTTCCTTTCACTTCTTTTTTTCAAAAGCAAAAGGATAAGTCCAAAAAATTAATACTAATTACAAATCCATTGTTATTATGAATTTAAGAAATAGGTATCATTGTCTGTGTAACGGGAGAGGGCCCTCTGCAAACTGAGACGGCATCTCTGAATTGCATATAACGAGGTACCAGGAGGGGTGGGGGTATAAATAGCTTTAGGAAATTCCTGGAATGAGGCGCATAAAGTACGGAGTCGGACACGACCGCCGACACCCTTTATGTCTGTTTATTTTAACATAAAAAACACGTGCGGAGGAAAACTCCGCGTGGGCCCGCTCGAGGGTTAATTTATTTCAAAATATGCATTGTCTCCAAACACAACATACCTGTCTGGGGAGAAATGTATGTAGCGTAACCCAGAAAATTTGCAACCTAATAAATTACTTTATGTTTTGTTGTGTTGTGTCTAAATTATTGAAGGATCAGTGATAACTGTAAAAGGTATAAATTTTGTAAAAGGTATAAATTTATCTGACTATGCTATTAGAGTGATTTAACCCTTTGACTGCCAAGAGCCAATTACATCGGCTTTGTATTAAATCATGAGAACTGCCAGCTGCCGAGGTCATCGGCATCTCTGTTTGTCGTGAGAACTGCCCGCGGCCGGCCAGATTGGCTCACAGCTGTTGAGATAATTGAATTGATACCGTGAACAACTACTGTTACAGTTTTTTCATTATAAAACCTGAAAGGTATTATTCAGTTTTTTTCATAGAATTTTACTTCAAAATCAGCTGACTCATCCTGGCAGTTCTTAGACTGACGTAGCATTTTTACCATGGCAGTTCAAGACTGAAATGAGTTTTTCATGGCAGTATGAAAACAGAATCTAAAATTTTTCTTATCAGCCAAAGGGTTAAGTACATCCAATGATGGATAACAAGTTACAATAACAAATCCTCATCTTCATATTCCCTAGTAAGAGCTTAAAAGTCATCACTTTGAAAGATTGTCGATACTTTAAAAACAAAACATAAACAAATTACGAAAACGAATAATATCAAGCCTACACAATAAACTTGGAAAAAATTATGGCCACATGCGTTTCAAGACAGGTAACTATCAAATTCCGCAAGCACTTAACTGGTGGACTGCAGTCATGATTGTTACCAGTCTACCAAAATGCAACTACATTTTGTAGAGTTTATTGTGAAGGCCTGATATTACTCGTTTTCATGTGTTCGTGTAAGTGTTTGCTCTTGGGTAACTGATGGTAATCATTTAAGGTGGATAAACTATAGGCACAATATTATTTTATCTGATAAGACAAAAAATTCCAAGTCAACACTCAATCTCTTGCAAAATGACTGATCCGATGAAATTTTTTATCTGTAACTCTCTAGCACTATTGAAATGTATTTTTCATTTCATAGGCTACTTTAATACTTTGAACAAAAATATTGTTTAACAATAAACTACATTACTATTAATACGAGATACAGTCAAAAAGTTCCCGGAATGAATTTTTGTAGACATATAGCGCGATCGCCATTGGTAAATTTGTCTTGCAGTAGTTGGTACGACTCCTTGGGAGGGCATATCAGTAGTGGTTGTAAAGCTGACTTGCCGAAGTGCAGCATTGGAAAGCGCTTTTCGTGTACCTGCAAGTCTACTTTGTCGGATTTGTGAAAAATGACATTTCATGAACAGCACACGAACATTGTTCTTATTTTACTTTAAAAGTCACCCAGTGAGACTCTTGAGTTGTTAATTCAAGCTTAAGGAGAAGAGGCGATGAAGAAATCCCCCAATATTTTCTTTATCAGCACCACCCAGTGCGCTGTTCATGAAATGCCATTATTCAAAAATCCGACGTCGACTTGCAGGTACACGAAAAGCGCTTTCCAATGCTGCACTACGGCAAGTCAGCTATGCCACCACTACCGATATGCTCTCCCAGGGAGTCATACCAACTACTGCAAGACAAATTTACCGCTGGCGATCGCGCTATGTCTACAAAAATACATTCCGGGAACCTTTTGACTATACCTAATATAACTAATCTTTTTCATCGATAATAACAAAAAGTTTCTTTGCTCTACTTCCATTGTTACAGACAAACAAAAAACAACCACTTCCGTGTATGATGCAGAAAGTGAAAAGGGACATTTTGTCGGAATTTTTGGGGTTTAAGTTACTAGCATTTTGAAACTGAACTTTGAGTGGTTAACATACTAGGTTTAACAAGGTTTACATACTATAATTAATGTTTCTACGACGTTTTGTTTGATGTTATTTAATTTTATCAAATCAAAACAGGTATTTTGAGAAACCAAGGACCAAACTGCAAACCTTCAAAATATTGTTTTATTAATATTTAAGTAATTAATCAAATAAAGAAGAAAACTATACCTTTCATTCTAAACTAAAACACATGTCATAAACATACACTTCCATATTAATAAACTTGAGCAATTCTGGGTCTACTAGGTAAATGAGAAGTTGGAAAGAAAAATATCAGAGGACTTGCAAAATATACACTATCGAGACCATAACTTTTTTTATCAGAAAAATATTCATAAATTTAAATAAAAAAATTTCAAAATTTTTTATACTGTGATAAATAGTAGTACTAAATCACTCATCCACCACTATATGTCTGGAGACTATTTTTGTGAAGCCATTCACCCAAGTTATCTCTCAGTACGGGCTTGCACGTTTGAAAAATGGAACCTGAAGAGAGCAGTCATGTTATTCTCTGTAAAAGTGACAAGTTATCTCTCGTTTTAAATCCATATCATATTTTATACCATTATTTTTTAAATATTTAATAGGTTTTCATTGCTAAAAGAACAACTGAATGAATAATCTTGTACGGTATTAATTCAGGAATCACATTCAACTAATAATCAAAATAGATAGATTTCCCCCAATTAGGCTAATATGCTTGTGGATATGTGAAAAGTCTAATTCAGTGACAAGATGCCCCTTTTCAATTTCCACATCACTT